>CM076583.1:760904949-761324974 GCA_034641835.2 Pinus albicaulis | reverse complement strand
CAACCTTTATCCATTCCAAGTCAACGTTGGGAGGAGATTTCAATGGATTTTATCACAGGTTTACCTAAGTCCGAAGGAAAGAGTGTCATCATGGTGGTAGTTGATAGATTTACCAAGTATGCACACTTTTGTGCATTATCTCATCCATTTAAAGCAAGTACAGTTGCTACTACATTTATGGACAGAATTCAAAAGCTACATGGAAGCCCAAGGGTTATTGTGAGCTACAGAGATCCCATTTTTACTGGAAATTTTTGGACGGAGTTATTTTCTTGTTTGGGTACTCAATTAGCTCATAGCTCATCTTATCATCCTCAACCTGATGGTCAAACTGAGATAGTAAATAAATGTTTGGAAGGATATCTTCGTTGTTTTGTATCTGATAAACAAACACAATGGGTCAAGTGGTTACCTCTCGCCGAATGGTGGTATAACACTTCCTTCCATACTGCAGCAAAAATGACCCCATTTATGGCACTTTATGGATATCATCCACCATCCATCACATCATATTTAAGAGAAAATTCGAAGGTTCAAGTAGTGGAAGATCACATCGAGCATCAAGAAGAAGTTCTCCAACTCTTAAAGGATAACCTAAATTTGGCACAAAATCGAATGAAACAACAGGCAGATCAACATCGCAGCGAGAGAAGTTTTGATGTAGGAGATTGGGTATTTTTACTGCTACAACCATACAAACAAATGTCCCTCAAGCAAGCTAAGAAGGATAATAAATTATCACCAAAGTACTATGGTCCTTACAAGGTGTTGCAAAATATTGGTACTATGGCATACAAATTGGAGCTTCCTGCTTCTTCGCGAGTGCATCCAGTTTTCTATGTTTCATGCTTAAAGAAGGTTATAGGTGAAAATCTTCCAGTTCAAACAATATTGCCAGAACTTGATGAGGAAGGAAAAATCATATTGGAACCTGAAGCGGTCACGGAAACAAGAACTCGACAACTACGGAATCGATCAATTTCAGAGTATCTCATCAAGTGAAAGAACTTACCCACTGAAGATTCTACATGGGAGGATGAGAATTTTATACAGAAGCACCCAGAGCTACTCAAGTGTTGAGGACAACACTTTTTTGAAGGAGAGGGGTATGTTAGGTCCCTATATTACTAGTATAGTCCCTTATTGTTGTTAGTGTAACCCCCTTATTGTTATTATTGTACCCTTGTAACCCCCATTTTATTATTATTGTGCCCTTAAATTATTATTGTTAGGGCCTGGGCTTAGGATTGCTACTCTGTGCCTCATCAGATTACATTATGGCCCCATGGACTCCTATATATAGAAAGATACTTTGTGAATTGTATCATCCAAGAATTGTTCATTTATGTAATGTATTGAGGTTGTCCCCCCGAAGTGGCCATTTCTAAGGCGTTGGCATCTCTTTTCTTTCTCTTTTTGGAGTCAAGTTACACAACAAAATGGTTTTCTTTTATCCTTTAATTCTTTTGTCAAACCTCTGTCTCCACAGGTTTGATATGCAATTTTCCGAGCTATGAGTTTATCTGGAACATATTTGGGAAAAACATGAGGAGAATCAAAGCTTCCAAAAACCCTCACATAAGTAAACAATTCTTCTCCAAACCATCGTGCGACAGGGAGAATGTCTACTTCTGCTTCAGGGGAAAACCTTGGGGCATCCTTATTATAAAACACTCTGTACAGAGGCAACATTATGCCATGGCAAATTTTATAAAAATAAGGAATGAATTTTGATTCCCACAACTCTTTGTGATAGACATGAATGGGAAAGGGATCCTGAATTTTCCATTGCCAACCCATTAAAGGGAACTTAGAAACAAATCAGATTGAATCCATAACATAAGCAGATAGATAAAAAGGAGGATAAATACTCTGGGACACAGTCTGTTTAGACCGGTAATTGAAAATAGTCATGGTTAAGTTATCAGACAATATTTTGGCCCAGTCTATAATGGTGGCGTTTACAGCAGCATTCAATAAGGGAAGCCATTCAGGAAAAATCTTATTAATTTCAGGCTTTCCAAAAAGCCTGCATAACATAGCAGCAGCAAAACAATATGGAGAGGTGAGTGAACCGGTACTGTACATACCGTGTTTATATTTCTTCAGTGGTTCATCTCTTTTGGTCCATTCTTTAGTGCATTCTACCAAATTTGCATTTTCCTTTGCAAATTTCTCCATAAATTGTTTGTTGTAAGTTTCCTGAGGTTCCGGCATATGATACATAAGACTCAAATCTTCTGGAGTAAACGACCCGATGAGCTCTTGACTTGGAGCTTTGAACTGTCTGTCTGTGATATCGGTGCTATCCAGCACCCATTTGACCATATCTGTATATGGAAGAATTCTTGGTCTTGCTGCTATTCGATGTAGAAATGAACAAGCCAGCTCTGTAAGAGATGCTTCAGAGGAATTACTTGAGCCCGCGGTAGCTGAAACATCCATTACCCTTGGGTTCTCTTCCTCAAGAAAACTAAACATACCCTCCCAAGTGGTGATGCCAGCATCTTTTTTGCAACCAGTGTCTGCGTACAAGGATGCCATCTCTTTGTTTTCAGAATTCGAAGCTTTCTCTTTCTTTCCAGAACTAGGAGCTTTCTCTTTCTTTCCCATAATGCTCTGAATGTTGCTTTGTATACTCTCCTATTCTTCGCACATGCAATTTTACGAATTAAGTGAGAATAATTACATGAGAAAGGTGACGGGATAGTTTTAAATGCCGAAGGCGTATGAAATACATTATTTAATTGTGAAATCACCTTTCAATCAAAACAAAATCCCTTTCATTAATAATTGACAATTCATTCATTAATTTGACATTAAAGCGCATAACGAATATCGATTTATGAAAAGATTTTCTTCGTACAATGAGCTTTCAGAATGTGCAATCTTGCGATCTGCGATTTGCTTTGCAATATCGCAAAATCGCAATATCGCTAATCGCATTATTGCAAATCAGAAAATCCGCGTCATCGCTATATCACAAATCGAAACTTTCTGAAATCGTAATCTCTTAACATCGCGAAATCGCAATATCGCGAAATCGCAATATCGTAAAATGTATCATGTGAAAAATATCCGTTAATATATTTTCTGCGATATGCGATTTTGCGATAATTATTTTAGTGCGACGTCATTGGATCGCGCTATCGCAATTTAGAAGATTCTACTTTGCTTAAGATATATTCTACTTTTCTGCGATGAATGCGATGTTTCCTTCAAAGAGAGATTTTATTCTAGTCTATCATAAACTTAAGTTTATTTAAAGATTTTCCAAAGAAATTTCTTTAAGTCAATGATAGTAAGTTTTATTGAAAAATGAAAACAAACACCAATAAATTTTTTGGATTTTTAAACTAAGGGTCCCCACTTATTTAGTATTATTAGTAATATTAAATAATATATTAAGGTCAAGTGCATGAACAGAGTCAGTGATGTCACCGCAGTGTCTTTCCTGGAATGCAAACTAAAAAAATATTTTGGTTAGAGTTCACATGTTTTTACACCATCACCCGTTAGGTTTCCAAATCTCTTTTATTTAGGCCTCAATAACAACCTTTGGTAGGATATGACTAAAAAATACCCTGGTAGGGTACATTATTTTAAACTTTTCAAGGCTAAAATATGTTCAACATCTTTGTTTATACATGTTTCATTAGAAGGGATTTCATTATCTCATGAACCATTTTTGGGATGAACTTTAGTGGGGCTTTTAGTGGACCCTTGGCTACCAACACTTCCTCCTTGTGTAGGAACTCCCTACAAACTAGCTGAAACAATATAATTAAACACTTGAGTTGTCAAATTAAGGTCCTTGACAAGTCTTATGACAAGAAAAGAGAGACTCAATGCTAATTGACATGACAACACTATTATGCTTCAACAAATGTGAAATGTTGTCTAATAATGTCAAATACAATAGAAATTATGGGAAAATAATCCAATAACATTCATTGCAAGAAAAACCTAACAAAACTCCAAAATATATCAAAATTTGAAATATTATCATTTTGTATTATCATTTTTTTTATTACTTCTCAAGTTGTGATCAAATAGGTGAAATTTTTTTTGTTCATGCAAATATTATTAACAAAATGTATATATTAAAATATTTTGTGACATGATCTTATCTGAAAGGATATGTTCTATTGTGCATTTCTTTACAAAGCAATCTTTTCTTAATATTTTTGATATACCACTTATGTTGACATCATAGATTTATTCATAAAAAAAATGTTGGTAAATAATAATATATTGAATATTAGTTTACTTGTAATATAATAAAAATGATAATTTAAATATTTAAGTATGAGGGGTTTCCGCAGTGCATTATATTAGATATCATTTTTTGGGATTCAATTGCGTTAAGTAAGTCATTCATCTATGACCATTACCATGAGAGGTAGTCGTGACTAACTAATTTCTCATGATTTTTTAATAGTCCACTTAGCACTCATTGCATCGGGTGATGATCTGCTACCCCATTTGCAAAACCTTAGCAAGTATTGTGCCTCATGAACCATTCAAGTAGAGCTCCCTTCATAGATGAATGACTTACTTAACACACTTAAATCCCAATAAATATATCTAATTTAATTATTATTATATTATTTAAAACAATTATACTAAAACTAAAATAAATAAATAAATATATCCTTGTAGAAAAATAATATCATTAACTAAGTCAAACCTTATCCTTTTGATGAATCAAAATATTTACACGAGTCTCTTAGTTGAATGCTTAAAATATAGTTCTAGATTTAAGTAAGCTTATATTTTTTTATTTGTATTCTTTGGTTTTGTTCAAATTCTCTACTTGTGGTAAGCATTATTTAAATTTTTATTAAATATATATTCAATATTTTTTTATGATTTTTTAAATGTATATAATACATACTAAATTTATTTTTTATTTTTATTTTTTTCTTATTTTATTTTATTTTCAAATATTTTCCTTATAATTAAATATTTACAAATTTTTACTTCATGTAAACATCATTACAACTCTAAAAAAAAATATCATTTTTGGATGTTATGGTCCCATTAAAAGGGATCTTTATGGCATAACTATATTAAACGATATATTAACATTTGCAAGTTTTAACTTCATTCAAATATCATTAACCAAATATGTTTTTTTTTAAAGCATAATATTATTAAGAGTAATATTCTTTTTTGAGACGATTCCTTGGTGAATTACAATACACCTTAATTTTTGTAAGGGAAAACCCTAAAAATGGCTTAGAGAGCTGGTTGCCTTCCATTCAAGAACCTGGTTGCAGACTTGATACTGTAGGGTAGTAAGATTCGACAATGGTACGAGCTCCTCCTTATCCAAATTTGCAATGACAGTGGCGAGGAGCTGGGTTGGATCTTGGCTCGAGACGGCTTATTCCTTTTGCGATTCTTAAGGGTTTTCCTCGGCAAAGATGCTGATGCCGACTGTGCGGCTACATTTCCTGCAACTACTTCAGACGTCTCTGCAGCCGCCGCCATCACAGTTGCCACAAGAGTTTTAGATGAGGCCCAGTTCTGGTGCCATTCTCCTCCTCTCCGGGCAGCCGCCGACAATGATAAGGGCAAGGAATTGGTGGAAATCACTAGTGATTTAGCCGCGACGGAGACCACTCAAGTTAATGCCCTTCTCCACAGGAAAGAGGCGACTAGCATCTATACAAAGGGCACTTTTCTCCTATTAGAAAAAAAGTCCCATAAGGAAAATGAGATCCACTCAGGTGATCCCACAGACTCTACCTCTACTGCAAGCAAGCAGCAGATCTGCTTCTCGGACCTGCCAGATCAGTCTACAGAGGTACCAAATCCGGAAGAATACAACGACTGCGACTGTGCTCTTCATCTAGCCTCGGTTAGTGCCCAAAGACTGGCAAATATGGATATACAAATCTTAAGCACATTTTAGTTACAATCCAGAATGGGGGAGCAGGGGATTTCAGATCACTTTCCCTGTGCATTTCAGATCCAAATCTCACTCCTCTCAGGAAAAACGATGCTGCAATGGGTGCGTGCAATGGATCTAGTGTAGGATATTTCACGTGACCTTGAACTCCGGCTGGGGTTTCATCCTCTCTCCAAAGGTTGTTGTATAAAGGTAAACAGCTAGAGGACCCTCTTCCCCTCTCCTTTTACTGTATTCAAAGAGATGCTTCTATTGTGTTTACCCTACGTCTAAGAGGAGGGGCATTGGGGTAGACCTCCTCTGCTCCTGTGTTCTCTTACAAAGATGTAGTCCATAAAGATGTAGTACATGCACAACCTTCTACGAAATCTGCTCAATCAACTGCAGCTCCCAAACCGTTTTTGGTGGATAAAATGGAGGAAATCCATTCTATCGAAATATCTCATCCAACGCTTGACGATCAATACCAGAAATTTTCAGAAACCGTAATCATCTACAGATTTAATGTCCTATGGCCTCGAACAACAGATTTATTTCAGTGGATCCACTCCAACTGGACTAATAATAGCAAGGTTTACTTATGCTCGAAAGGCTTCTTCATTGTGGCTTTTTCCTTAAATGAAGAATACCAGAAAGCCTTAACGGGAGGCCCTTGGTTCTGGGGATCGGCTGGGCTCTTCCTCACCCCTTGGTTTCCAGACTTCGACCCCTCTACAGCTGTCATCACCAAGCTTCCCATTTGGGTCAGGCTCCCGAACCTTCCAGCGCATCTATGGCACTACTCTGTTTTCCTAGGGATTGGGGATACCTTAGGCCATTTCCTCGCTACAGATACCTAAAGAAGGGAGAAAGGAATCTACACCTTCGGCAGAATATGTGCAGAAATAGACATTAGCAAAGGGCTACCGGATCAAATCAACCCCAAAATTGGGGACTTCCATTGGACACAAACCTTGGACTATGAGAATACTGCCTTCCAATGTCGCCATTGTCATTGAATGAGGCATCTCCAAAACACATGCACCAAGTTCCTCAACAAAAAGAAGAATCTCAATCGCAAACCCAAATCCAAGAGCTGGAAACCATGTGATCCCCCCCCGCCCCCCCATGGATGACATTGATTCCTCCAGCTCGGATGAGGAGGAAATTGAAGCTGATGGGGAGAATTTTGAGACTCTGAAGGACACACCCTCAGCCAGCCCTGAGGATCCCTCTGCCCCTCCTATCTCTCAGAAACACACTCATGTGTCTTCTTCCTCCGATTCAGATAAGGAGAATCCTCCCTCAACGCAGAATAGTCTACAATTGGTTCCTGCCCAGCCAAGTACCAATGGCTAGGTCAAAGTCAGTAAGAAAAAAGAGAAAAAATGTCGTTTGGCAGTGTTCACCCACTCTGGGAAGACACCTTTGTCCAGCTCTCTATTTTCTGCTATCCTTGTTATCTTTTTGCTCATTCCATGGCTGTTATTTGGGAACGAGGATGATAGTCTATCACTTCCGGCTCCCCTGCTTTTCAGCTTCACTTTCTTGCAAGCTCTGATTGTACTATATGTTTTTTCTTAATATAATTAGTCTTATTTAGAAAAAAATATATATATATTCTTTTTTGAGACAACATTTAAAAGAAAAACATATTTTCCCACTTTGCATTACTTTACTAACTATTTTCATATTGACATATTTGCTCTTGTTGTTGTTCATATACTTATAAAATAATAATTTTAATATTATTTTTTATATTTTTTTATCAGGAAGATTTTTTTCTTAATTCCATTACAAAATATTAATGTAACAACTAATTTATAGCCATTAATAGAGACAATAAAAAAAACGAGCAAAATTGTTGATATCAATTGGTTACCTACTTTACAATTTGCCAAAAAATAATATCATTATTTTATTTATAACATATCATCATAATAAATTTCAAAACCCAAATTAATAGGTTTGATAAAGTGTAGTACTTAATATATTTTGTCTCTAATTCTTTCTCACAATGCAAATAAAGTAATTTAACTCCTCATTTTTGTAGTTGATTTTACCATTAAGAAAACAAATAAACACTTACATGGTTGCCTTATTATTTTATTTTGGTCAATTCAGTTATTCTTTTAATTGTAAAAACAAAGAAAAATATTCACTTCACATTTGTGTATTTAAAATACTAAAATTGGATAACAATTTTGTAAGGATTTCTTCCAACCTTGTGAGTTTATCCTATAGAATGTAGGTGATTGTTTGAATTTTTTATCAATAAATTCATTTATAAATCAGTTGAGTTATAAATAAAAAAAAATGTAGATGATGTATAAAGTGTGATAAAAATTCTCTTAAAAAAAACTTTGTTAGCAAATCCAATAGATGTTTTCCCTACCCACCGATATTTCAGACAATTAGTTGAGCCCATCCATTGAGTTATATATATATGTATCAAGAGAGATCTTTCATGGGGTATTTCCAGGATTATAACTGTGGTTTTGCTTTAATGTATCTCCTCATGTGAAGTCACCTATTCTTCAATTCCTGCCTCCCACTTTAATATCGGACATGGAGTGAATATAGTCTTTCCAGATTACTATATATATATATATATATATATATATATAGAGAGAGAGAGAGAGAGAGAGAGAGAGAAATTCAATTTATGAGATAAGTTTGTGAGTTGGCTTAAACACATTCATATAAGCCTCTTTGATGGTATGTTCAATGAAGATGATTGTTGAGGATCAATATTTAGTGTTGGAATTCTAACAAACATAATATAGGGGATATAGAAAATTAGTCATGTGTAAAAATGGATAAAAACATAAAGTACGTTCCTCTTGTAGTGGATATTAGGTTTGCTACTCAAAATTTCTTGGTCACTAATTCTTCTCTTGTAGTTGTACCAAGTGGTGCTATGGGAAGAAATTAAAACTGCTTGTATTATTGTGTAGAAGATAAAGTGGAGAATTTGAAACCACTAACTCTACCATTCTATTTGTATAAATAGGTATTATGAGAAGAAATTAAAAATAATTGGATTATGATGTATAAGATAAAATTGAGTTCCATATGGCTATTTTTGTTTCATAGCTTCAAGGTTTAGGAAAAATAGAACCTATCATTCAAATTAACTATACAATTGTTAGTTATTGTATCTCACTGTTATCAATAGGGATAATATTCAAGACCATGTTTTGTGTATAACCAAAGATTGGATAGGTTCACCCACATGTATTAATGATATATATTTATGCAGGAATGAAATGAAACACAAATTTAAAAGAAAACACCAGGTTACAACGAAAAATGAACTTCAATTAATTAATAAAAAATATTGAACATTGTTTACATGCAGCATGGAAATATACTAGCTCGGGTGATGGTAGCTTATATTTGAGAAGAGATGTGAAAACTACATCATTCTGAATTGTGTTACAATGAGGCTCCAAGAATTTTTTATTATTGATAAAAAAGGGAAAACTTTAAACATCCCAAAACCTAACCCTAGGAAATGAAGCACAAAAAATTTGTGGGTCTTGTAGGGGTTAGTTGGTACATCAAATTCTAGGGGTCGTAATTTTGGAATATGATCAGTTTTTGGTGTGTATGATACCTTATTAAAAATATATATCCAAGGGTAACAAATTTCAACTATAACCCCTAACCCAAGTTGGGGGTCTTCCTGTTTTCCAAAAAAAATGTCATTTAGGGTCTCAAAACAACTCCGGAAGTTTAGGACCCAAAAAAATTCTAAAAATAGTAAATTGGGGCTACAAACTAGGAAATTGAAAGGAAATAATGTTAGGGGTCCAAGTGGAATAAGCGGGTGGACACTAATATCCACTTGGATCAGTCCTCCCCCCTTATGAATCAATGGTCCCCATTGCATTAAATTCTCCATGAGAATGGGGGAAACTTTTGTTGAAATTCATGAGCCACTTGCCTTGGTGCAAGAGTTGGTTGGCTTTGACAACTCGATATAGTTGCATCCTTTGTTGGCGAGTGTTCTTAATCTATGTTTCCATGATCTGATCATTCGTGGTCTGCTCAATGCAATCTCGGTTGATCTCTGTTGGTGTTAGCTGCTCAACAATGTTTTATGTGTCCAACAATGGTGGAAAGTATGGCAAAAGGTGACACACATTAAACACTAGGTGCAGGAAAAGGAATGGGGGTGCGCTAAGCTCGAAGTCATTGTTTCCCACATCCTTGGTGATGGTGTAAGACCCATACCAGAGTAGTCAAAGCTTTAGATGGGCTACGGTAAGGAATTCATTCTGAAAATGAAACCAATATTTATCACCCTCTTGAAACTCATGTGGCACCTGAAGGCACATGGAATTGTTTGTACTTGGAATTGGCCTTATCCAGGATGTCATAAACAAGTTAGTGGATGTTTTTTATGTGTTCAATAAACTTGGTGTCTTTATCAACTTCAGATTAAACATGCACAGATTTTTTTTGTGTAGTCACAAGAGGGATTGCAACATCAATGGGACACAATGGTTGAAATCCCATGCCCACTTGAAAGGGGTTCTGGCTACTCGAGCTATGGAGAGATGTTTTATAGTTGTGTTACATATAGGGAAGAATATCATCCCATGTTTGTGGATGCTTAGAGTTGTAGATGCGTAGTATCTACACTATAATCCTGTTGACAAACTTTGTCTATCCATAAGTCTTAGGATGCAATGAAATCAACTTTGTGCTTAGTGTCTAACAATGACTAGAGGCTCGACCAAAATGTGCTCAGGAACCTACTATCCCAAAATATACCCACACTTGTTCGAAGAAGAGTTTCGTAGTGTCTTCTGCTATGATGCTCTTCTTGCAAGGCATCAATATATTCATATTAGAAAATCTATCAACAAACAAAAATACACAGTCATTATCATGCTTGGTAGAAGGAAGGATAGACATATAGTTCATGGATATGGATTCCCAAGGTTGGATAGGAGTAGGCAGAGGAGTGTATAGGCCTTGTTTTTTAATATTTGGTTTGGTGATGGTACAAGCAGTGTAGGATACGATATATTTTCCAACATCCTATCGGAGATTTGGCGAATAAAAATACTTTTGCAATATTGCCATTTTCTTCTCTATGTCAAAGTGTCCTATGACCAAATTTTAGTTCACCTCCCAATTAATCTTGGCATGCTCACTTGAAGGAATACAAAAGTGTCCCAGGTGGAATAACAGTGCATCCTAGAGGTGGAACTTTGCAACTTGCTTGCCCTCCATCAACATCTGATATGTGGTGGAAAATTTTGGATAATTTTTGTAAAGTTGTGGCCATCCATAATTTTCGTGCCCACAAGAGTCGAGGATAGTGACCAGTTCCACAACTGATGGTCAATATATGTAATCTGCAACATTGTTGGTGATTCCCTTCTTGTACTTAATGTTCAGAAGAAATTTTTGTAGGTATGTGGGCCATTTATGATGGTGGTCGTTATGCAAAATCCCTTGTGACTATATAAACTAAAGATCATCTCCTTCCCGAGAATGTATGCTTCCACTATTGGAAATATTACACGATGAAATACATCTATTTATCATAGGTGGGGTATTTTTGAATTGTATCAAAGAGTGTCTCATTGTGATAGGCCACCAAATGCCCTTCTTGGGTGAGGATTGCACCAATTGCATAATTAGAGGCATTTATCTCAATTTCAAATGGTTGTTGTAGGTTTGGTATTGTGAGTACTGGTGCAGAGAAAAGGTTAACAAACGCCTTCTGTTGGGACTTAGACCATAAAAATTTTCTTTTTCTCTGCACTTAGTAACTTGACTCAAAGGCCAAGTTATATAAGAGAATCCCAAAATGAACTTTTGATAGAAATTATAAAGGCCCAAAAAGTTGCAAAGATATGTTAGAGTGTTTGGGGCTGGGAAATACCAAATGACTTGGACCTTATCCAGATCCACATGCATGCTTTTCTCATCAATGATGTGACCTACAAATTGGACCTGGTTCATGCCAAAGGTGCATTTCTCCAAGTTAGCACATAGTTTGTGTTGGTGCATGGTTTGAAGGACCTGTCGAATGTGTTACAAGTGCTCCTCCCAACTCTTGTTGAAGATGAGGATGTCATTCACATATACAACCAAAAATGAGTTGCCAAAGGGCCTCAAGATGTCATCCACTAGTCTCATGAAAGTTGCAGGGGAATTTGTCAACCCAAAAGGCATGACCAACCATTCAAAAAGGCCCTCGTTGGACTTGAAGGTAGCCTTTCATACATTTGTGGGTTCTATTGAAACCTGGTGATACACAAACTTCAAATCAATCTTGCTAAAGTAATTCCCCCCCTTGAGCTAGTCAAGAAGGTCATCAATATATGGGATTATATACCTATTCCTAACAATGATTTTATTTAGTGCCCGATAATCAATGTAGAGTCTCCATGTCCCATCCTTCTTTTGCATGAGTACAATTGGGCTTCCACATGGTGATTAACTTGATTGGATGTTCCCTTTTTGTAGAAAATCCTGGATCTACCACTTGATTTCTTCATTTTCTAGAAGAGAGTGGCGATATATTATCCCATTGGGTAGAGTTTCTCCATGAGTCATATCAATTGAAAGCTTGACCTAATAGTGAAAAGGTATCATTGTGGGTGGGGAGAATATGTCCCTATATTCTTCCATGACCTTATCCACATGCTTCTATTGCATGGAGGTACCCTTCTTGGGGGCCATGGATGTCGCCAAGATCTTCCCCTTACTTTGAGAGTGAATTAGAAATAAACAAATTTCCCAGTTTGGGAGATGATATTACTACATTTCTTAGTAGAGATCAAAGAAATGGTGGTAGGTGTGGATACCTCTATTATTTTGTATATTTTACTTCCCAAAGTAATGATAAAATTGGAATTTTGGGACGCATACACTACATGTCACTTCCACATGTATGTTGGCCTAATAATACATCACAAAATTCAAGGGGGGAACATCACACAATACCCCATCTGTGAAGGGCTTGATGCTATAGGGAAAGTGACACTATTGGTTGAAACAAAGATATCGCCCTTGGTGGAGCCATCCGATGGTGTACGTTTGTGGGTGTGGTGTCATTGATAGGCATAATTGTTTCATGACCTCAACTGAGATGAGGTTCTTTTGGCTCTATTGGAACGGGTTTCCCTAACCGCAATTTTTCTAGTTTTGTAATATTTTGTAATATTTAGTCTAGCGCATGGCGTTTGGGGCGGGTCAAAACCCCCAACGAATTGTAATGGGTCAAAGGGTAGACCAAGGGTCCGCAAACCACAGTTTGTGGACCATACGATAGTGTTGGAATCATGATTGTCGTTAGACCAAAACTCGCAGGAATTAGTCTCTGCTACAATCGCTAGAGTTAGGATCCATGAAAGGTGGTTATTCCATGTCACGAAACACATGGGGAGCGTTGAACCCAATGTCCAACAATCTCCCCCCCAATGTGAGCCATGTGAGTTTCGAACTCGAGCCTATCGCTCTGATACCACTTGTTGGAATCACGATTGTCGTTAGAATAAAACCCGCATGCATTAGTCTCTGCTACAATCACCAGAGTTAGGATCCATGAGAGGTGTTTAGTCCATGTCACGAAACACATGGGGAGCATTGAACCCAATTTCCAACAGATAGCACAGGATAGCATGTTATAAATAGATAGATAAATAGAGTCTAAAGTAGGTAGAAAAGAATGAAGAAAGTGAATGAAAACTTGCGGATCTAGTGTTAATTGTCTGGGTAAGGGCTCCTATTGGCTGTGTTCGCGGAGACACTAAGTCCTACTATGTGTGGAATCCGCTGGCTATGTGCGCGGGCTAATAGATAGAGTTTGTAAGTGAATCAAAGTGCGAATGAATGGAAAGACTGTTTTGATATCCAATGTTCTGAGTTTCCAACTATATGTGATTGTGGGATTTTCTTGTTGAATATTGATGATTTATTGAATGTGCACATGGATGCGATACTGCTGAATAAAGTGAATGCATAAATATGGTCAGATTTGTATTTGTTGTTTGGTTGTATTATGATTAATGGGTTCCGCTCGATCTGCTTTCGATTAAGATTTAGGGTTAGGTCTTCTCATGCGTAGGCCTAGACTAAAGGACCTGCTTCCATTAACTTCCTCTCTCTCTCACAGGGTGCAGAAACCTGGTTCCAACAAACTCCCATACAACTTTGGGTGATACCTTTACCTGCGTCCGCAGGCCATTGCCGAAAGGGCTAGTAGTACAAGGGTTTGTTGGCAAACCATAAATCTGAACCTGGGTCAGGACCCCTAAATCCAACAAATGGTTTCGTTGCCGGGACCAGGATCATTTTGAGAGAGGGATTGGGTAATGCCATATGGTCATTAGTAGCCATCAAAACTTGAGTTAGAAGACTGGTTCGAAAATAATATTTAGGAATTTCCCCTAAAAGAGAATAGGAGTGAAAAGTTGTCCACGGAAGAGTGGAAAAATAGGTATATGATTATGGAAGTGCACGAAATATTCTTTGTATCCTTCACACATGAGTAACAAGAGTGGCTGACACGGTTGGAAAAATTCCAGACTTGCTGGAAAGACATTCAAGTCACACACTGGACCCCTGAATTGATTCAATAATTGGAAAAGACTGATAATAAGATTACCAGAACTTTAGATCGCTGGGTTGATAGTATATTGGGAGGATTCATGACATAATTTTTTTTTGATCAATTTGTATCATATTCGGAAGTGGAGCAAAGGTTCTTCAAGGGATTTAGAGGTAAGTTCCTCAAAACCCTGTTGTTGTTGATTAATATGCTATTGAGTGAAAAGGGTGTCTTGTGTGGCCACACCTAGTGAATGACCTTCGACCAGAGTACAACAGGAAGAAGTAAATACTACCAGGTTAATCAAGAAGGAGACAGATCGGTATATAGTCCTTCAAAGGAATCACCCGATCTTGACTAGGGAGGGGCTGCGCAAAGAGGAACCAGCCCCCCAGCCAAACTTGCATCGAACCCACATAAGGGTAAGAATTATCCCTCACCTCCTCCACCACTAGAGGATGATATGGCTACGCACATGAAGCTACCTACCTTTAAGGGCGTAGGGGACGAGGACATGGATCGATTCTAGTTCGTAGCTGAATCTGTGTGGAATGCGCAGAGCGTTAACAATGATGCTATCAAGTGAGCGCAGCTATCCATAGCCTTCGAGGGAAGGGCCCTGGATTGGTTTATGGGATATATTGGTCAACATGTGAATGCATTGATACAATATATTAAGAATTCCCTAAAGCAAAAATTCGGGAAGCCTAAGTCATATTCTCAATGTGTAGTGGAATTAAATGAATTTAAGCAGGGACCTACAGAGTCCATCTGGGAAGCTGACCAATGACTAAAATAGGTTATCAGCGATGGGGGATTTGTCTACGAAGATATGTAGCACAAGGAATGGTTTATCGCTATGCTATTTCCGCACTTGCATGGGCCCATGGGGTAGCAAAAGATCGTCTCCCAAGAGGAAGCTCTGGAGATTGCCATGAAATTAGAAGCTGCGCCAAGAGATGATATGCAGTTATCAGATCTACAGATCTAGAGCCAACTGGAAGTAATACACATAGAAATTTAGAGCTTACAAATGGATCGCGGTAAGGAAGTTATCTCGGATATCTGGTGCATACGCTGTAGGGTGTCGGGTCATACTAAGGATCAATGCCCACTATTATCATATTATATGCATGCTGGGGGGTCGAGCCCTCTACGACCTATGGAAATGGCTGGCCCTAGCAGTCCTATGCTATGATGTGCTAACTATCATGTAGCAGGAAAGCATGATACAGATCACTGCCCATAGTTGGGTGCTTATGTTCTAGAATTGAGACAACAGTGGTGCAGATTCTGCTCGTTTGTGGGTCATGACGAGCAAAAATGCCGAACACTTGACCTCATGGTAGATAGGGGAAATTTATACAGGGTGTAGGTGGACCCCCCATCACCACCGTCTCCTTCTGGAAGAGGGGATCTCCGGCAATAGGAAGGGGAGGAGGGAGAGGGGGAGTGCAGGTCAAGGATGAGGATAGCTAATCTGCTACAACTGTGGCGACATGGGACATTTCACACAAGATTTCTCGTACTCGGCACACCAGTCCTATAGATATTGCAGGTAGTTCAATCAAACCATTGAATATTGTCCATTATTAATAGAAAAAATACAGGAGAAACAACAGACGCCTCACATAATATGCAAAGGGTTAAGGAAGAACCATGAGATGATGGACCGTGTATCAATGTGATCATCGTAGCAACATTGCCACCAGGGGAGTGGAAGAAAAAGCTACAACTGAATCACTAATCTGAAATGCTGCGGACAAAACGGAAGGTTTAGACTTGAAAAGGGAGAAAGAAACCTTCATACAAGTTCGAAGGGAGATGACCGAAGATGAAGCACCCACTACAAAAGGTGCGGTAGATCCAAAAGAAGACAAAGTAGTTAAACCATTATTCCAGGCATGTATGAAGCTACTCCACAACCAGAAGGTTGTAGAGAATCTCCAAGCACTAATAGATATCTGCACAAAAAATATTTCTTTACAGCCTGAGGTTAAAACTTTGAACAAGATATAGAAAAGCAAAAAAAAGACAGGACGGGAAATGCACATGACGACGCAGATTGGAGACTACGAATGGACCAAGCCATCCTTGATTTAGGGTTAGATGCAAACATCCTACCTAAGAAGACCTGGTACTGAATGGGAGAACCTAAGTTGAATGGTCAACTATTCAACTACGGATGGCTAATCAACAGAATATCATCCCATTGGGACGACTGACGAAGGTAGTGGTAGATATTGCAGGTGTTAAAGTTTACATTGATTTTGAGGTAATTCAGATAGTGGATGACGCGGATCCTTATCATGCACATTTTGGCCTGGATTGGGCTATTGACATGGGAGGTATCATTAATTTGAAAATAAGGATCATGATCTTTGAAAATGAAGGCACAAGGGTGATAATCTCGTTGGACCCAGCCAAAGGAGAGCGGTACGCTGAATTAGTACGGGAGGAAGAGGATGTCAATCACATATACAAACTGACCGCCCAGGATGACGATTCAATAAACCCCATGGCTGATGGCATGTTATGCTGGGAAAAAGACAACAAGTGCTTATTTGACTCAGACGGAGAGATAGAAAATCGGCAGAACCAGCTGCATGACGTATCTGCACTAAGGTGTCTTAAGGTCACAAAAAGCTTCTGATGCATTTCCTCAGAGGTAAGAGAACTACCCTACTTTTTTGGCTTTAGTAATGTTAAAAATTTCCTCGAATCAATTGAAGAAAATGTCCCTGAAGAATGGAGATTTTGGGCCCTTGATTTGGCCATGCGAAAAAATCCTGCGCACTGGTGGGAAGATCATAAGGGAGCTTTCCGGGACTGGGGGGAATGTCGAAGGATGATGATATTACGATTTAACATGCAAGTCAAACCACCAATCGAACTCTTATCAGGATGAGGGGATCCATGCAAGCACTTGGATCTCTGGTTGGGAATATGGTACATGTTTATTCACACATTCAGACCAATCCTTACCACCTAGTATTTGGACACAGAATTACACCAACGTACCCGGCACTAGGGTACAATGACTGAGGAATTTATAACAAATTTCAGACTAACGAGAGGAACTGAGCAACTTCATGAAGCCCTACAAGATATATATTCTCTGATCTTCAATGAGTCCCTCCCTAAGCAGGAGCATAATGCGCCAATCTAGGATGTGCAGATATAGGATGTTATAAACTGCAGAATTTTTTCAATAGAAGATTGTGCTGAGGATCCCCGAAATATTGATATTGAAAAATCGGAAGGAAAACGTATTGTTGCAGTTCCATTGCTGTAAGAAATTGATGTCACCAAGCCCTTGAAACTGAAGGAAGTAAATATTGGCATGGAAGAGCAGCCCAAGATGGACAGGATTGGGGATTCCTAGGATGAGGGCACAGTGGGAAAGATCGCAGAATTTCTAACCGAATATCAAGATCTATTCCCTACAAAGTTCTTCGAACTCAAGGGGATCGTAGGGGATATGGGAGTCATGAGAATTACATTGAAGCCAAATGCGCGGTCAATCAAACAACGTCCCTATCACCTGAATCCAAAGTACAAACAAAAATTTAAGGAGGAAATCGAGAAAATGGTGGTTGCAAGTATTATTGAACCAATAGACCAGTCAGAATGGGTTAGCACTATGATGGTCCAGGAAAAAAATTCTAGAGGAGAGATAACAATCTGCGTATACCTATGCACGTTAAATGATGTTTATGTACATGATCCTTTCCCTACACCATTCTATGATGAGATCTTGGATAACGTGGGAGGTCATGAGGCATACTCCTTTACTCATGGGTTTTTGGGGTACTATCAGATCCGCATAGCACCTGAAGATCGCAGCAAAACAACCTTTGCAATGGAGTGGGGCTCCGGCGCAAGAAATAGGTACTTAGTGACCATCTCACGCCTTGGGCTGATGAAGCTCTCAAGCTTTCATAGGAGTTATAAGGAGTTGTGCGATAGTTGAACCAAAACTTGGATAGTGTCACCGCTGCAACTGAAGGCCCAACTTCGTAGAAACTAGTTGATATTGTGTAGACCGCTGTCACGAAGAGCCTTCATGTTCTTCCCCCGTTAACCGTTGTGATTGAGCAGCTCAAGGAAACGATGAAGACCCTGCTCGCACTGTAACTCGGGACGAGTCACAAGATTGTGTTGGTGGAATATTGGAACAAGGTTCACTAACCACAATTTTGACCATTTTTGTAATATTTTGTAATATTTAGTCTAGCACAGGGGGTTTGGGGCGGGTCAAAGCCTCCAACGAATTGTAATGGGTCAAAGGGTAGAACAAGGGTCCGAAAACCATGATTTGCAGACCATAGGATAGTGCAGGCTAGCATGCTATAAATATATAGATAAATCGAGTCTAAAGTAGGTAGAAAATAACGACAAAAGTGAATACGAACTTGCGGATCTAGTGTTAATTTTCTGGGTAAGGGCTCTTGCTGGCTGTGTGCGCGGAGACCCTGAGTCTTGCTATGTGCAGACCCTGCTGGCTATGTGCGTGGGTTGATAGATCGAGTCTGTAAGTGAATCGAAGTGAAAATGAATGGAAAGACTGTTTTGATATCCAATGTTCTGAGTTTCCAACATTATGTGATTGTGGTATCTACTTGTTGAATATTGATGATTTATCGAATGTGCACGTGGATGCAATACTGTTGAATAATGTGGATGCATAAATATGGTCATATTTGTATCTCCTATTTGGTTTTCTTATGGTTAATGGGTTTCACTCGATCTGCGTCCGATTAATATTCAAGGTTAGGGCTTCTCCTGCGTAGGCCTAGACTAAAGGAACCGCTTCTATTATCTTCCTCTCTCTCTCTCTCAGGGTACGGAAACCTAGTTCCAATACCCTTCCATACTACTTCAGGTGATACCTTGACCTTCGTTTGTAGGCCATTATCGAAAGGGCCAATAGTACAGGGGTTTTTTGGCAAACCATAAATCCGAAACTGGGTCAGGACCCCTAAAGCCAACAGGCTCCCACCGTCAACAATGAATTGCAGTGGAGAACCCTTCATGCACATTTGTGAGTGGAAGAGACACTCCCCCTCCTCTAGATATTTAAGCTACATCCTCTAGACCTTGGTGGTGGCAAAAATTGTGCTTCCCCTTGGTGAGACACTCATTAGTGCTTTGAGTGGGGCTCTTGTGGAACTCACACCACTTTCTTGTGCCCTTATTTGTCTTTGTGGTGTTATTCTTTGCATGTGGCTTTAATGGGTTGTCTTGGGTTAGCCACTATGGATTTTTCCTTTGTTCTTTGATTTGGAGGTGCCTTTTTTGTACTTCATATTCACATATCCAAAGTACCACTTCTTCTGCTTATTTTTTTTCTCCATATTCACAACATATTTGTATGTGGCACCAAGCAAGTATATGCTCAGGAACTACATCTCTACCTAGATTTATTTGTGCAGATAACTATGGTACATGAGTACTAGGTGCTACTTAGAATCTTTGATGCCCAAATTCATGCTAAGGGTATGAAAAATATTTGTGAACTTTGACAGCTCTTGGTCCCTTCCCTGACACGGTGTGGTCCATTCTGTGTACTTATCTTAATAGCTCATGACAGTATAATATTGTTCCTTGATGATGTATCGGAAAGAATTCCAAGTGGGTGAAACGTAAAATAATGAGGATTCCTTCTCGTCCCTCTGTTCATAGTAGGTTTCCCACCATCCCTTGACATGGGGGTAGCTTTGAGAAGTGTTGTTACACCATTTTTTGGTTCATCTAACCCATTATCATTAGATGAACCCAAGTACACCATGTAAGACCAATTTTACCCTAAGTAAAATTGCTTTCACCATGTAAAATATCATTTATCTATATTTCCTGGTCATATTTAACCCAAAACAAGGAAATTAATTAAATAAATAATTATTTATTTAATTATTTCCTAGGAATAAGTTATTTAAATCATTATTTAATAATATTCCTAGTTAAATTTGACTAAATCATTTTTAAATAATTAAATAAATCATTATTTATTTAATTATATTCCCACCATCTCCCTAAAATAATAATAAATCATTTATTTACTTATAGTTTATAAATAAAGGAATTGACCCAAGTCAAAAGACCTTTTCCCTCCAACAAATATAATAAAATATTCCTAAAGGGTGGTTCTAGAATTTGATTAATAATATTTTATTCATGCAACAAGTTCTAGATAACCCTAATATTTTGTTATAAATAGGAGGGCTTTCCCCATTCATTAGTCACCTCCATTGCATTATATCACATTAGATCTACTCTTGGTTACCATTTTCCATTTTTCCTTGTGAGCTCCCATTGAGTTCTATGTTTGTCTGGGTTTTTCTACCACAATAAGAGAGAGGAATTTTAGATCTGAAACACTGAGGACTTTCAAGAACCCATCCCATTGAGGAGAATCGGAAAACACCTTTCTTGTTTTCCTCTCAGGTGCCCCATTCTTTAATATAATATAAAATTCTTTTAAATACATTGTTCTTGTCTTGTCTATTGGATGTTTGGAGCCATATTACATTTTATCTGCTTAGATTTGGATTTGTGCAGCAGACCTAAAGATATTTTGCAGCCATAATCGATGTTAGGGCTATTTGTTATGCATTGCTAAAGTGATCTTTTACGACGAAAGAATCATACTAACAATTGGCGACTCCACACAGGTTTTATTTTACGACCGCTGTCGTTTTATCTATTCCTGCATATCCAGCCATTTCAGACCCTAGGGTTTCTCTTCAGTTTTCTATTTTTCCTATTTTTATGGTTCTTTCCACATCTAAAACCCTCAAACAGTCAAATTTTTAACTTCCGTGTGTTTCTGGCCTTATTGCGCAGGTGACAGACATCAGCCGTAGTTGAGATGACAAATTTTTCTGAAATCTGCCGCTGAGAGAGCCGGATTTCCAGGTCGCACTTATCGGCCCAAAAAGTGTGACCTGGCCTTGAGGTCACACTTTTCTGCCCCAAATCTGCGACCTAGACTGCAAATAGGTCAGAACCTGCGACCTGCACTTTTTTCTGCAATTTTTCAACACTTTTTCTGGGTTTGTTTGAAGCCTCTGTCAGGGTTTTCCAGCCTCTGTCTCTGCCTGTTTAGACCTGTTTCTGATCTGTTTCACTCAACTAAGTGGGAATCTTGCCCCTTAAGGCTCTAGTACCCTCCACCTTTTGTGGGAGAGTTTTTTCTGTTTCAGAAGTCTGAATTTCCAAGGTTTCAGCCTTTTTTGCTTCTAGATCTGATACCTCATTTTCAGATCCCTTTAGATCAGCTCTTCTCCCTTTCAAATCACCTCATATCAATTTTTTTTGGGTTCATTTCTAGGGCTGCCTCCTTGTCCCTTCTATTTTTTTAGCTGATCTCCTACTTTTTAGCAGCAACCTTGCCTCTGCCTCTTTGCTGTTCTCTGAACCTCTTTTTAGCAGAGTTCTCCTTTAGATCCCTGTCCCTCCCAACCTTAGATCTATTGGCCTCCTTTTAGCATGCTTTGCTTAATTTTCCCTCTTATAGACTAGTTTTGAGAGACCTGCCTTCTTGGGTTAGATTGATGCATTGGTAGCTGTTAATTTTCTGTTCTTTTAGTCTTATTTATTGCAGATTTATTTTCAGTTACGCAGCACACTTTTTTTTTTACTCTCAAAACGTCTGGGTTTAAACAATTAAAATTAACGCACGCCACACACTGACCCTAAGTGAAGAAGATCCTGGTTAACACCACCTGGCAAAGACTTTAAAATCAATTGTCACTACACCTCTCCGCCCTTGACCTCACTTGATTTTGTCCCTCCCTGCCCTTGTTGGTTTTTCTTATTCCATCATCATTACGCCCCCAAGGCGCTTCTCCCGAAGACTTTGTGGCCTTCACCCTCAGTTTCTGATCTGTCAACTTATTCCTTCCCATCGTCATCGAGTAAGTCCTCCCCTGAGTCCGCACTCCAACTCTTCCTCTGATTGTTCGGGTTCTCCCCCTACTTCTGGTTCTCCCTCTCTTACCTTCACCATGTCTAGTTCGGGACCTAGCCCTAACCCCAGTTCTACCGCTGGGTCCGTATCCAGTGGAACCACTACGGGACCTACCTCGACTTCCCCGTTGCTCCCTTATATGGCCGGCCTCAGTCTCCCCGACTTCAATCAACTGATTAATGATCCTATCTGCCACGATGTCAGTTGGCCTGCTATGCCAACCAAGCTCCCCTTCAACATTCCCAAGTTCGAAGGCCTTGCTAGTGAAGATCCCTCCAACCATATCCGATCTTTCCATATGTGGTGTTCGTCCAATTCCATTACTGATGACTCCATCCATCTTAGATTTTTCTAACGCACGCTTACTGGCGAAGCTTCTAAGTGGTATGTTGACCAACCCACTTCTTCCCATACCACCTTTGCGACCCTTGCCCGCGCCTTCTTATCTTATTTCCAGCTTCCCCCTCGTTATGACACCGGTATCAAAATTTTGACTTCTTTCCATCAATCGTCTGCGACTTGCCTATTCGATCATGTTAAAGAATGGCGGAGAAGAAAGAGCCTATGTCAAGCCCCTACCTTAGAGGACCATGTCTATATGGAATGGTTCCTTCTCTCTCTCTTACCTCCCATTGGCAAAGATGTTGCATCCCACTTCCCTCAAACCGAAGAAGCCGCCCTCCAAATAGCCTTGAAATATGACCTGATCTATGCTCAATTTGGTTATGATTATACCATCCTTCCTGACCTCCCTAGACCCGGTGGCACTAACGCACCGGGGGCACCTCATGCTGCCAACGGTATTGTTGGAGCTCTCTCTCATCAATCCGCTCAACCTCCCATGAACTATTGTTTTCCTGGGGGAGGAGGCACCTCCCCCTGCACCTCTCCCCCTGGTCACACGCATCCAGGATCCGGCATGCCTCCTCTTTCTTCCCAACCTCCGGTTTACCACACTGTTACCCAAATTGATTCTCATCCATATCCACAACCTAGTGCTCCAGCTCCTCCAGCATTCGAACCCCCGCCTCCCTTGTCTTCTCAACCCCCACAACAACAATCACTACCCCCTCAAGAGCAGGTGGATGCACAGCAGGGATTTGTGGCTACCCAACCACCTCACGGACCGATCACCACTCAACCTCCTCCATCTGGTACCTCTGATTACCAGATCCTCATGATGAAATCTGACCAACCTGTCACCGTCGACCTTAACCGTCAAACTTAGTCCCGTCCGTACCCTCAGCCTCTTGCTCCAGCTGTCCCTGAGTCACCTTCTCCAGGTTCTACTGAGCCTCTTTCGACAACTAATGGTCCCTTGCATATCCCTCAACCCAAAGTTGAGGTTCATACCATGATTCCTAAGGGACCATTACGCCGAAATGCTACTTCTGACCGAGTTTCCCATTCATATAGCATAGTAGATGAGCTGGTCCAATCTCCTGCCACCATTTCAACGTTGGAACTCCTCCAGTCATGCCCCTCTCAAAGAAAAGCTCTACTATCTACCCTGGGCGCTGTAGATCCCGCAGATGAACAATTGATTGTTTTCGACACCCATCAGTCAGAGTCTCCTCCTCTTCCTGCTTCTGTAGCTTTCCAAATCCCAGTCAAAATCTGGAACGCTAACATTTCCCGGCGCATCATTGATGAGGGGGCATCCACCTATGTGATGTCCGATTCGGTTTGGACACAACTCGGATCTCCTGAGTTGGCCCCTCCCACAATCACTCTTCGAGCGTGGGATGGCCATGCCTCCTAGCCCATTGGCCTTTTCCGCAACTGTCCTATCACTCTTTCGGGAAAGACTGTTTGCGTTGACATTGAAGTCATTGACGTCCCTCTTGATTATAACATTATTTTGGGGCGTAGCTACAACTATGCCATGTATGTTGTCCCATCCGTGGTCCATCGCAAGATTTTTTTCCCTCATAATGGAAATATAGTCACCATTGACCAGTTGACATATCATGAGCCAAAATCTTAGCCCTCCCCTGAGTCAAACTTCTCTTCTATAGCCAATACGCAAACTATCGATTCTTTGAATAGTGTCTCCCCCGGCGTCTACAAAGACTCCTCCTTGCTTGGAACTTTCCCTGGTATCCCTCCTCCTCCTATCTCTAATCCCAGCTTAGTGAATGTTTGCATGATGCAATCGTCTCGGGCTAACCTTAAATGGCCCGCTTCAGCTAGTCAGCAACCTCAACCTCAACCTCCCCCACCACAACCTGCTCCTAGCCCTTCACCTCAGCCAGCCAGACCTCTTCCTTTTGGCCCTTCTCCTACAGCTGGTACCCATGCGCCCCTCTATCTTCCTGGGTTGGTTCCACCAGGTCTCAACCATCTTGGAGCTGTCCCTCCTAGCCATTATCCCACTAGTCAGATACCTTTCCTTGCTCCCCCTCCCAGAGTCTCTTCTGTTCCCATCATGGCCACCCTCTCCCTCCCCAATTTGACCCTAAGCATACCCATCTGGTACCTTGACCCTCCAGCCACTACCCCACCTCGTCAACCCAAACTGTATCCTGCTTTGACCCTGGTTCAACTGGTCTGCATGAATTCTCCCGTTGCAACAGTGCCTCAGTCACCTCAATAGGAACCACCTCCTGTTGCGACGGCTTCAGGTAAGAAGGGAAAAGCTTGCAAGGGGGAATCAAAGGCCAAGGCTGCCCCGAAAAACCCTGCCCCTCCTCGGCCTCCAAAGCATACCATCCAGTGTGCCTTGTGTGATGTTTTCGGTCATGCCACCCATACCTGTCCTGAATTGCCTCATCTCAAGCCCATGGTTACTGTCGCGTTCCCTGAGTCCACAGTCCTGGAAGCCTTTGTTCCTTCCGCGACCGTGACCAAGAACCCCAAGACTATTCATACCAACCACCCCTGTGCTTTGTGTGATCTCCATGGCCATTACACCCACCTTTTCCCCCGCCCCGAAGACTTTCTCTCCTCTCTAGCCATGGTCCACCAATTCGAGGCCAAGCGCAACGAGTCCACCTCTCCCCTATTTGCGCATTTTGCTTTGGCAGAACTACCAGACATGACTGCTCCCATTGAAATTCCCCCTCCTGATGTCAAGATGACGGAGCCTTCGTCCACCATTTTCTACCTATCATCATCCATGAGACCCTCAGGGAACATTCCCTCTGAATCCTCCCCTGTTGTTTCGCTTGACCTTCCTTCAGCGATCACCTTGGGCTCAACATCGGTAGATCCTTTATCTGCTTACTCTTCGGTCACCCCTTGTGACGATGCGCTTATGAACCTCTCTCCTCATGGTGATGAGTTAGGTAGCTTCGCTGCGTCAGGTGGTCTTTCTTCCACCAGTCACCCCATATTCTATCACGATGATGACATTATGGAAGGAATCATCTCCCCTGACTTTCTCTATTCCCCCTTACATCGAAACCATGCATTTGAACCACATACATCTTGTGGCCATTATATTTCAACCCAATGTTTGGGTAAGGGGGCACCCATATTTGAGAGACCAGGAGAAGTAATTCTCCATAACTCTCCTAGTGTATCGGGTCATGTCAACTCTAGTACCATTATTATTCCACATTTAGAAGAACCTCTAGAGTCCTATATCACTTCAGATCACTCTAGGGACGATACCCCTTATCGTTCCTTCATCTTACATCAGCAACCCAGTCTCTTAGACATTGTTGTTGATCAACCTATCGCCTTTCTAAGAGAGCATTAGTTCATTATATCCAAATCCTCTCTTTGGGATACTGACACCAGGTATGCCAACCCGGAAACTTAAAGTTCATTTGATTCATATATGCAGTACCAAAATAGATTGGTCATTCTCCATTTCCTTTCTCATACTGCATCACCATAACAAAAACAAATGGCACACCATATCATTAAAATGTGTTTAGATTCCCCTTTATACATTTTGGCATGACCACAAAATGCTTGGGGGCACCTATGCCCCTTAACCATAAACCTCCTCAAAATCAAATTTCTTCACTTGCAACACTCATACTCAGGGCACCACTTGGCCTCCATACTTGTCCATGCTCGTGTTGATGTTCGTCGTGAGTCACCATCTTGTACTCATGTTTTTATGGTTCCCCATTGGACCTTTACTGTGTTGTAGCACCATCGCGTCGCCCTTGTTTAGAGCATCTGAGTTGAGTCATCATCACATTCATGGAGTCTATCCCAAGTCTCTTTGTATCCCACTATAGTCCTTCATCCTTCATTTCTTGGTCCCTCTCTCGTGTTGCACATTATGGCTTTCAGTACCATTGTCCCCTATCCCTCATGATATTGTGTCAGTCGCTGCCAAGCCATTCATGCCTTTTATGCTCTAACAAGGGAAGTCGTCCATCCGCTCCTCAGTATCCCCCATTCCATCATCATCATTAGTGTCTCTCTGTTCGTCGCTCTACTATTTTCCCTCGTGCCTTAGTTGGGGTTCCCTTATTGCCTCACCTATGGCGGACCTACTTCTATCAACATCAGCTCATTTACTTCAGAAGCCAGGTCTAGGGGGCAGTGTACCTTGGTTCGAGCTCTTCCTAGCATGATCGTGATATATACACTTGATGGTCTAGTGATGCAGCAACAGCTATTGGTGATTCCCGAGCGTGTGTGAGATGTCTCAACCCTCATGAGGGGGTGGACCTGCAGGTAGCCCCCCACATGCCCGAATGATTTCTTCATTTCCACCCTTGATGCAGCTCCTCTCATTTGATGATATCGGCCTCAACCGCTCACAACGCCTCTTCGATTTGTATGTATCATTCAGCTTTTGCGAGTCCTTCCCCATGTGTAGGGGGCATTTGGGTGTATTTATATCTCATGTACTGAAATATTTTTGTATAAGTCCTGACAGTTATTCCAGGCATCGCATGTAGGTGGGATTCATCATTTTATTTATCTGGCTCATGTTTAGGCCAGCACATGCTTCCTTATTGTGTTCCGTGGTTTTTCAGGTGCCTTATTCTTTGTACTATTTTCTCGGCGGGCATAGGTATGCCTCCCCCACCGCCTTTTACACTCGTACCACTTCATCAACTAGAGACTTGTTGCACCTGTAAGTCTCGTCTCCTCCGGGTCTAGTCCTTTAGCACATTAGACTACCTTACATTTCTCTCTCTCACTCCCCTCTTGATGCCTAGTGATTGAGTTCTTACAACGTACTTCGGTGATACGATTTGCTCCTAACACTCGTATTTTGGGGGGCAATCTGTTACACCATTTTTTTGGTCATCTAACCCATTATCATTAGATGAACCCAAGTACACCATGTAAGACCAATTTTACCCTAAGTAAAATTGCTTTCACCATGTAAAATATCATTTATCTATATTTCCTGGTCATATTTAACCCAAAACAAGGAAATTAATTAAATAAATCATTATTTATTTAATTATTTCCTAGGAATAAGTTATTTAAATCATTATTTAATAATATTCCTAGTTAAATTTGACTAAACCATTTTTAAATAATTAAATAAATCATTATTTATTTAATTATATTCCCACCATCTCCCTAAAATAATAAATAAATCATTTATTTATTTATTGTTTATAAATAAAGGAATTGACCCAAGTCAAAAGACCTTTTCCCTCCAAAAAATATAATAAAATATTCATAAAGGGTGGTTCTAGAATTTGATTAATATTATTTTATTCATTTAACAAGTTCTAGATAACCCTTATATTTTTTTATAAATAGGAGGGTTTTCCCCATTCATTAGTCACCTCCATTGCATTAGATCACATTAGATCTACTCTTGGTCACCATTTTCCATTTTGCCTTGTGAGCTCCCATTGAGTTCTATGTTTGTCTGGGTTTTTCTACCACAATAAGAGAGAGGAATTTTAGATCTAAAACACTGAGGAATTTCAAGAACCCATCCCATTGAGGAGAACCAGAAAACACCTTTCTTGTTTTCCTCTCAGGTGCCCCATTCTTTAATATAATATAAAATTCTTTTAAATACATTGTTCTTGTCTTGTCTATTGGATGTTTGGAGCCATATTACATTTTATCTGCTTAATGTCTTTTGTGTTTAGATCTGGATTTGTGCAGCAGACCTAAAGATATTTTGCAGCCATAATCGATGTTAGGGCTATTTGTTATGCGTAGCTAAAGTGATATTTTACGATGAAAGAATCATACTAACAAGTGCAAATGTAATATTTTCCCTATTGGAAAAATTATGGACCGAAAAATATCCTTCTAGCATATTTAACCATTTATCTACAAAATCTGAATCTATTTAGCCTTAAAATATAATAATTTCAAAGTTAAATTGTACCCTAAATGGGGTGGAACCTCCGATGTGACTACTAGATGAAGATGCTTTTCCCACTGATACCAGCCGAAGGATCTAGGAAAATTTATCCATCATATCGTTCCTTTGTTTCTCGAGGGCCTCTTCAAACAAAATTTTGAAAGAATCTTATACTCCCTCATATTTATTTTCTTCTACCATGGGAGTTCATCATAGTCGGCAAGGCCGGTCTTGCAAGGGTTCAACTAGCTCAATTCCTAACTCCTTAAACCCCGACCTCATTAGGGACATGCATATAAAAATATAGAGAGCATACCTCTCTAATACCACTGATCTAAATCTATGAAGGACTGAAATGAAATACATGTTTAAATAGAAACATGTAGTTACAAAAAAAACTAAGCTTCATTTAATTAATAACAAATATTGAAATTTTTTTACATGAAACATGGAAATAAACTAGCTCGGACAATGGTAGCTTATCTCTGAGAAGAGATGTGACAACTACATGCCTCTAAATTTTGTTACAATGAAATTCAAAGGAGTTTTTATTATTTATAAACAAGGGAAAACTATAAACATCCAAAACCCTAACCCTAGAGATGAAGCGTCAAATGTTTATGGACCCCGTTGGGGTTAGTTGGTACATCATCTTCCTGGGGTCGTAACTTTGGAAAATGATCTTCGTTTGATGTGTATGAAACCTCATTAGAAATATATATATCTGAGGAAAAAAAATTTCAATTACAGACCCTTGTCATAAGCTATGTGTCTTCCCATTTTTCAAAAAATATCGTTTAGGTCCTCAAAACGGCTCAGGAAGTTCAGGACGTGAAAAATTTCCAGAAATAGTAAACTATACTAGAAACTAGGAAATTGAAAGGAAATAGTGTTGGGGGGTACAAGTGAAATGGGAAGGTGGCCACCAATTTTCACCTAGATGAACTAATGTCATGTTTGAAGACCAAAAATTGAGTATAATTATGCTTTCTTACAACCTAGTTTTCAAAATGAAAAGTGAAGCCATTAGACATGGAATATGAAACAATAAAATATACTAACACTACTTTCATTTTTCACCATTTAAGTCTTCCCAATAAAAATGCTAAAATTTTATTGATTCAAGTAGTATGAGCTTATTGCATTATATGTGTTAGTATTACAATAACAATGCATGATAATAAATGTTTTAGTATTACAATAGTAATGCATGGTAGTAAATATGTGCAATGCGTATCTCCTTTTACCACATTATAATAAATTTCCAAAATCCATGCAATGGCTAGAGATATTAATTAGAGACTCAACTCTTCAAAATGTCAATTTGTGGCATTATGACATGTCTTTGTGTTTGGGTGAGGTTGATCATATACAACCAAGCCCTTTATAGCTTGGTAAATTTTTTGGTATAAATTTATCTAGATAGCATTATCAAACACATATATTATCAAAACACTACCATGGATAAATGATTGATGCATTAAAAATATTTTGTGGGCATGATCCACCAACCTTGTCGTGTTATTTAAATTTTGTTGAATTTTGTAGCTATGGCTCATCTTCATAATTTATATTTTAGCCCTTGAAATATATAATGTAAATGTAAGACATGTTCTTCATGTAATTTTCATTGTTTATCCCTTGAAATAATTATTATAAGACATGTTCTTCATGTCATTTTCATTTGTTTATCCCTTGAAATAATTATTATAAGACATGTTATTCGTATCTCTATCAAAAGAGAAAATTTCGAAATTAGAATTTTGAATTTTTTTCTCCAAACTTATTAAGTTGGCCCTCCCTCAAGTCAAGTTAGCCCCAATAAAGAGAAACACCTATTAGGACAAGAAGGAAACTATATATAGAGCATTCAACCTCCTCCACAAGGAACAATGCCACTTCACACAAGGCAATTAATAATATGGGCATCTAAGTGAAGAAGAAGAAGGATGAAGAAGGACAAGAAGGACAAATTCATATAAAGGATATTTCTCTCTCTCTCTCTCTCTCTATAATTCACATGTGTGATTTTATGGGAAGTTTATGGGCGGTGGGTTAAACTTATGGGCAACAGTTTCTTGGAAATAAGGCTGAAATTCTATGTAGATTGTTTTAGGAAGCATGGTCAAGCTTTTGGGCATATTCTGAGAGGAAAAAAAATTAGCGTAGGAAAATTAGAGAGGGATGAAGTTGAAGGATAGAATATTGAATTGACAAGAGGGTTGTTTGAAAAGGTTTTACCATATAATTGTTGGTCAGTTTGACCTCATAGTTGACTAGCTACATTAGGTATATCTCTTGTTGAATCAAAGAATTTCTTTAAGGAAAAGGTTGTTGGGTTTTTCCGCCAAGTGGGTTTTCCAAGGGTAAATGTTGTGTTCTTTTTGTATATTATGATTTCTACTGTCGTTGTTATTTTATGTTTTTCAGAAGTTTAATTTCTTAATGATAAATTGGAATTGTTAAAATAGCATCTACATGATTAGAAGTGATTATCAGTGTTTCATAAATTTGTCCTTGTATCTTTTTCAATTGAAAAATCAACATGGTATCAAATATTTGGTGAAGGAAAGGAAATAAAGATCTCTCTTGAATATCACTAGTAAAGGGAAGAGCATTGGATAATGCCTCACCTATGACTATGGGTTCATCTACGAAATCCGAGAACAAATTGGAAGGAGCTAAAAATTTCAAGGCTTGGAAAACAAGTATTGGTCTCATCATTGCAAAAAATTATCTTTTGGATATTGTAAAAGGAAAGTTCACCGAACCCTTAGATAATAAAGGAAAATTAATATATGAGAAGGATGACATCAAAACTGTGATCATAATTGTGGACTCTCTTAGAGATCACTTGATTCCTTGTGTCGTAACTTGAATATTCAAAGCAGATGTATGATGCCCTAGTTGGATTATACACTATCAACAAAATTTCCCAAACAATGAGTTTTAAGAATGAGCTTCGTGATGTTACAATGATAAGGAATGATACTATAGACTCATATTTCATGAGGATTTCTCAATTAATATACCAACTTCAAGAAATTGATGAAATCATATCTGAAAGGGAAGTTGTGACTATGACACTTAATGGTTTACCCAACTCAAGGGGCTCATTTGCATCTAGTATATCTGGTAGAAAGGAAATATAAAATCTTGAAGAACTATGGATTGCATGTACTCAAGAATAATGTAGGCTCATATCAAAAGGAAAGTATCAAATATATAAAGAAGGTGAATCTCAAGAATATGCATCATGTTTCAAGAAGTTTGGAGGAATAAAGAATTTTGGTTTCCAAAGAATATTTGAAGGAATAATATATGCTCCTTAAGGAAAGAGAGATATGTAGAAAGTTAAATGCCATCACTATCATAAATTTGGTCACTATAGACATGATTTCCTTGAAACATTGAGTGATAGAAATAGAAAGGGAAAGTAACATGTCACAACAACATACACATATGAACTTCCAACGAAACCTAAGAATGAAGATTCAGGCCCAAAAAAACTTTGTTTATTTTTCTTCTCTTATAGGTTCTATTGCAAATATGAATATTTGTTGCAAGTATATAGCAGTGCCTCAAGACACATGATGGGAGACCATGAAAAACTCACAATTCTAATGGAAAGGTGGCTATCTCAAAAGGTATAACTTGGAGACAACAAAATTTATGCAGTAAAAGGTGTTGGAAAGAATTCCATTGAGCTGGAATTAGGTGAAAACGTTCATCTTAGCAACATACTATATGTATGTTAGGGCATATATTACTAGTGAAGTTCATTATTGTTGTTAGTGTAGCCCCTTTATTGTTACTGTTGTACCCCTATAGTCCCCATATTGTTATTATTGTTCCCTTACATTATTATTTTTAGGTCGGCTAGGATTATATTGTGACCCCATGGACTCCTATATATAGAAATGAGGTTTTGTCATTTGTCTCATCCAAGAATTTTTCATTTATGTAATGTAAAGGAGGTTTCTCCCTCGAAGTGGCTGATTTCTAAGGCATTTATCTCTCTTTTATTCTTTTTTGGGAGCTGGTTTCATAACATTTGGTATTAGAGCTTTGGATTCTAGGGTTTCGTTGCTTCAAACAAGTCATCGTGGCATTTTTGTTATAAATTTTTTTCTACGAAGCTTCAGAAGCTAAAAAATGCCATTTGCATCGACATCTAGAGGAACTTCATGGAAAAATTTTAGATCTTGGTTCACAATATTTTCGGAGATATGATCTGTGGAAGTTATGGTTTTTTTAGGCTCCTAAATTTCATCTCAAAGAGGTGACCTTGGTAAAATTGTCATAACTCTCTCTTTGAGCATCAGATGGGAATTATACAAAAAGTGGCTGAAATTACACGGAGTGTAGTTTCCTGTGTATCAACTTCAGAGCTGAAGGAAGAAACAGTGACACGTGGAATTCTGTACTAGTTCGCTCTACTGAACTAGTCCATAATTAGGTCATTGTGGGAGATTGGGCATAAATTTGTATTGAAGAATCCAAATATGGTTTGACCTGTGGCATTGGAACGAAGATTCAGAGGGATCCAAAATTACAGAGATACGTCAATTTCAATATCAAGCTCCTAAAAAGAAATAAAAAGGTGTGTATTTTTTTTTTTTTTTGCATAAGTCTTGTTTGAAAAATCAGTTTGAAGTGACTCCAAGGGCATATTGAAGGATAGATAACAGTATTGGGTTCTAAAATTCCTCCTAAAAATAATTCAACAGCCATTAATCCCCTAGAAGGCTCTACTATGACTCATGAAGAGGAATAAGTGCAACATGATATATCAAAATTACAAGACCAAGTGCAACAAATTTCGCTCTCGCAAAAAGTAACAAAAATGAAATGGATGGTTTGAATAAAGGCATGGAAGATAATATTGATGGTTTGAAGAAAGTCATGGAAGCTAAGATGGATGGTTTGAAGAATGGCATGGAAGATAATATGGATGGCATGGATGGTATAGAAGGCAACATGGATGGTTTGAAGAAAGGTGTGGAAGCTAAGATGAAGAAAGGCATGGAATCTAATATGGATGGTTTGAAGAATGGCATGGAAGCTAATATGGATGGCGTGGAAGCTAATATAGAAGGAAAAATGGAATATTTGAATAAAGACATGAAAGGTTTGAAGGAAGGGTTGTCAAAGTAGCTACAAGAAAAGCCTCCTAATGGTGAAAAGGTAGTAGAGGAAACTCATGATGACAAAAAATAAATGCTAATCATGATTTCATAGAATATAATGTTGGATTTAAGACCCACCATATTCCAAAGATAGATATGATGAAGTTTGATGGCAAGGATCCGATAAAAGTTGGATACTAAAAATGGAGCAATACTTTGAGCTCAATAATACGCAAAACACACAAAAGGTACACATCGAAACTTTATATTTAGAACAAAATTAGTTTGTATGGCATTGATGCCTTTGTTCTCATAAACCACTGGTCACTTGGTCAATTTTTACGCAGGAAATGATAGCACATTTTGAGGATACAAATAGAAACACCTTCTTTATCCAATTGATAAATCTCAAACAAAAGGGTTCAATGATGGAGAACATTGAGGACTTCAAAAAATTGAATATAAGGGTAAATAATATTCCAGAGGAACACATGATTGATGTCTTCATAGGGACTCCAAAGGATAACATCCAACGTTAGGTTCACCTTTGGGGACTTGATACATTGGAGAAGGCATTTAGGTTAGCAAGAAAATTTGAAAGTAAAATTATGGCGACAAGGAAGCCTACCACTCACAACTATAAAGATGGAAGTGTAGAAATTATACAATATGCATGTATATTACCGAACTCTCCTAATCTAACAAATTAATCTTATGTTAAATACATAATCCTTCCACTTAATTCTTTGCGGAAATTAAATTTCCAATTGCAAACACATATGAAGAAAATCGATCGTACAAAACAAGAATGTTTTTAATGGGAAAGTTTAAAGCTAAAAAACCAAACTATCATATATTATGTATATCAATGGAACATGTAACAATCTCATACAAAGATCATAGCATAGAACTCTCAGTACAATAAAAAATCGTCACACACTATCATGTAGAAATTTTCATATCTATTCACCAATTTCTTGCCTCCTGACAACCTACCTCCACTGCAAAATACCTACTGAAGAAGATCCATGAATGAATTTGATATTTCCTTGCCTTGACTGTGCAATCCTCATTGGAAACTCCAATGTATGTGTAGATGCATTGAATGCATCACTATATTCACAACAGATAGTCCATCTCACCCTTTCACCTATCTCTCCACTGGGTCTCCATTGGAACTGACATGGAAGTAGTTAACTGATGTATTTGTTCAGTTTCAAGTGAGTCTCTAGTTGTGAATTAATTAAATAATTAATTCACTGAACTCCCACTAGTGTATCTTTAGTTAAAACTAGATACAACTAGCACAACTGAGTTTAACTCACTTAACTGAGTTAAACTAAAGAGCAACTCACTTAAATACTCTTTCAACTCTGTCATAACTTGCCACTATTAGTTATAACTGAGTCCTCCATGAATGAGTCACCAACCACCCTAGGAATTGCGTAATTCCTTCAGCCCACTGATGTGCCACACTTGTTCACTGAAATAAAGTGCTCCAAGAGAATAAGTTGATATTTAGAGTCTAATTATTATTAAGGGCTAATAATAATCGACATGCATCTATTTTTAGTTTAGCAATCTATAAATAGACTTCGCCCAATCTTCTAAAAATAGAAATTCATCCAAAGATATAATTTTCTCAACCATCTAGAATCAGCATCCTGCTAACTTTAGAATATTATCACCATTCTAAAAATAGACATACATCTAAAAATAGCCTGTGGGCCCCACTTAGTGAAGGTGCTTAATTTTAACTAAGCTCATCCTCTTGTTGAATCTCAACACTCCCTCTCAACAAGATAGGGATTATCATTCACTCCGATCCTGTCTTTATGGTATTTTAATTTTCTCCTGGTGAGCACCTTCGTCAGAATATCTACATCCTGATCTTCCGTAGGAATGTATTGAAGCAACATGATCTAATTCCGATGCACACAATCTCTGATATGATGATAACAGATATCTATATTCTTATATCTATCATGAAACACATGATTAATAGAGATTTTAATGAAACTCTGATTATCACAATGAATCATTGTAGGATCCAAATGAGAACCAAACAAACTGACCAGGATCTTCCTCATCCATATAGCCTCACATGCAGCTTGACTTGCTACCATGTATTTTGCTTTTGCTAAACTGAGTGCCACGGGTCTTTGTTTCCTGTTGTACCAAGAAACAATTGTAGATATGATATTGAAAAGCCCTCTTAATGTTCTATTTCTGTCCATTGGGTTGCCTGCCCAATCTGCATCTGTGAAGCCATGCAACTTCACCTCATCCATCTATTTGTACCATAAGCCATACTCAGATGTGCCCCTGAGATATCTCAGGACATGCTTGCCTGCCTTCCAAAAAATTTTGGTAGGCTTAACCATCTCTTGACTAAGCTGGTTCTCCGCATAGCATATGTCCGGTATTTGTGTAACTAAATACATGAGCGAACCCACCAACTATCTATAGACAGTATCATCCACTATCTCTGCTAATGTAGCATCCTCTTTCCTCTAGTTTCCTGGAAGAGGAGTATCCATGGGCTTGCAGTCCTCCATGTGAAACTTACCAAGTATCTCCCAAGCATACTTTCCTTGAGACACAAATAGTTCACCTTCTCGTTGCCATATGTCCAATCCAAGGAAATAATGAAGGAGGCCCAAATCCTTCATCTCAAACTCCTTTGCAAGGTCCTCCTTGCATGAGTGTATCAACTTCTCATCACCTGTTAGTATTAAATCATCAACATAAAGAAAAATGATTAAAAACTTACCCTCCACCACAATTTGGTATAGGTTTGCATCCACCTCACTCTTGGTGAAGCCAAGTCTAGTGAAATAGTTGTCGATCCGTGTGTACCAAGCACGGGGTGCTTGCTTCAGCCCATACAATGCTCTTTTGAGTCTGCACACATGCGAATCACTGTTGAAGATCTCAAATTCTTCAGGCTACTCAATTTACACTTCTTCCTCAATGATCCCATTAAAGAATGCAGTCTTCACATCCATATGATGAATGTGCCAACCCATCTGCCCTGAGAGAGAAAGGATGGTCCTTATGGAATAATACCATGCGACAGGTGCAAAAATTTCTTCATAATAAATCCCCTTGATTTGTGAGAAACCCTGGGTAACAAATCTTGCCTTATACTTCTCGACACTCCCGTCAAAAACTTGCTTTACCTTGTAGATCCATCTTGAACCTACCAATGATTTACCAATCGGCCTTGGAACAATCTCCCAAGAATTTTTTCTGACAATGAAATCATAATTCTCCACCATGGCATCTACCCATTTGGGCTCCTGCGCTACTTCCTCAAAGGAAGATGACTCTGTCACGATACACTTGCTCATGAGAGCCATGTATCCAATGAATCGGTCAGGTGACTATCTCTGTCTGCACTATGAAGTAGGGACTCCTAAATTCTGTGCCGCATCAAGCTTTAGTCTCTCAGCTTCTGTGGTACGCCTTCTTCCAGTTCTGATGTTCGACTCTGCGTGAGTGGACTCCTCCACTCCACGATCCTCCTCCTGTGGCTGATCCACATCTGGAGGCTCATATTTGGGAAAAATAAGTTCCTCCTTTACATGCAAGTGTAGCTCCCTCTCAAGCGACGACTTCATGGCTTTATCCCCATTGAATTTTATATCCTGTCGCACCACAGTCATCCGACTGTTTGGAAAATACACACGATAATTATGGGGTGTTTCTGTGTACCCCAAAAAAACTCCCAACTTTTGCAGTCGGCTACAGCTTCTTCCTGGCATCCTTGGTCACATGAATGTAAATAGATGAGACAAAAATATTTAAATGAGAAATATCCGGGTTCTTATCAGTAAAAGCTTCTTCAGGTATACTCATGCCAAGTACTCTATGAGGACAACGATTTTGCACATAAACCACAGTGTTGCATGTTTCCACCCACAAGTGCATTGGTAGGCCCTGGTCATGCAGCATAGCTCATGCATCACCCACGATCATTTTTTTCTTCCTCTCCACGAACCCATTCTACTGTGGGTTATGAGGTGCTATGAGTTCTCTTCGAATTCCTTCTTTTCTACAGAAGTATTTGAATTCATTTGAGATATATTCACCACCATTATTGCTCTGCAGAGCCTTCACTTGCTTCCCCGACTCCTTCTCCACCAATGCTTTAAACTCATAGAACTTTGAGAATGTTTGATCCTTCTTCTGCATGAAGAAGATCCAACATATATGAGAATAGTCATCAACAAAAAATAACATAATACCTGTGTTTTTTTTTTGAAGCAATCGAGAAAGGTCCACACACGTCTGTGTGAATTCTCCCCATGATCACCGAAGCATGGTTCTCCTTCTCATGAAAGGTGGTCTTCAAAAAATTACCCATAGTACATCCCTTGCACTAATATGACTGTGCAAGAGTACCCTTGGGAAGTCCAATAGAAATCTACTGCAAAATCTTCAGGGCGCCATGGTGAAGATGGCCCAATCTTCAGTGCCATAATTCGCCCTCATCCTGACTCACCACTTCTTCTACTTTGCCCATCATTACAGTGCAACCATCTACCTCTAGATTGTAGATATTCTTAACTCGAATCCCTATCCTCTTGGTTTGAATCGTTGTTTTATGTCGCAAGAAATATTTTCCCTCACTGAAAACAACATCATAACCTCTGTCCTCCAACATCGCGACCAAGACCAAGTTCTTCTTCAGACCTGGAACATGCATAACATCTTTCAACAGAAATGGTTTACCTGACTCCCTCTCAAAGGTAATGGTTTCAATTTCAGTTGCACTGTATCTACCATCGTCGCCCATATCTATATGCATTTGGAGATATTTCTCCTCCAAGTCACTAAGCAACTCCTTGTCTCTCGTCATGTGGAAGGAAGCACCACTATCAAGATACCACACCGATCCCATTGCGCTTGAAACCAAGCATGCGATCAAGGAGAAATCAAGTTTAAATTGTGAGGAAAGGGCCTCACTAGCTGCAACTCCAACAACCTTCTTTTTCTTCTTTTTCTTTGGGCAGTTAGTGGTGAGATGCCCATGTTCGTGACAATGAAAACACTTCACCTTGGAAAAATCCATCTTCTTCCCTTTAGCCTCAGATTTTGGATGGGATTTATTCCCCTTCCCTTTCCTTGCTTTGGAAACCAAATCACAATTCTCTTCATTATCATTCTTTGATGAAGAGCCATCCCTGGTACTTCGCCTTATCTCCTCCTAAACTAGATCTGACCAAAGTTGCTCCCAATCCGGCAGTTTCTCCCATCTATTGACAGAGTCTTGATAACTGTGCCAAATTTTTAGAAGCCCAAGGAGAGCCAAGCTCACCAAGTCATCATCCAAAAATGTGATTCCCACACTCCCCAGCTCATCCCTACATTGGACAAAATTCATGAGATATTTTGGAATACTGTCGCTCTTCTCCATTTTGATTTTTCTGATCTTATCTTTCAGCGCCAACTTCCTATGGTCGCTGCTGCTTTGGAAAAGACCTGTCAAAGCCTTTCACATTGGAAATGGAGTGTATTTCCCATGAAGTCTTGACACAATATGGTCCTTCACACCTTCCAACAAAATTCTTCTTGTCTTTGCTACTTTCTTTTGCCAGGCGTCAAGTAATGCAACATCCGTCGAAGTGGGCTTAGGAACATCGCTATCGATGAACTCCTTCATACCATTATCTTCAAGCATTGCCTCCATCCTGTCCTTCCAGGCTATGTAGTTAGATCTGCCCTCAAGTGCATATTCTAACTGCAACCCATTGAAAGCCATTTGAATGTATACTCAATTGTCGCACCAAGAAATTCTTGCAGTAAATTCAAATTGTCCACCAGCACAAAACTCAGCACCGCTTCAATATTGAAATCTCCAGTGATCAACACTGCTCTGATACCATGTAGAAATTATACAATATGCATTTATATTACCGGACTCTCTTGATCTAACAAATTAGTCTTATGTTAAATACATAATCCTTCCACTTAATTCTTTGCAAAAATTAAATCGCCAATTGCAAACACATATGAAGCAAATCAATCACACATAACAAGAATGTTTTTAACGGGAAAGTTTAAAGCTAAAAATCCCAACTATAATATATTATGTATATCAATGGAACATGTAATAATCTCATACAAATATCATATCATATAGCTCTCAGTACAATCAACAATCATCACAAAATGTCATGCAGAAATTTCCTATCTATGCACCAATTTCTTGCCTCCTGACAGCCTGCGTCCACTGCACAATCCTTGCTGAAGAAGATCCCTGAATGAATTCAATCTTGCCTTGCCTTGACTGCACAATCCTCATTGGAAACTCCAATGTTTGTGTAGATGCATTGAATGCATCACTATAGTCACAACAGATAGTCCATCTTACCCTTTCACCTATCTCTCCACTGGGTCTCCACTGGAACTGACATGCAAGTAGTTAACTATTGTATTTGTTTAGTTACAAGTGAGTCTCTAGTTGTGAATTAATTAAATAATTAATTCACTGAACTCTCACTAGTGTATCTTTATATACAACTAGATACAACTAGCACAATTGAGTTTACCTCACTTAACTGAATTAAAATAAATAACAACTCACATAACTACTCTTCCAACTCTGTCACAACTTGACACTCTCAGTTATAACTAAGTCCTCCATGCATGAGTCACCATCCACCCTAGGAATTTCGTAATTCCTTCAGCCCGCTGATGTGCCACACCTGTTCACTGAAATAAAGTGCTCCAAGAGAATAAGTTGATATTTAGAGTCTGATTATTATTAAGGGCTAATAATATTCGACATGCATCTAGTTTTAGATTAGCGATCTATAAATATACTTCGCCCAATTTTCTAAAAACAGAAATTCATCCAAAGATAGAATTTTCTCAACCATCTAGAATCAGCATCCTGCTAACTTTAGAATATGCTCCCCATTCTAAAAATAGACATACACCTAAAAATAGCCTGTGTGCACCACTTAGTGAAGGTACTTAGTTTTCTCTAAGCTCGTCATCTTGTTGAATCTCAATAGGAAGTGTTTCTACTCATAGACTTCCATAACCTACAAGGTTGACACCACAAAAATTTGAAGAAAAGAGAGAAAAAGGGATTCGTTATAGTTGTGCTAGAAAATACACTAAAGGTCATAAGTTTGTTGAGAAGAAATTATTTTACATATACTATGAAGAGGAGGAAGAAAAGGAACAAGAAACTTCAAAAGAAGAGGATGTACACCAGGAACCAACCCTAGAGGAGGAAAAAATGAATCTGACCATATCCTGTAATGCATTGGCAGGAATTACCACTCCTCAAACTCTCAAGATAGAAGGACATATCAAGAAGAAAAATGTAATAGTGCTTATTCATTCAGGTAATACCAATAATTTTATTCATTGTAGGGTATCCAAGGAATTGAATTTCTTCCTATACCCAATGCCAGAGTGTGAAGTGATGGTGGAAAATGGAGGAACTATAAATTTCTTTGGAAAAAGCCATAATATCAAGCTAACCATGGGGGAATATGTATTGAATAATAAAATTATTTCAATTCCAATGGGTGGTGTTGATGTTGTACTAGGATTACAATGGTTACAATATTTGGGGATGGTAGCTTTTAATTTTCAAGAACTTTTCTTGATTTTTTTCAGAAGGAAAGGAAGTTGAATTACAGGGTATCGCAGGGAAGCCGGGAAAGATAATAAGCTCTAATGTCATGAAAAATATTCTGAAGAAATAAAAATTAGGCACGATTTCAAAATTATGCTCACTAGAAGTTTCAACATCAAAATCATATGTTTCTCCATATCTCCAAAAAGTATTGGACAATCATTCCAAGTTGTTTGAAACTCCCAAAGGACTCCCACCTATTCATGATCATGATCATGGTATTCATTTGATTACAGGAAGTGTTCCTCCAAACATCAGGCCTTATGTATATATTTATGTCCAAAAGAGAGAAATTGAATGTATGATTGCATAAATGCTAGAGGTTGGTATAATTCAACCTAGTCAAAGTTCTTTCTCTGCTCTAGTAGTATTGGTGCACAAGAAGGATTGATCATGGCACATGTGTCCGAATTATAGGGAGCTCAATAAGCTCACTATTAAAGATAAATTTCACATTCCCGTGATTGATGAATTATTGAATGACTTACATGAAGAAATTTATTTTACCAAGTTTTATCTCCGTTCAGGGTATCATCAAATTAGAATGAAGATTGAAGATATTTTGAAAACAACATTTCAAACTCATGAGGGTCATTATGAATTTTTGGTCATGCCTTTTGGCCTTATGAATGCACCTTCTACATTTCAAGGGTTGATGAATTCCATTTTCAAAACCTTCCTTAGAAAATCGGTGCTAGTATTTTTTGATGATATACTAATCTACAACAAGTCTTGGAAGGATCATGTTCAACATGTTGACAGGGTGCTCAAAATTTTGGAGGAGAAACAATTATATGCAAAAACCTAGAAATGTTTCTTTGGAGTACAATAGGTGGAATATCTAGGTCATATTGTATCTCAGGAGGGTGTTAAGGCAGACCCTAAAAAAATTAAATTCATTAAGGAATGGAAAGTCCCCACAACCGTAAAGAAGTTGCGAGGATTTCTCGGGTTAACAGGGTATTATCGCAAATTTTTTAAGAATTATGGGAGAATAGAAATACCTATAAGAAAAATATTGAAGAAATATGCATTTTCATGGAATCCTGAAGCAACTAAGGCCTTTGAACATCTTAAAGAGGCAATGTGCCAAGCATCGGTCTTAGCTATGCCAGAATTCACAAAAACCTTTATTGTGGAACGTGATGCATCACAAAATGGAATTGGTATTGTTTTAATGCAAGAATGAAGACCCATTGCTTTTGAAAGACATCAAATCAAAGGAAATAATTTACAGAAAGTTATTTATGAGAATTACATGTTGGAAATACTACATGCACTAAAGAAATGTCGACTTTACCTAATGGGAATACACTCCAAGGTAAAAAATGATCATGATAGTCTTAAATACTTTTTGGAACAAAGACTATCTAAATAAGAGCAGCAAAAATGGGTCACAAAGATGTTGGGTTATGACTTTGAAATCATCTACAAAAAAGGGAAGCTAAATGTTGTTGCAGATGCATTCTCAAGAAAAAATGAGGACGTGGAAGCATTGTTTTGTGCTATTTCTATTATCCAACCAGATTGGATAACTAAAGCAAGGGAGGAATGGAAGAATGATGAAGAAGTATGGACACTCATTCAAAAGTTGCAACAATATCCCAATACATTTGATACATTTAGTTGGAGAAATTGTTCCTTATGGAACAAATATCGCTTATATCTTTGTAAGAATTCCCAACTAAAACAAAATATTCTTTTGGAATTTCACACCTCTCCCTTAGGAGGACACTCGGCATTTTTAAAAACTTACCACAGGGTGAAGAATTTTTTTTTTTGGGATGGCCTTAAATATGATATTCTAAAGTTTGTGGCAGAATGTTTGAGTTTCCAGAAAAATAAAAATGAAACAATTAAGACCTCTGGTATGCTACAACCTTTATCCATTCGAAATCAACATTGGGAGGAGGTTTCAATGGATTTTATCATAGGTTTACCTAAGTCCGAAGGAAAGAGTGTCATTATGGTGGTAATTGATAGGCTTACCAAGTATGCACACTTTTGTGCATTATCTCATCTATTTAAATCAAGTACAGTTGCTACTGCATTTATGGAAACAATTCAAAAGTTACATTTAAACCCAAAGATTATTGTAAGTGATAGAGATCCCATTTTCACTGGAAATTTTTGGATGGAATTATTTTCTTCTTTGGGTACTCAACTAGCTCATAGCTCATCTTAACATCCTCAATCTGATGGGAAAACTGAGATCATGAACAAATGTTTGGAAGGATATATTCGTTGCTTTGTATCTGATAAACAAACACAACGAGTCAAGTGGTTACCTTTGGTTGAATGGTGGTATAACACTTCCTTCCACACTAAAACAAAAATGATCCCATTTATGGCACTTTATGGATATCATCCATTGTCCATCACATCATATTTAAGAGAAAATTCTAACGTTCAAGTAGTGGAAGATTGCATCGAGCATCAACAACAAGTTCTCCAACTCTTAAAGGATAACCTAAATTTGGCATAGAATCGAATGAAACAACAGGAAGATCAACATCGCAACGAGAGAATTTTTGATGTAGGCGACTAGGTATTTTTACGGCTACAACCATACAAAAAAACGTCCCTCAAGAAACCTAAGAAGGATAATAAATTATCACCAAAGTACTATGGTCCTTACAAGGTGTTGCAAAATATTGGTACTATATTGGCATACAAATTGGAGCTTCCTGCATCTTCCCGAGTTCACCCGGTTTTCCATGTTTCATGCTTAAAGAAGGTTATAGGTGACAACCTTCTGGTTAACGATATTGCTAGAACTTGATGAGGAAGAAAAAATCATATTGGAACCTGAGGAAGTCACAGAAACAAGAACTCGACAACTACAAAATCGATCAATTTGAGAGTATCTCATCAAGTGGAAGAGCTTACCCACTGAAGATTCCACATGGGAGGATGATAATTTTATAAAGAAGCATCCATAACTACTCAAGCGTTGAGGACAACACTTTTTTGAAGGGGAGGGGCATCTTAAGGCCCTATATTACTAGTGTAGTCCCTTATTGTTGTTAGTGTAGCCCCCTTATTGTTATTGTTGTGCCCCTGTAGTCCCCATATTGTTATTATTGTGCCCTTACATTATTATTGTTTGGTCGGTTAGGATTATATTGTGACCCCATGGACTCCTATATATAGAAAGGAGGTTTTTTCATTTGTGTCATCCAAGAATTTTTCATTTATGTAATGTAAATGAGGTTTCCCCCTCAAAGTGGTTGATTTCTAAGGCGTTGATCTCTCTTTTCTTCTATTTTCGGAGCTGGTTTCATAACAATGCACCAAGTTTGAAAAAGAATTTGGTTTCTATTTTATATTTGGAATATAAAGGAGAAAGAGTAGCATTTTTTGGTGGAAAATTACTTGTGTGGCTAAAGGGGTCAAGTATAGATTCTGCTAGTGTAATTGGAGTTCATGAAGGAAGGTTGTATAAACTCTTAAAACAACCTTCTCAAGAATTAGTACATAATGATATCAATCCATGTGAACTTTGGCATAGAACATATGCTCACCTTCACTATAGATATTTTCTAGCTTGAAAACACCTTTAAAACATATGGTTTAAGGTGTTCCAAAATTGTAGATGGAGCATGAAGAAGTATGTAAAGGATGTGTGCTTGGGAAGAATGTAAATAATCCCTTTCCAAGCGACGAAATTAGGTCCAAGGCCTATATAATCTATGTTCCAGGACGATGAAAGGTTGAATTCATCAGGGTTGTGACCTTTGATGAGAATTTTTCCTATTGGAAATCTAAAGAAGTTACCATGGACTATGATGATGAAGAAGAACACGAAGCTCCTAAGGAAGAAGGTTTAGGTCCATATAACTATTTAGAACATCTTGCAGATCATCAAGAAGAACCAAAAGTTCCTAGCAATCCAGTGTACCAAATTTTTGTTCTTGAAATCAGGAAAAATCCAGCTTGTCTTATATCTACTTTGAAGGAAGCATAAGGGCATGCAACACCACATGATGGAACCTTTAGTGAAAATAAGAGGCCAAAGAGGTATTATGGATATGTAGCATTGATGACTAATCTCATTTATTATGAACCTTCCACCTTTGAAGAAGCAGTTAGCCAACAATTTTGGAAGGGCGCGATGTTGGAAGAGTACTAATCAATTATGAATAATGATGATTGGGAGATTGTGTTGAGACATGAAGGGAAGCAAGTGGTATCCTCCAAATGGGTATACAAGATCAAGCCTAGAGTGGATGGAAGTATTGGAAAATACAAGGTGAGATTTGTGGCTAGAGGGTTCTCCCATAAAAAGGGAGAGGAATACCATGAGACATTTTCTCTAGTTTCCAGGTACACTACCATTAGATCTATTATTTCTATTGTTTGTTCTACAGGTTGAATTTACATCAGATGGATGCACATAATGATTTCATAAATGGTGTGATTGAGGAAGAAGTGTACATAAAAAAACCTCAAGGTTTTGAGGTTCATTGAAGATAGTATCATGTTTGTATATTGAAGAAAGCCTTGTATGGACTTAAGCGAGGACCTAGATCCTGGCACTCTCGAATTGATATCTACCTCAAAAGACTTTGTTTATGTAAAAGTGATGTTGATTTTAACCTATAAATCAAGGTTGGACCTATGATTCTATGTTGATGACTTATTTCTAATAGGTGTGGAGCATCTCATCATTCAGTGTAAGAGGGTGTTGACCTCTAAATTCGATATAAATGATGTTGCTTTTATGCATTACTATTTGTGACTAGAAGTTTGGTAGAAGCCTAGTGAAATTTTCCTTGGTCGATGAAAGTATATCATCAAGATCCTGTAGAAGTTTGGGATTATGGATTATAAATCGTTGTCAACTCCCATGATGACAAATTTGAGAAATTTGACAGACTCAAAGTCATATTTGGTATCCATATACCAAATTTGTTTTGGCTCATAGATGTATTTCGCTAATATCATTCCAGAAATTTTATTTGTAGTGATTAATCTAAGAAAATTCTAGGTGGAACCAAGACATGATCATTGGATTAAAACAAAGCATGTATTAAGATATTTGTGTGGTACAATTGATTATGGCATGAGATATGTCTCAAATGGTGACATATAGCTGTAGGGATATACAGATGTAGATTGGGCAGAGAGTGTTGAAGACAGAAAGAATATATCCAGAGGTTTCTTCAGTTTGGGCTCTGCTATGATTTTTTGGATGAGAAAGAAGTATACATCTATTGCACTCCACACTATAGAGGCAGAGTATATTGTAACTAGTTTATAAATTTGTGAAGAAGTTTCGTTTCAGAAGTTACTTGCATGACTATTTAATCAAGTGATAGAACTAATTGTGATATTTTGCGATAATCAAAGATATGTGAACTTATAGAGAATCCAATTTTCCATGACAGGTTGAAGCACATCGAGATCAAGTGTAGAAGAGAGCATTAAAGCTCCAATATGCCTCTATTGATGAGAAGATAGTTGATATTATTACAAAGCCTCTACCTAGAGAAAATTTTGTATACTTTAGGGAAAATCTTGGACTTGCTGAAAATGCCTCTCTCAGTGAGAGGGATTGCTGATGAGATATCATCATGGACTGAAATTATCTCTATGTCACATATATTAATCCAAATTGAGGAGAATATTTTGGTAGAGGAAAACATCCTTCTTGTGTCAAATATGTTGACCTGAATGAGGAAGAATGGTCTTGGAGCTTTCGGATGATTTAGCATCAAGCCCTAAATTACTCAAATAGAGTGTGGCCTTTGGATATTCACCATGTGTCAAATAAATTGACCTGAATGATGGTGAACCAAGACTAGTATGTATATCATGTGTCAAATAGACCCAAATTATGGTGACTAAAAATGGGGAACCAAGACTAGTCTATATACCATGTGTCAAATAGGCCCAAATTATGGTGACTAGTTAATGCTAAATGATGTACCATGTGTCAAGAGTACCGACCATGATTATGGTGAGGATATACCATAGGTATGATGTACCAACCATAATTATGGTAACTTGTTGATTTTGTTAACGTACCATGTCTAAAATTCAACTCGCGTCCTGAAGATGGATCCCCGTTGGGATTCGAAACGTCGAAAATTGTTTTATAACACTGTGGAAAATATGAAGATTTCTTCAATAAACATACCATGTGTCAAATTTGTTTAACCGGATTATGGTAACTGTTTGATGCTATTGGTTTACCATGTGTCACATTTTTTGACACCATTATGGTGATGATGATTTGTTATAACATTTTCTTAGAGAAAATTTTGTCACATATGTCTAGCTATTATGTTAGGTCCCTATATTACTAGTGTAGTCCCTTATTGTTGTTAGTGTAGCCCCCTTATTTTTATTATTGTACCCCTGTAACCCCCATATTTTTATTATTGTGCCCTTACATTATTATTGTTAGGCCGGCTAGGATTATATTGTGACCCCATGGACTCCTATATATAGAAAGGAGGTTTTTTCATTTGTATCATCCAAGAATTGTTCATTTATGTAATGTAAAGGAGGTTTCCCCCTTGAAGTGGCTTATTTATAAGGTGTTTATCTCTCTTTTCTTCTATTTTTGGAGTCGGTTTCATAACATTTGGTATCAGAGCTTTGGATTCCAGGGTTTCTCTGCTTCAAATAGGTCATCATGGAATTTTCTCTATAACTTGTTTTCTACGAGGGTTCAAACACTAAAAAAAAAACCCATTTCGAAGAAATTTGAGGAACTTCATGTAAAAATTTAATATATTGGTTCTCAATATTGTTGGAGATATGATCTGTTGAAGTTAGGGTTTTTGCAGGCTCCCAAATTTCATCTAAAAGGGGTGACCTTAGGAAAATCGTCATAATTCTTTCACTAAGCATCATATTTGAATTATGTAAAAAGTGGCCGAAATTATATAGACTTTAGTTTCCTGTGTATCAATTTCAAAGCCGAAGGAGGAAAAAATGACACGTGGCATGTCGTACAAGTTCGATCTATTGAACAAGCCCATAATTAGGTCACTGTTGGAGATTGGTCATAAGTTTCCCTTGAAGAATCAAAATCAGGTCAGACCTATGGCATTGGAAAGAAGATTCATAGGGATACTACATGACTGAAGATAAAATCTCAAGGATCCAAAATTATAGAGATACATCAGTTTCAATATCGAGCTCCTCAAAATCAAGAAAAAGGTGTGTATTTATTTTTCAAATTGCATAAGTCGTGTTTGAAAAATCAGTTTGAAGTGATTCCAAGGGCATATTGAAGCATAGATATCAGTATTGGGTTCTAAAATTCCCTCTAAAAATAATTCAATACCCATTAAGCCCTCATAATACTATACTATGACTCACGAAGAGGAAGAAGTGCAACATGATATATCAAAATTACAAGAGCAAGTGCACCAAATTTCGCTCTCACAAAGAGAAACAAAAAATGAAATGGAAGTTTTGAAGAAAGGCGTGGAAGCTAAGATGGATGGTTTGAAGAATGGCATGGAAGACATGGAATAAAAAATGGAAGACATTAAGAATGATATAAAAGCAGACATGGAAGGTTTGAAGGAAGGTTTGACAAAGTTGATATAAGAAATGATTCCTAATGAAGAAAATATAGTAGAGGAAACTCATGATGAGAACAACATAAATGTTAATTGGGATTTCATAAAATCTAATGTTGGATTGAAGACCCACCATATTCCAAAGATATATATGAGTAATTTTGATGGCAAGGATCCTGTAACAAGGATACTTCAGATGGGGAAATATTTTGATCTCAATCATGTGCAAAACACACAAAAGGTACGCATTGCAACTTGATATTTAGAAAAAAATACATTTGTATGGTATCGATGGTGTTTCTCCCATAAAAATATTGTCACTTGGTCAATTTTTATGGAGGAAATGATAGCACATTATGAGAATACAAAGAGAAACACCTTCTTTATCCAATTGATAAATCTCAAACAAAAGGGTTCAGTGGTGGAGCACATTGAGGACTTCCAAAAAATTAATATAAGGGTAACTGATATTCCAGAGGAACACAGGATTCATGTCTTCATAGGGACTTTAAAGGATAACATCCAACATGAGGTTCGCCTTTGGGAACCTGATTCATTGGAGAAGGCATTCAGGTTGGAAAGAGAAATTGAATGTAAAATTATAGTGACAAGGAATCTTGCCACTCACATCTATAAATATGGAAGTGTTGCTACTCCTAGACTTCCACAACCTACAAGGTTCACACGACAACAATTGGAAGAAAAAAGAGAAAAATGGATTTGCTACAGTTGTGATAGAAAATACACTAAAGGTCATAAGTGTGTTGAGAAGAAATTATTTTACATAGATTGTGAAGAGGAGGAAGAAAATTAATAAGAAACTTCAAAAGAAGAGGACATACACTAGGAACCAACACTAGAGAAAGAAGAAATGAGTCTGACCATATCGTGTAATGCATTGGTAGGAATTACCACTCCTCTAACTCTCAAGATAGAAGGACATATCAAGAATAAAAAGGTAGTAGTTTTGATTGATTCGGGTAGTACCCATAATTTTATTCATTGTAAGGTAGCCAAGGAATTGAATTTCTTCCTATACCCAGCACCAGAATGTCAAGTGATGGTTGCAAATGGAGGAAATATAAATTGATTTTCAAAATTCCATAATATCAAGCTAACCATGGGGGAATATGTATTGAATATTCCAATGCTTTCCATTCTAATGGTAGGTGTTGATGTTGAACTAGGAGTACAATGGTTACAATATTTGGGGACGATAGCTTTTAATTTTCAAAAACTTTTCTTGAATTTTTTTTGAAAGGAAAGGAAGTTGAATTACGGGGCATCATAGGGAGTCCGGGAAAGATAATAAGCTCTAATGTCATGACAAAGCTTATAAATAAATAACAACGAGGCGTAATTTCACAATTATGCTCACTAGAAGTTCCAACATCAAAATCATCTATTTCTCCAGATCTCCAAAAAGTCTTGAACAGTCATTCCAAGGTGTTTGAAACTCCCAAAGAACTCCCACCTATCCGTGATCATGATCATACTATTAATTTGATTCCAGTAAGTGTTCCTCCAAACATCAGGCCTTACAGATATCCTTATGTCCAAAAGAGCGAAATTGAACGTATGATTGCAGAAATGTTAGAGGCTAGTATAATTCAACCTAGCCAAAGTTATTTCTCTGCTCCAGTAGTATTGGGGAACAAGAAGGATGGATCATGGCGCATGTGTCCGAATTATAGGGATCTCAATAAGCTCACTATTAAAGATAAATTTCCCATTCCTGTGATTGATGAATTACATGGAGCAATTGATTTTACCAAGTTGGATCTTCGTTCAGGATATCTTAAAATTAGAATGAAGACTAAAGATATTCCGAAAAAAACATTTTGAACTCATGAGGGTCATTATGAATTTTTGGTCATGCCTTTTGGCCTTACCAATGGACTTTCTACATTTAAAGGGTTGATGAATTCCATTTTCAAACCCTTCCTTAGAAAATTTGTTTTAGTAGTTTTTGATGATATACTAATCTACAACAGGTCTTGGAAGGATCTTGTTCAACATGTTGACAGGGTGCTCAAACTATGAGAGGAGAAACAATTATATGAAAAAACCTCCAAATGTTTCTTTGGTGTACAAGAGGTGGAATATTTGGCTCATATTGTATCTCACGAGGGTGTTAAGGTATACCCTAAAAAAATTAAATCCATTAAGGAATGGAAAGTCCCCACAACCATAAAGTAGTTGCGAGGATTTCTCAGGTTAACAAGGTATTATCACAAGTTTGTTAATAATTATGAGAGAATAGAAGCACCTCTAAGAATATTATTGAAGAAAGATGCAATTTTATGGACTCCTAAAGCAACTAAGGCCTTTGAGTATCTTAAAGAGCCAATGTGCCTAGCACTGCTCTTAGCTATGCCAGACTTCACAAAAACCTTTATTGTGGAATGTGATGCCTCAGGAAATGGAATTGGTGTTGTTTTGATGTAAGAAGGAAGACCCATTTATTTTGAAAGTCATCCAATCAAAGGAAAGTATTTACAGAAAGCTATTTATGACAAGGAAATGTTGGCAATACTACATGCACTAAAGAAATTGTGACCTTACCTAATGGGAAGACACTTCAAGGTAAAAATTGATCATGATAGTCTTAAATAATATTTGGAACAAAGAATATCTTTAGAAGAGAAACAAAAATGGGTCACCAAGAGGTTGGGTTATGACTTTGAAATCATCTACAAAAAAGGGAAGCTTAATGTTGTTGCAGATGCACTCTCAAGAAAGGATGAAGAGGTGGAAGCATTGATTTGTGCCATTTCTATTATCCAACCAGATTGGATAACCTAAGCAAGGGATGAATGGAAGAAGGATGAAGAAGTGTGGACACTCATTCAAAAGTTGCAGCAAGATCCTGGTACATTTGATACATTTATTTGGAAAAATGATTCCTTATGGCACAAATATCGCTTATATATTTGTAAGAATTCCAAAATAAAACACAATATTCTTTGGAATTTCACATTTCTCCCTTAGGAGGACACTCAGGATTTTTAAAAACTTACCACAGGGTGAAGAAAGATTTTTTTTGGGATGGCCTTAAATCTGATATTCAAATGTTTGTGGCAGAATGTTTGGTTTTCTAGCAAAATAAACTTGAGACAATTAAAACCCCAAGTCTTCTACAACCTTTATCCATTCCAAGTCAACGTTGGGAGGATATTTCAATGGATTTTATCGTAGGTTTACCTAATTTCGAAGGAAAGAGTGTCATCATGGCGGTAGTTGATAGACTTACCAAGTATGCACACTTTTGTGCATTATCTCATCCATTTAAAGCAAGTACAGTTGCTACTGCAATTATGGAAACAATTCAAAAGCTACATGGAAACCCAAAGATTATTGTAAGCAACATAGATCGTAATTTTACTGGAAATTTTTGGACATAATTATTTTCTTGTTTGGGTACTCAACTAGCTCATAGCTCAGCTTATCATCCTCAATCTTATGGGAAAACTGAGATAGTGAACAAATGATTTTAAGGATATCTTCATTGTTTTGTATCTGATAAACAAACAGAATGGGTCAAGTGGTTAACTCTGGCTGAATGGTGGTATAACACTTCCTTCCATACTGTAGCAAAAATGACCCCATTTATGGCACTTTATGGATATCATCCACCGTCCATCACATCATATTTAAGAGAAAATTATAAGGTTCAAGGAGTGGAATATGACATTGACCATCAACAACAAGTTCTCCAACTCTTAAAGGATAACCTAAATTTGGCACAAAATCGAATGAAACAACATGAAGATCAACATCACAGTGAGAGAAGTTTTGATGTAGGAGACTGGGTATTTTTACTGCTACAACCATACAAACAAATGTCCCTCAAGCAAGCTAAGAAGGATAATAAATTATCGCCAAAGTACTATGGTCCTTACAAGGTGTTGAAAAATATTGTTACTATGGCTTCTTCTTGAGTGCATCTAGTTTTCCATTCATGATTAAAGAAGGTTATAGGTGAAAAAATTCCAGTTCAAACAATATTTCTAGAACTTGATGAGGAATGAAAAATCATATTAGAACCTGAAGCATTCACGGAAGCAAGAAATTGACAGCTACGAAATCGATCAATTTCAGAGTATATCATCCAGTGGAAGAGCTTATCCACTGAAGATTCTATATGGGAGGATGAGAATATTATACAGGAGCATCCAGAGCTACTCAAGCATTGAGGACAACAATTTTTTGAAGGAGATGGGCATGTTAGGTCCATATATTACTAGTGTATTCCCTTATTGTTGTTAGTGTAGCCCCCTTATTGTTATTTTTGTACCCTTGTAACCCCCATATTGTTATTATTGTGCCCTTAAATTATTATTGATAGTTCGGCTAGGATTATATCATGACCCCATGGACTCCTATATATAGAAAGGAGGTTTTGTCATTTGTATCATACAAGAATTGTTCATTTATGTAATGTAAATGAGGTTGCCCCCTTGAAGTGGCTTATTTCTAAGGTGTTGATCTCTCTTTTCTTCTATTTTTGGAGCTGGTTTCATAACATATTATGAATACCTCCATAGCTAAGAGGGAGTGTTAAATTTTGTAGTTATGTTCAGTCTTCATAATTTATATTTTATCCCTTGAAATATATAATGTAATTCTAATACATGTTCTTCATGTCATTTTCATCGTTTAGCCCTTGAAAGAATTATTATAAGACATGTTCTTCATGTCGATATGAAAAAATAAATTTTCAAAATTTGAATTTTGAATTTTTGGCTCCAAAATTATCAGATCATCCCTCCCTCAATCCAAGTCAGCCCCAGTAACCAGACACACCCATTCAAATAGGAAGAACACTATATATATATATATAAATATATATATATATATATATATATATATATATATATATATATATATATATATATATATATATATATATATATATATATATATATATATATATATATATATATACATACATATATATATATATATAATTCAAGCTACTCCACAAGGCACAATTTGACTTTACACAAGAAAAGTAATTTTTTGGGAATCCAAGCGAAGGATAAGAAGGACAAAAATAAGGACGAATATCTCTCTAATTCTCTCTAACTCACATTTTTGTCTCTAGACCTCGCATGTGTGACTTTTTGGGAAACAATTTCTAGGCATGTTGAAATTCTAGGAAACAATTTTTGGGCAGGCCAAAATTTTGGAAGGCCAATTTTTCTAGGAATATTCTGGAGGCTGAAATTCGGCCTAGGGAATATTAGATCAGAGCAAATTATTGGGCAGATTGGGAAGCTTAACTTGATGGTTGTTGACAAAGTTTTACCATAGCATTGTTGGTCAATTTGACCTCATAGTTGACTAAGTGCGTTAGGTGTATCTCTTGTTGAACTGAGTAATTTATATAAGGAAAAGGTTGTTAGGTATTTCCCCTAAGTGGGTTTTCCCAGGGTAAATATTGTGTTATTTTTGTGCATTGTGATATGTATTGTCCTTATGATTTTATGGTTGAATTTATGAAGTGTATTTTCTTAATGATAAAATCGAATTGTTAAAAGAAGATCAACATGATTAGAATGTTGTGTAACCAGCTCCAAAAATAAAAGAAAAGAGATATCAACGCCTTAGAAATAAGCCACTTTGAGGGGACAACCTGCAATACATTACATAAATGAACAATTATTGGATGATACAATTTACAAAACCTCCTTTCTATATATACGAGTCCATGGGGCCATAATGTAATCCTAGTGGGGCCACAATGTAATCCTAGCCGACCTAACAATAATAATTTAAGGGCACAATAATAACAATATGGGGGTTACAAGGGTACAATAATAACAATAAGGGGGTTACACTAACAACAATAAGGGACTATACTAGTAATAGAGGGACCTAACATGCCCCTCTCCTTCAAAAAAGTGTTTTCCTCAACGCTTGAGTAGCTCTGGGTGCTTCTGTATAAAATTCTCATCCTCCCATGTAGAATCTTCAGTGGGTAAGTTCTTCCACTTGATGAGATACTATGAAATTGATCGATTCCGTAGTTGTCGAGTTCTTGTTTCCGTGACCGCTTCAAGTTCCAATATGATTTTTCCTTCCTCATCAAGTTCTGGCAATATTGTTTGAACTGGAAGATTTTCACCTATAACCTTCTTTAAGCATGAAACATGGAAAACTGGATGTACTCGCGAAGAAGCAGGAAGCTCCAATTTGTATGCCATAGTACAAATCTTTTGCAACACCTTGTAAGGACCATAGTACTTTGGTGATAATTTATTATCCTTCTTAGCTTGCTTGAGGGACATTTGTTTGTATGGTTGTAGCCGTAAAAATACCCCATCTCCTACATCAAAACTTCTCTCGCTGCGATGTTGATCTACCTGTTGTTTCATTCGATTTTGTGCCAAATTCAGGTTATCCTTTAAGAGTTGGAGAACTTCTTGTTGATGCTCGATGTGATCTTCCACTGCTTGAACCTTCGAATTTTCCCTTAAAGATGATGTGATGGATGGTGGATGATATCCATAAAGTGCCATAAAAGGGGTCATTTTTGCTGCAGTATGGAAGGAAGTGTTATACCACCATTCAGCAAGAGGTAACCACTTGACCCATTGTGTTTGTTTATCAGATACAAAACAACGAAGATATCCTTCCAAACATTTATTTACTATCTCAGTTTGACCATCAGATTGAGGATGATAAGATGAGCTGTGAGCTAATTGAGTACCCAAACAAGAAAATAACTCCGTCCAAAAATTTCTAGTAAAAATGGGATCTCTGTCGCTCACAATAACCCTTGGGCTTCCATGTAGCTTTTGAATTCTGTCCATAAATGTAGTAGCAACTGTACTTGCTTTAAATGGATGAGATAATGCACAACAGTGTGCATACTTGGTAAGTCTATCAACTACCACCATGATGACACTCTTTTCTTCGGACTTAGGTAAACCTGTGATAAAATTCATTGAAATCTCCTCCCAACGTTGACTTGGAATGGATAAAGGTTGTAGAAGTCCCGGGGTCTTAATTGTCTCAACGTTATTCTACTGGAAAACAAAAAATTCTACCACAAACTTTTGAATATCAGATTTAAGGCCATCCCAAAAAAATTCTTTCTTCACCCTGTGGTAAGTTTTTAAAAATCCTGAGTGTCCTCCTAAAGGAGAAGTGTGCAATTCCAGAAGAATTTTTGTTTTAGTTGGGAATTCTTACAAAGATATAAGCGATCTTTGTACCATAAGGAATCATTTTTCCAACTAAATGTATCAGATGTACTAGGATCTTGCTGCAACTTTTGAATGAGTGTCCATACATCTTTGTCCTTCTTCCATTCATCTCTGGCTTCGGTTATCCAATCTGGTTGGATAATAGAAATGGCACAAAGCAATGCTTCCACCTCTTCATTCTTTCTTGAGAGTGCATGTGCAACAACATTAAGCTTTCCCTTTTGTATATTATTTCAAAGTCATAACCCAACATCTTTGTGACCCATTTTTGCTGCTCTTCTGAAGATAGTCTTTGTTCCAAAAAGTGTTTAAGAATATCATGATCAGTTTTTACCTTGAAGTGTCTTCCCATTAGGTAAGTTTGCCATTTCTTTAGTGCATGCAGTATTGCTAACATTTCCTTCTCATAAATAGGTTTCTGTAAATACTTTCCTTTGATTGGACGACTTTCAAAAGCAATGGGTCTTCCTTTCTGCATTAAAACTGCACCAATTCCATTTCCTGAGGCATCACATTCCACAATAAAGGTTTTTGTGAAGTCTGGCGTAGCTAAGACCGGTGCTAGGCACATTGCCTCTTTAAGATGTTCAAAGGCCTTAGTTGCTCAGGAGTCCATGAAAATGCATCTTTCTTCAATAATGTTGTTAGAGGTGCTGCTATTCTCCCATAATTCTTAACAAACTTGCGATAATACCCCGTTAACCTGAGAAATCCTCGCAACTGCTTTATGGTTGTGGGGACTTTCCATTCCTTAATGGCTTTAATTTTGTTAGGGTCTACCTTAACACCCTCGTGAGATACAATATGACCCAGATATTCCACCTCTTGTACTCCAAAGAAACATTTGGATGTTTTTGCATATAATTGTTTCTCCCGCAATAGTTTGAGCACCCTGTCAACATGTTGAACATGATCCTTCCAAGACCTACTGTAGATTAGTATATCATCAAAAAATACTAGCACAAATTTTCTAAGGAAGGGTTTGAAAATGGAATTCGTCAACCCTTGAAATGTAGAAGGTGCATTGGTAAGGCCAAAAGGCATGACCAAAAATTCATAATGACCTTCATTGGTTCAAAATGCTGTTTTTGGAATATATTCAGTCTTCATTCTAATTTGATGATATCCTGAACGAATATCCAACTTGGTAAAATAAATTTCTCCATGTAATTCATCCAATAATTCATCAATCACAGGAATGGGAAATTTATCTTTAATTATGAGCTTATTGAGCTCCCTATAATCCGGATAAATTCGCCATGATCCATCCTTCTTGTGTACCAATACTACAGGATCAGAGAAAGAACTTTGACTAGGTTGAATTACACCTGCCTCTAACATTTCTGCAATCATATGTTCAATTTCGCTCTTTTGGAAATAAGGATATCTATAAGGTCTGATGTTTGGAGGAACACTTCCTGGAATCAAATGAATAGCATGATCATCATCACGAATAGGTGGGAGACCTTTGGGAGTTTCAAACACCTTGGAATGATTGTCCAAGACTTGTTGGAGATCTGCAGAAATAGATGATTTTGATGTTGGAACTTCTAGTGAGCATAATTGTGCAATTACACTTCGTTTTTATTTCTTTAGAAGCTTTGTCATGACATTAGAGCTTATTATCTTTCCTAGCTTCCCCGCAATACCCCGTAATTCGACTTCCTTTCCTTCTGAAAAAAATCTCAAAAAATTTCTTGAAAATTAAAAGCTATCATCCCCAAAGATTGTAACCATTGTACTCCTAGTACAACATCAACACCTCCCATAGGAATGGAAAGCATTGGACTAGTCAATACATATTCCCCCATGGTTAGCTTGATATTATGGCATTTTCCAGAGCAATTTAAAGTTCCTCCATTTGCAACCATCACTTGACATTCTGGTGCTGGGTATAGGAAACAATTTAATTCCTTGGCTACCTTACAATGAATAAAACTATGGGTGCTACCTGAATCAATCAACACTATTACCCTTTTCTTCTTGATATGTCCTTCTATCTTGAGAGTTTGAGGAGTGGTAATTCCTGCCAGTGCATTACACGATATGGTCGGATTCATTTCTTCCTCTTCTAGGGCTGGTTCCTGGTGTATATCCACTTCTTGTTCATTTTCTTCTTCTTCTTCACAATCTATGTAAAATAATTTCTTCTCAGCACACTTATGACCTTTAGTGTATTTGCTATCACAACTATAGCAAAGCCCTTTTGCTCTTTTTTCTTCCAATTTTTGTGGTGTCAACCTTGTAGGCTGTGGAAATCTAGGCATAGCAACACTTCCTTCTTTATAGAATTGAGTGGTAGGCTTCCTTGTCGCCATAATTTTACATTCAATTTTTCTTGCCAACCTGAATGCCTTCTCCAATGAATCAGGTTCCAAAACGCGAACTTCATGTTGGATGTTATCCTTTAAAGTGCCTATGAAGAGATCAATCCTGTGTTCCTATGGAATATTAGTTACCCTTATATTCAATTTTTGGAAGTCCTCAATGTGCTCCCCCACTAAACCCTTTTGTTTGAGATTTATCAATTGGCTAAAGAAGGTGTTTCTATTTGTATCCTCATAATGTGCTATCATTTCCTCCGTAAAAATTGACCAAGTGACAATTTTTTTATGGGAGCAAAGCCATCGATACCATACAAATGTATTTTGTTGTGTAACCAGCTCCAAAAAGAAAAGAAAAGAGATATCAATGCCTTATAAATAAGCCACTTCGAGGGGGCAACCTCCAATACATTACATAAATGAACAATTCTTGGATGATACAATTTACAAAACCTCCTTTCTATATATAGGAGTCCATGGGGCCATAATGTAATCCTAGTGGGCCACAATATAATCCTAGCCAACCTAACAATAATAATTTAAGGGCACAATAATAACAAAATGGGGTTTACAAGGGTACAATAATAACAATAAGGGGGTTACACTAACAACAATAAGGGACTATACTAGTAATATAGGGACCTAACATGCCCCTCTCCTTCAAAAAAGTGTTGTCCTCAACACTTGAGTAGCTCTGGGTGCTTCTGTATAAAAATCTCATCCTCCCATGTAGAATCTTCAGTGGGTAAGTTCTTCCACTTGATGAGATACTCTGAAATTGATCGATTCCGTAGCTGTCGAGTTCTTGTTTCCATGACCGCTTCAGGTTCCAATATGATTTTTCCTTCCTCATCAAGTTCTGGCAATATTGTTTGAACTGGAAGATTTTCACCTATAACTTTCTTTAAGCATGAAACATGGAAAACTGGATGTACTCGCGAAGAAGCAGGAAGCTCCAATTTGTATGCCATAGAACCAATCTTTTGCAACACCTTGTAAGGACCATAGTACTTTGGTGATAATTTATTATCCTACTTAGCTTGCTTGAGGGACATTTGTTTGTATGGTTGTAGCCGTAAAAATACCCAATCTCCTACATCAAAACTTCTCTCGCTGTGATGTTGATCTACCTGTTGTTTCATTCGATTTTGTGCCAAATTCAGGTTATCCTTTAAGAGTTGGAGAACTTCTTGATGATGATTTATGTGATCTTCCACTACTTGAACCTTCGAATTTTACCTTAAAGATGATGTGATGGATGGTGGATGATATCCATAAAGTGCCATAAATGGGGTCATTTTTGCTGCAGTATGGAAGGAAGTGTTATACCACCATTCAGCGAGAGGTAACCACTTGACCCATTGTGTTTGTTTATCAGATACAAAACAACGAAGATATCCTTCCAAACATTTATTTACTATCTCAGTTTGACCATCAGATTGAGGATGATAAGATGAGCTATGAGCTAATTGAGTACCCAAACAAGAAAATAACTCCGTCCAAAAGTTTCCAGTAAAAATGGGATCTCTGTCGCTCACAATAACCCTTGGGCTTCCATGTAGCTTTTGAATTTTGTCCATAAATGTAGTAGCAACCGTACTTGCTTTAAATGGATGAGATAATGCACAAAAGTGTGCATACTTGGTAAGTCTATCAACTACCACCATGATGACACTCTTTCCTTCGGACTTAGGTAAACCTGTGATAAAATCCATTGAAATCTCCTCCCAACGTTGACTTGGAATGGATAAAGGTTGTAGAGGTCCCGGGGTCTTAATTGTTTCCACTTTATTCTGCTGGCAAACCAAACATTCCGCCACAAACTTTTGAATATCAGATTTAAGGCCATCCCAAAAAAATTCTTTCTTCACCCTGTGGTAAGTTTTTAAAAATCTCGAGTGTCCTCCTAAAGGAGAAGTGTGCAATTCCAGAAGAATCTTTTGTTTTAGATGGGAATTCTTACAAAGATATAAGCGATCTTTGTACCATAAGGAATCATTTTTCCAACTAAATGTATCAGATGTACTAGGATCTTGCTGCAACTTTTGAATGAGTGTCCACACATCTTTGTCCTTCTTCCATTCATCTCTTGCTTCGGTTATCCAATCTGGTTGGATAATAGAAATGGCACAAAGCAATGCTTCCACCTCTTCATTCTTTCTTGAGAGTGCATCTGCAACAACATTAAGCTTTCTCTTTTTGTAGATTATTTCAAAGTCATAACCCAACAACTTTGTGACCCATTTTTGCTGCTCCTCTGAAGATAGTCTTTGTTCCAAAAAGTGTTTAAGACTATCATGATCAGTTTTTACCTTGAAGTGTCTTCCCATTAGGTAAGTTCGCCATTTCTTTAGTGCATGTAGTATTGCTAAGATTTCCTTCTCATAAATAGGTTTCTGTAAATACTTTCCTTTGATTGGACGACTTTCAAAAGCAATGGGTCTTCCTTCCTGCATTAAAACTGCACCAATTCCATTTCCTGAGGCATCACATTCCACAATAAAGGTTATTGTGAAGTCTGGCGTAGCTAAGACCGGTGCTAGGCACATTGCCTCTTTAAGATGTTCAAAGGCCTTAGTTGCTTCAGGAGTCCATGAAAATGCATCTTTCTTCAATAATGTTGTTAGAGGTGCTGCTATTCTCCCATAATTCTTAACAAACTTGAGATAATACCCTGTTAACCCAAGAAATCCTCGCAACTTCTTTATGGTTGTGGGGACTTTCCATTCCTTAATGGCTTTAATTTTTTTAGGGTCTACTTTAACACCCTCGTGAGATACAATATGACTGAGATATTCCACCTCTTTTACTCCAAAGAAACATTTGGACTTTTTTGCATACTCTTGCAATAGTTTGAGCACCCTGTCAACATGTTCAACATGATCCTTCCAAGACCTGCTGTAGATTAGTATATCATCAAAAAATACTAGCACAAATTTTCTAAGGAAGGGTTTGAAAATGGAATTCATCAACCCTTGAAATGTAGAAGGTGTATTGGTAAGGCCAAAAGGCATGACCAAAAATTCATAATGACCCTCATGAGTTCGAAATGTTGTTTTTGGAATATCTTCAGTCTTCATTCTAATTTGATGATATCCTGAATGAAGATCCGACTTGGTAAAATAAATTGCTCCATGTAATTCATCCAATAATTCATCAATCACAGAATGGGAAATTTATCTTTAATGGTGAGCTTATTGAGCTCCCTATAATCCGGACACATGCGCCATGATCCATCCTTCTTGTGTACCAATACTACAGGAGTAGAGAAAGAACTTTAACTAGGTTGAATTATACCCGCCTCTAACATTTCTGCAATCATACGTTCAATTTCGCTCTTTTGGACATAAGGATATCTATAAGGCCTGATGTTTGGAGGAACACTTCCTGGAATCAAATGAATAGCATGATCATGATCATGAATAGGTGGGAATCCTTTGGGAGTTTCAAACACCTTGGAATGATTGTCCAAGACTTGTTGGAGATCTGTAGAAATAGATGATTTTGATGTTGGAACTTCTAGTGAGCATAATTGTGCAATTACACCTTGTTGTTCTTTCTTTAGAAGCTTTGTCATGACATTAGAGCTTATTATCCTTCCTGGCTTCCCCGCAATACCTCGTAATTCGACTTCCTTTCCTTCTAAAAAAAATTTCAAGAAAAGTTCTTGAAAATTAAAAGCTACCGTCCCCAAAGATTGTAACCATTGTACTCCTAGTACAACATCAGCACCTCCCATAGGAATGGAAATAATTGGACTAGTCAATACATATTCCCCCATGGTTAGCTTGATATTATGGCATTTTCCAGAGCAATTTATAGTTCCTCCATTTGCAACCATCACTTGACATTCTGGTGCTGGGTATAGGAAACAATTCAATTCCTTGGCCACCTTACAATGAATAAAATTATGGGTACTACCTGAATCAATCAACACTATTACCTTTTTCTTCTTGATATGTCCTTCTATCTTGAGAGTTTGAGGAGTGGTAATTCCTGACAATGCATTACACGATATGGTCAGACTCATTTCTTCCTCTTCTAGGGCTGGTTCCTGGTGTATATCCTCTTCTTGTTCATTTTCTTCTTCCTCTTCACAATCTATGTAAAATAATTTCTTCTCAGCACACTTATGACCTTTAGTGTATTTGCTATCACAACTGTAGCAAAGCCCTTTTGGTATTTTTTCTTCCAATTGTTGTGGTGTCAACCTTGTAGGTTGTGGAAATCTAGGCGTAGCAACACTTCCTTCTTTATAGAATTGAGTGGTAGGCTTCCTTGTCGCCATATTTTTACATTCAACTTTTCTTGCCAACCTGAATGCCTTCTCCAATGAATCAGGTTCCAGAACGCGAACTTCATGTTGAATGTTATCCTTTAAAGTGCCTATGAAGAGATCAATCCTGTGTTCCTCTGGAATATCAGTTACCCTTATTTTCAATTTTTGGAAGTCCTCAATGTGCTGCCCCACTAAACCCTTTTGTTTGAGATTTATCAATTGGCTAAAGAAGGTGTTGCTCTTTGTATCCTCATAATGTGCTATCATTTCCTCCATAAAATTTGACCAAGTGACAATTTTTTTACGGGAGCAAAGCCATCGATACCATACAAATGTATTTTGTTCTAAATGTAAAGTTGCAATGCGTACCTTTTGTGTGTTTTTCACGTTATGAAGATCAAAATATTGCTCCATCTGTAGTATCCATGTTACAGGATCCTTTCCATCAAACTTCCTCATATCCATTTTTGGAATATGGTGGTTCTTCCCGCCAACATTAGAGCTTATGAAATCACGATTAACATTTATTTTGTTCTCATCATGAGGTTCTTCTACTATCTTTTCACCATTAGGAAACATTTCTTGTATCAACTTTGTCAAACCTTCGATGTCTGCTTTTAGATCATTCTTCATGTTTTCCATGTTATCTTTCATGTCATCCATCTTAGCTTCCATGCCAGCTTCCATGCCATCCATCTTAGCTTCCACCCCTTTCTTCAAACCGTCCATCTTTGCTTCCATGCCTTTCTTCAAAACTTCCATTTCATTTTTTGTTGCTCTTTGCGAGAGTGAAATTTGTTGCACTTGCTCTTGTAATTTTGATAGATCATGTTGCAATTATTCATCTTCATGAGTCATAGTAGAGCCTTTTGAAGGCTTAATGGGTGTTGAATTATTTTTACTGGGCATATTTTAGAACCTAATATTGATATATATTCTACAATATTCCCTTGGAATCAATTCAAATTGATTCTTCAAACAAGACTTATGCAATTCGGAAAAAAAATACACACCTTTTTCTTGCTTTTGAGGAGCTCGATATTGAAATTGGATTATCTCTGTGATTGCAGCACTTGAATATTTGAATTTCAGCATAAATGTAGCCATATTAATTCTCTTTTGAATTCCACTTGCCTGACCCCGCATTTCTGATTCTCCAAGATTAAAAGTTGTGTCCAATCTCCCACAATGACCTAATTCTGGACTGGTTCAGTAGAGCACACTTGTAGGACTTGCCACGTGTCACTGTTTCATCCTTTGTCTTTGAAATTGATAGCCAAGAAACTAAAGTCCGTTTACTTGTTACCAATTTTTACGGCACTCAAATCCACTGCCCAGAGAGAGAGTTATTGAACTTTTCCCACGATCACCTCTTTGAGATGCAATTCAGGAGCCTGAAAAATCACTACCTTCCACAGATCATATCTCCAAAAATATTGCGAACCAAGCTCTGAAAATTTTTGACGAGTTTCAGATTGGTTTCGCACTCCTAAATGATTTTATTTCAACCTTCATTGAAACAAAGCTATGTGGAAATTCCACGATGACTTCCTTCTAGAGCAAACAACCCTAACTAGAATCCAAAGCCTGATACCCTGATATCAATGTTGTGTAACCAAATCCAAAAATAGAATAAAAGAGATATCAACGCCTTAGATATAAGCCACTTCGAGGGGGCAACCTCCAATACATTACATAAATGAAAAATTTTTGGATGATACAATTAACAAAACCTCCTTTCTATATATAGGAGTCCATGTGGCCATAATGTAATCCTAGTGGGCCACAATGTAATCCTAGCCGACCTAACAATAATAATTTAAGGGCACAATAACAAAAAAATGGGGGTTACAAGGGTACAATAAGAAAAATAAGGGGGTTACACTAACAACAATAAGGGACTATACTAGTAATATAGGGACCTAACATATTTTGTTCTAAATGTAAAGTTGCAATGCGTACCTTTTGTGTGTTTTGCATGTTATGGAGATCAAAATATTGCTCCATTTGTAGTATCCATGTTACAGGATCCTTTCCATCAAAATTCCTCATCTCCATTTTTGGAATATGGTGGTTATTCCTGCCAACATTAGAGTTCGTGAAATCACAATTAACATTTATTTTGTTGTCATCATGAGTTTATTCTACTATGTTTTCACCATTATGAAACATTTCTTGTATCAACTTTGTCAAACCTTCAATGTTTGCTTTTAGATAATTCTTCATATTTTCCATTCTGTCTTTCATGTCATCCATATTAGCTTCCATGCCAACTTCCCTGTCATCCAACTTAGCTTCCACGCATTTCTTCAAAACTTCCATTTCATTTTTTTTTGCTCTTTGCGAGAGCGAAATTTGGTGCGCTTGCTCTTGTAATTTTGATAGCTCATGTTGCAATGCTTCATCTTCATGAGTCATAGTAGAGAATTATAGTTTAATGGGAAGAATTATTTACGGGGCCTCTTTTAGAACACAATACTGATATCTATTCTACAATATGCCCTTGGAATCAATTCAAATTGATTCTTCAAACAAGACTTATGCAATTCGGAAAAAAAATACACACCTTTTTCTTTCTTTTGAGGAGCTCAATATTGAAATTGGATTATCTCTATGATTACAACACTTCAATATTTGAATTTCAGTATGGACATAGCCCTCTGAATTCTCTTTCGAATGCCACAGGTCTGACCTGATTTAGATTCTCCAAGACAATGTTGTGTGCAATCTCCCACAATGACCTAATTATGGACTGGTTCAGTAGAGCGAACTTGTATGACTTTACACGTGTCTCTGTTTCATCTTTCAGCTCTAAAATTGATAGCCAAGAAACTGCAGTCCATGTACTTATGACCACTTTTTACGACACTCCAATCCAATGCTCAGAGAGAGATTTATAAATATTTTCCCACGATCACCTCTTTGAGATGAAATTCGAGAGCATGAAAAAGCACTACCTTCCACAGATCATATCTCTGAAAATATCGCGAACCAAGCTCTGAAATTTTTTGATGAGTTTCCTCAAGATTTCGGCTTCGCACCCTAAAAATTTCAGATTCTGAACCTTCGTAGAAAAAAATTTATAGCTAAAATTCCACGTTGACCTGTTTAGAGCAGCGAAACCCTAGAATCCAAAGCTCTGATACCAAATGTTGTGTAACGAGCTCCAAAAATAGAAGAAAAGAGATATCAACGCCTTAGAAATAAGCCACTTCGAGGGGGAAACCTCCAATACATTACATAAATAAACAATTATTGGATGATACAATTTACAAAACCTCCTTTCTATATATAGGAGTCCATGGGGCCATAGTGTAATCCTAGTGGGGCCACAATGTAATCCTAGCCGACCTAACAATAATAATTTAAGGGCACAATAATAACAATATGGGGGTTACAAGGGTACAATAATAACAATAAGGGGGTTACACTAACAACAATAAGGCAATATACTAGTAATATAGGGACCTAACATAGAAGTAATTATCAGTATTTAAAATTTTTGTTCTTGTATAAATTGATATTGAAAAATCAACAATATCAAATATATTAATATTTTTTCCCCTAAAATGTGAGCTTTCATTAGAGTTGTCGGGTTCACGAGCATTATATTTTTTTAAAGATTGAAATAATATTCAAATAAATGATTAAACAACCATTTGAAGGTTTGAGAGCCTAAAGAGAAATAATACTTCATACTATTACTGAAACAAAATGATAAAATATGTTATTTAATTGCAACTTGTTGCATAATACTAAATTATTTATGATGTTATAAGATTACATGTAGATCATTCAGATGCATTTTTTCACATTTCCTACTCCTCTCATCAATTGATATTTATAGAAAATTGCAAGTGTATCCATCCTTGTTTAGTAAGTAAAAAATAGAAATTTATATTTGAAAAGTTAGAAATGTACATACATGGGAAATTTATTAACCTCAAATTACCCAGAGTTCTAAATGACCATTTCTGTGTAATCATAAATTTTAGACTAGCACATATAGTGCTAATAAAAAACATAATATTCCTTATGTTTGTTCTTTTACTAAGAGGATTTACAATTCATACAACTAAGATAATTGGGATTGTGAAGCAAATCTTTCACAAAATATTGCTAGTGCATTTAAATAAAATTTATAGTAAAATTTTAGTTGGTTTTATTCAAACAATGGATTGAATTTTTTACCTTTGTAATTGTATCTATACTTTAACAAGTGTTTTCTCTACCCCTCTTGTTAGCATTGTGCCTTTAGTCTCACTTTATTTTTTAACATCTTCAATATCTCTATAATCTCATGCATTATAATAATAATTCTTGGGTGAGAAATAACACCCCCACTTGCTTCTCTAATTCATATAGTTACTACTTGATATTCTTGTTATGGCTTGTTTTATTTCCTCTTTCCCAATATATTATTGTTATGGCCAAGAATATATTCATATAGCTTGTATTATGCACTTATAAATAAATTTATCCAATCTTGTGTCATTCCTACAAAAAGGTCCATCTCCTAGTGCATTTCTATTTTTTTAAATAATGGAATGCCTACTTATTTGTATCATGCATTGTAAAATAACCTAGCCCATCCACTTCTTCATTCATTGTAGCTATGCAAAATCCTCAATTTTGAACCCTTTCCACTTCCATTGAAGCACTCCAATTTCTTCCATGTGTTGGGATTTTCTTCTGTTCCAACTATTCCTTTCTCTTTGATGGGATGGATTAGTGGGGTTGGTTTGCTTGCCACATGATAATATTGAGTAAGAAGGAAAAACATTTCCAAAATAGAGATTTTAATAAGTATAAATAATTAATAGTGTTCATCTTCTATCTCAACATGAGAATGAGATAGAAGATGAAAAATTCATAATTTTCATCTTCCATCTAAACATGAGAATGATATATAAGATGAAATTGAAAGAAGAAAACGCTAACAAGATAAGTTATATAATGTTAATCAAAACGAAGAAAATTGATGGATGAAAAAGTGTAGAGACTAGAGTAGCCAAAAATAATAATATATGGGCATCAAGGTAGAGTTGACTAGGGTTAACACAATTCAACTTGGCACATGCAATTTCATCAATGTTGATAAAATGAGAGCTTGGTATAAGAAAATAATGAATACAAATATAACAACATTACGATTGTTGGAACAAGAGACCTCATTAGTTGGCTTGGAGGCACTCCACACCAATTCTTAAGACATCAGTAGCAAAAAACAAGTTGACACAAATGGGAATACGACTAAGTGGAAATACATAAGATATATTTATATGAAGCTTAAAGAAGATAAGAAAGATGCTAAAGTGGGTGCTTATATTAACCTATTTGATAGGGGTTGCAATTCAATCATGGTGCAACCTTAATTTGGATCCAACATGAAGAAGATGGTTATACTTGTTGGGTGTGGAGCTTGATTATATTCCTAATTGTTTAGAGGTTTTTTTTTTCAACCGCATTGGATCCCTATTCCTAACATGGAAGAAAAATTTCTCGTTTAATTGCTGTCAAGGGGGGGGGGGTGATGGTGAATTTTATGAGCCCCCATTTTGGTGGGTTTTTGAGGGCAACACCCCCGAAGCTAAAAGTACATGAAAATTTTCCTTGTAAATTATTGTAATTTCATAATCAATCTAGGTCATTCATTAGGAGGAGGATTTGACGGTAGAAGTTATGTTAATTTAGGGTGTTTTTCCTTAGAAGGAAAACCTCGGTTTATATGAGGGAATTGTATTGCGACTGTGGATTATTATTTTGTGTGAGATCAAAGAGGAGATTACAACGAATCTGTTGTAGGTTGTATATCTTCATTTTTTTGGATAATATAAAGGAAGGACTAGTTTTTTCTCCATGGACGTAGCCCAAATTGGGTGAACCATGCATATTTGTGTCTCTCTTGTTTTATGTGTTTGTGTTTATGCAATATTTTATGTGTTCCACTGCTCTGTAATATATAATTTTTGATAACTGGTGTTAGAGCTGAAGGTCTATTTGGTTGAAAAACTCACAAGAGAGAAGGGTTCCTGGTTCAAGTGGGATGAATGGCGGAAGATGGTAAGTTTAGTGTTGATAAATTTAACGGAAAAAAATACCAACTATGGAAAATGCAGATGGAAGATTATGCGTATCAGAAATATCTATACCTACCATTCAGCAGAAAATCAAATAAGTCAATGAGTATGACAAACAGAGAATGGGATCTTCTTGGAAGAAAGGCATTACGAATAATATAGTTGTGGTTGGAAATGTCAGTGGATTTCAAAATTTCAAAGGAAACGACAAGAAAAGGTTTAATGATGGTATTTTCCAAACTATATGAAAAAACCTCGACCTCAAATAAGGTATTTATTATGAAGCGTTTATTTAATATGAAGATGTAAGAAGGCAGATTTGTTGTTTATTATTCAACTGAATATAACACGATTACCAATCAGTTAAGTTATGTAGGGGTAAAATTTTATGATGAAGTTAGGGCTCTATTTTTTATGTTTCCATTTCTAGAAAGTTGGAATGGACTAGTTATAGCTATTAGTAACTTTGTCTCTAGATCTAGTAATTTAAATTTGATGATGTTGTTGGTGCCATCCTTAGCGAGGAAATGTGATGGAAGAGCTCTGGTGAGACATCAAGTAATGCTTTGACTATAGAGACTGGGAGAAGAAAAATGGAAAGAGGAAGGAGCCAAGGAAATCAAATTAAGACAAGAAAAGGAAGATCCAAATCCAGATTAGGGATAGTGTGTTGGAAATGAGGGAAGCAAGGATACCTAAAGAAATACTACAAATCTCACAAGGGAAAATAAGGAGACAGACAACAAGAGAAAAGCATGACACAAATGTGACAAGTGAAGTGTTGCAATATGATTTGATTCTTTCATTAGAGAATATTATTGATGCATAGGTGGCAAATTCAGGGGATTCATTCCATACTACACCTGATAGGAAACATTTTCATGACTATGTTCAAGGATATTTTGGATATGTTTGTTTGGGTGATGATAAACCCTATAAAATCATTGGAATGGGTAAGGTTTTTATAAATCAATAGAATGGAAACAAATGGATATTGAAGGAGGTAGTACATGTTACATATCTAAAGAAAAATGTAATTTCAACAGGGTAGTTAGGTGGTGAAAGCTATGTAACTACATTCACAGAAAAAACCCAAAAGGCCACTAAAGGAGCCCTAGTAATAGCAAAAGGAGAAAAAGTTGCTACATTGTATTTATGCAATGGTATTTCTAATTTTGTTAATTTTTTAACCTACATAGGAGCATATATGAGATTTTGGAATCATAGGCTCGGGCACATGAGTGAGAAAGGGATCCAAATTCTTCACTCAAGATTTTTTTTTCCAAATTTTAAGCATGTTGAGTTGGATTTCTGTGAAAATTGTGTTTATGGAAAACATAAGAGATTCAAATCTATCAAATTTGGGAAGTAAAAAGAGTGAAAAATTAGATCTTGTGCATATAGATGTATGGGGACCTACTTAGGTATCATCTCTCGGTGGCTCTCACTATTATGTTACTTTTATTGATGATGTAACTAGGAAAACTTGGATTTACTATATTCAGAATAAATATGGTGTATTTTATACTTTCAAGAAATTGAAATATTTGGTTGAGAATGAGAAATGAAAGAAGTTAAAGTGTCTCATACCAGATAATGGAGGTGAATATTGCAACAAATATTTTGATAACTATTGTTTAGAGGATCGAGCTTGTAGAGAGAAGACAGTTCTAGGAACACCACAGGAAAAATGGTGTGTCAAAAAGGATGAATAGGAAAATCATGGAGCATTAAAGGTTCATGAGAATGCATGCAGGATTTCCCTTACAATTTGGGCAGATGTTGCAGATATTTTTTTTTATCTAATAAACAGAGGGCCTTCAAGGTCATTCAATGGTGGTATTCCAGAGGAGGCATGGACAGGTAAAAAGGTAAATTACTCAGTTCTAAATACTTTTGGTTATGAAGCCTTTGACCACATTAATAAAGAAAATAGAACAAATCTTGAGGAAAAATAAAATAAATGTACCTTAATTGTATATGGTGTAAATGATTTTAGTTATCGCTTATATGAATACGAAAATCACAAAATCATTAGGAGTAGAGATGTCATATTCTATGAAAAGGTATTGTATAAGGATTAGATGTAGGAAAAGAAACAGGAAAATGAAAACAAAGAATACACAGGGTTTGATCATATCACAAAAAAAGTAAAGGTGCCTGAAAATCATCAGTAACCACAACAACGACATCAACCATAATAGCAATAGGCACCTCAAACACCTGAAAATGGTGTTAGAAGATCTATTAGGATAAGTAGACCCCCTGAACGATACTCTCCTTCATTATATTATGTATTGTTGACTGATTATGGTGAACCAGAAATATATGAAGGAACAATGCATGTAGAAACCAGGAATAAGTAGGAGCAAGCCATGGAAGAAGAGATGGACTACTTGATATATAAATAGACTTGGGACTTAGTTAAGTTTCCTGTAGGTAAAAAAACACTGCAGAACAAATGTGTTTACAAGTTGAAGGAAGAATATGGAGGTAAACAAAGGTATAAGGCTAGACTTGTGGTGAAGGGGTTTGCACAAAAACAGGGTATAAAATTCGATGAATTTTTTTATCCTAGTGTTAAAATGGCTTCAATCAAAGCTATTTTAAGCCTTCTGGCAGTAGAATATTTGCATCTTAAGCAGTTATATGTAAATAAAACCTTTCTCCATGGGGGTTTGGAGGAATAAATATATATACATTAGCCAAAAGGGTATGAGGTCAAAGGGAAGGAGTCTTAAGGATGGAAATTCATCTTAAAGTTTAGAAACCTTAGCGAATCTTACTAGCTTCTAATATGAAAATAATAAAAATTTTGGAAATATTTCTATAAAAATATTTAGGTTTATAATGATTTTATATTGCTCTATATAATTGTTTGGCAATTTTTACGCTAAAATAATGTTATACTATGAAATTTGGGCGAATAATTTTTGGAAAAAATGGAAATTGGCAAATCTTTTTTTTGTTAAAAACATGGGAAATTAGCCCACCTGTGAATATTAGCCCCTAAAATTTTCCAAATTTTCCATGGAAGGAGAAATTAGTGTGAAAATAGGATAAGATCTTTTATGGCTTAAAACAAGCTCCAAGGAGGTGGTATCTAAAATTGATAGTTTTATGTCTGAACAGGGTTATTCTAGATGCCACTTTGACCATTGTGTTTATCTTAAAAGGAAAAATGACGGCAGTTGTATTATATTGCTATTGTATGTAGATGACATGCTTGGTTTAGGGTATAACATGCATGAAATAAGTGTGCTCAAAGGAAAATTGGCAAATTCAGTTGCAATGAAGGATTTGGGTGCTACAAAACAAATCCTTGGTGTGAGAATATCTAGAGACGGGAAAAATTGCAAATTAGCATTGTCTCAGAGTGAGTACATAGAAAATGTGTTGGAAAGATTTAATATGGAGAATGCAAAACCATTTAGTACACCTTCGGCTCGCCATTTCAAACTAAGTAAGGAGATGTGTCCCAAGACCCAGGAAGAGATGGATTATATGTGTAAAGTTCCATATGCATCAACAGTTGGAAGCTTAATGTATGCAATGGTCTGCGGAAGGCCTGATATTGCAAATGCGGTGGGAGTTGTAATAAGGTACATGAACAATCCAGGAAAAGAACATTGGATGACAATGAAATGGAATCTCAGGTATTTGAGAGGTAAAACAAATCAAGAATTATGCTTTGGTGATTCAAACATCGATCTACATAGATATGTTGATTCAGATATGGCATGTGATAGAGATAATAGGAGGATCACCACACGGTATGTGTTTACTATAGGTGGAACAACTATCAGTTGGATTTCAAAGTTGCAAGACATTGTTGCACTTTCAACAATGGAAGTAGAGTATGTGTTGCTACAAACGCTAGTAAAGAAATGATTTGGTTAAAAAGGTTTATGTATGAATTAAGCAAGAAGCAGGAGATGGGCAGGTTATATAGTGACAGCCAGAGTGTCATTCATCTTGCAAAGAAATCAACATTTCATTCCAAGACTAAATATATACAACTCAAGTACCATTTCATATAGTTAGTGTTGGAATATGGATAGTTGTAGGTGGAAAAGATACACATTGGCCTAAATCCTATAGATATGTTTACAAAAGTTGTAATGAGGGAGAAATTGAGATTCTACTTAGTTTCCATTGGTCTTCAAGTATGATGGTGAAGGTGAGAAACAACTAGGTCCAAGTGGAGTCATTGTCCAATAAGTGAAGAAATGATGGAGTTTAAATAATCAATATCCAAGTGGGAGATTTTTGGGTGTGGAGGCTGATTATCTTCCTCATTTTTTTTCCAGTCATGTTGGATCCCTATTCCTAACAGGGCGATCACACCACTTGTTTAATTGTTGTCAGGGGGGTTGTTGAGCCTCCAATTTTTCATAATTTTTTTGATGAAACCATCCATTTTTGCATCATTCCATTCACCCATTGTCATCATTTTTAACCATATTTATTCATAAAAGAAAAAAATACCGCATACATGGTTTATTATTATTATTATTTATATTATTTTTAATAATTAAAGAGAATTATGCATGGTTTTACTAATGATAGTTTCACAGTTCAAGTCTCTATAGTTTCCGTAGTTGTATCCATGGTTGAGGTAGTAGCACCACTCTAGAATGAAATATGACACATGGAAATTTTCTCTAGAAGCTCCAATATGGATATTTGTTGGTCAAATTCCACCCAGATCACACATGTGGACCATTAGGCAAAGATCAAGGGAAAATCGTAGTAGTTTTGACCAGTAAACTTCAAACGCATTTTAAGAGCAAACGAAAAATGAATCTCACAAAAAAAAAACATGGATTTTGTTCAGAACAGGCCCACTTAAGTTCTCAATGAGAATTTTCCCCGAATTCGTTACCATTTGGGAGATATTTCGGGTTATTTTGAGCCCTATGTTGCAGTTGCGTGAGAAAACATTGCGCCCCTGTGTCAATAAACGCCCAATCAAGAAAACTAAGGTTGGAATGGACTGTGCTTCATCAAATTTGTGGAAAATGGGTTTTCATTTAGTTCTGATCTTTAGCCATATGAATCTCCATGAAGTTACACTGCAACCCCTATATAAACACTCCATTGAAATAAAGAGGAGAGGTTAATTTTCTGAAGGATATTGTGAAGTTTTAAAACTCTGTTTTTCATTCATTTTTAATGAAAAAGTACCTTGAAGACTTGATGCACAGCTAACTGTTGGAGTAAATATTTAACCATATGTTTGTGGAGGGCCCCTGCAAACAGCGAAGGTTCTGCATTTTATGTTTTTAATGTAGTTGTTTTCATGTTTTCATTTTATCATTTGATGTAGTTATTTTCATAATTCCAATTTTTCATTTGCTGTAGTTGTTTCCAGAATTCCATTTTGTCATTTGATGTAGATGTTTACATAGATTTCATTTATCATTTGATGTAGATTCATCAGTATTCCCTTTCAAATTGTTAAATTGTAGAGTGATTCATAGTTTTTATTCCAGAGAAGTAGTAGTTTTCCAAATTCATGTGTGGTTTATTTCAAGAGCATTGAGTGATTTATTTTCTAGTTTATGGATAATTTTATTTCAAGAGCATGAGTCATTTATTTTCAAAACATTAGTGATTGAGTGATTTTCTTGCAGCATATCAGTTCATGAATGATTTCTTTTCAAGAGATATAGTGATTTATTTACAAGTTTCATTACCATAACATTTCATTTAAAAACATAAAAATGTATAAATTCCCTTTTCTAGAATTTGATTTTATCTTCGTACACTAGACTGTAGAATTTTTATAAAATGACAAATTAGTTAAGATTTCTTCATAAGATAGAGAACGGTTTGTTTCAATTTTTGCAAAATAGAAAGCATGTTGATTTTTAGAACTTAGTTGTAATTTAAATTTATTTCATTAGGAACATAAGAATAAAAAAATCCTTAGAAGCAATCTGTACAAATTCAATCATCACACAAATAAATTGAATTAAAAGAGGCTTCTATCACATTTAGTGCACTTGCACTTCACAATTTTACCAACTCCGGTCGATAATTTATGTAATCAATTTAAGACAATTAAATTGACTAAACCTTTTGGTGTCATTGTTGGGGAAGTGTAAATAGGAACCTTTTTCTTTTCATTAAAAAAAAAAAACTTCAATCACCTACCACACCCACTATATGACTGTTGGAGCAGGGTCCCCTAAGTCTGACAATTTTTCTATATTTTATAATAGTTTAGTCTTGTGCAGGGGTTTTGGGGCGGGTAAAAAACCCCTCATGAATTGTAATGGGTCAAAGGGTAGACCAAGGGGCCGCAAACCACGGCTTGCTGACCATAGAGTAGCGCAAGATAATAGTATAAATAGATGTCTAGATCGCGTCTAAGAGGTTAGTTTTTGGATAATTTTGGATACGAATGTTAGATCTGGTGACTCTATGATATTTTTGTGCGGGTTTTTCTGGGTAGAAGGCTCCTACTGGCTGTGTGCACAGAGACCTTGGTCCTGCTATGTGCAGACCACGCTGGTTGTGTGTGAGAGTTGTTGAAGTGTTTTGTATGAAGGATCTGGACTGATATGAATAAAGGAACGTTGTTGCTAATATCTTAGTTCTTTATGCATCTGATGATTATGTTATGAATTTTTTTGAATCGTACTTCTGAGTTATGTATTGTTTGATATCTTTCATAATTGTGTTTAAGTTTATATGAATGCTAAGCAGATGGATCTAATGATATAAGGCTCTCATATTATGTGTTAAGGTTTATTTTTTGATTTATAGTTGTTGTGTTAACCTGCATGAAACATTATGCATATTTGAACTAAATATGTCTATAAGGGTTTACTAGTTAGGGCTGCTATTGCAGAGGCCTGTTTATGGTTATTTTAGATCTAAAGGCACGTACATCACTTAATTCTCTCTCAGGGTATGGAAACCTGGTTCCAACACCCCCCCATACTTCTTCAGGTGAGACTTTGACTTGCGCAAGTAGGTCACTACCGAAAGGGTCAGTAGTAAGAGGGTTTTGTTGGTTAACCTCAACTTCGAACCTGGGTCAGGATCCCTCAAGCCAAAAAATGTTTCTGTGGTCGGGACTGGGGGATCATTTTGAGAGAGGTTGGGTGATGTGCAAAGGTCATTGGTAGTCGTTAAAAATTGAAATAGAAGACTGGTTTCAATGAAAGATTTAGGAATTTTCCCTAAAAGAAAATCGAAGTAAGAAATTGTCTGCCAAAGAGTGGAAGAACAAGCATATTTTTACAGAGACTCACAAGATCTTCTTCGTAACCTTTGCGCACGAATTACAGGAGTGGTTATCAAGATAAGCAGAATTACAAACCTGTTGGAAGGATGTTCAGGTCATGCAGTGGACCCCTGAGTTGATCCAATAGATGAAAAAGACTAGTAATTCCATTACTAGGATTGTAGATCATTGGGTTGACAACGTTTTGGGCAGTTTTTTAATGAAGTTTGCAGTCAATCAGTTTGTGTCCTACTCTGAAGCTAAAAGGATATTTTCAAGGGATTGAAGTGTAAGTTAATACAAACTTTTCCTCTGTTGATTAAGATGCTATTGTGTGAAAAGGTTCTTCTATGCACCGACACTGATTGAATGACCCCTGAACAGAGTGAAAGCACTATACTCTGCGGTAAATACTATCAGGTCAACTGGAAATGGGATAGATCTATATACATTCCTTTGATAACCTCCCCTGATATAAATGGAAGCGGGACTATGCACACAGAGAATAGCCCTCCTAGTATGCCACCATCAAACTTGCGTAGAGGTAAGAATCCTCCTACCCCACCACCACCCCCTCCTGTGAACGATATGGCTGCGCATATGACGTTTCCAACCTTTAAGGGTGAGGGGCATGAGGATATGAACTGATTTTTGTTTGTGGCGAATGTGGTGTGGACTGCGTAGAAGGTAAATACTGATGCTTTTAAGAGAGCACAGATGGTTATGACCTTTGAAGGTTGCACTTTAGATTGGTTCATGGGATACCATGATCAGCATGTAGATCCCACTGTCCAACAGATTAAGGATGCGCTGAAATAGTAGTTCCGGAAGCCTAAATCTTATTCGCAATTTGTAGTAGACCTGAAATATTTTAAGCAAGGGCCTATGGAATCAGTTTTGGAAGCTGACCAACGATTAACGCAAGTCATCAATGACGAAGTCTTTAGTTACGATGACAAGAAACATAAGGAATTGTTCATTGTGATGCTATTGCCACATCGGCACAGACCCACGGGTTAGCAAAATATTGACTCATAGGAAGAGGATCTGGAAATCGCCATGTAATTAGAAGCTTCGCCAAGGGACGATGCTCAATTTGGAGCGCTGTAGATTCTGAGCCAATTAGAAGCTATGCACTTAGAAATTTAGAATTTATGAAAAGACTAGGGTAAAGAAGAAGATTGAGGTAAATAAGCTAATGCATATGTCTGGTGCATACGCTGCAGGAGTGTTGGCCAAACCGAGGATCAATGTCCTCTATTTTCATATTATCTGCAAGCTCGGGAACCAAATCCAATACGCCCTAGGGATGTTGTGGGACCTAGCACCCCCATGCTATGTTGTGCGGACTGTAGGGTCACAGGATGGCATGATACATACCACTGTCCTCGATTAGGAGCATACATACCAGAATTGAAGCAACAGTGGTGCATATTATGCACTTCCGTTGGTCACGAAGAGCACAATTGTCAAACGTATGATTTAATGATAGAAAAAGTGAATCTTTAGAGGGTACAGGCAGATCCTTCATCGCCAGCATCTCCCTTCGGACGAGGAGGATCTCCAGCGAGAGGACGGGGAGGGGGAAGAGGTGGAGGAGTGGGCTGAGGGAGAGGGAAATTGATATGCTATAATTGCGAAGACATTGGGAAATTTGTGCGTGACTTCCCTAATCTTGAGCCGAAATCCTGCAGGTACTGTAGAAAATAAAATCATGTAATTGAAGATTGTCCTGTGCCAATAGCTAAAATGCAGGAAAAGCAACAAACACCTACGTAGAACATACAAATGGTTAAACTTGAACCACGTGATGATGGTCCAAGTGTACATGTGATTACGCGCAGTGTTTTTTCCACCTAAGGAAATGAGAAAAAGGTTGTCATAGAACCTATGATAAGAAAGGTGTATGATTAAAAGGAAAGCCTCAACCTGCAGAAAGAAAAAGATATTTTTATTGAGGCCAAGAAATATTTTTTCTGATGTAGGGGCATCCACATCATGAAATTCCATAGAACCAAAGGCTGATGATGAGATTAAACCATTCCTACAAGCCTGCATTAAGCTACTTCACAATCAAAAGGTAGTAGATAATCTCCAGGCCCTGATAGAGAACTGCATAGAAAGAGAGGTGCCTCGAACAAAGACAAAGGTTGTAAACAAGGTTTATAAGTAGAAGAAGAGAATGGGTAGGGAGATGCACATGAATGTGCAGATTGAAGATTATGAGATGGATCAGGTCATCTTGGATCTAGGGTCTGACGCAAATGTCTTACCTAAGAAAACCTGGCAGAATATGGGAGAGCCAAGGTGGGAATGGTCCACCATTCAACTACGCATGGCCAATCAGTAAAATATCATTCCACTTGGTCGACTTTTGCAAGTTGTGGTAGACATTGCAGGAGTAAAGGTATGTGTCAATTTTGAGGTAATATAGATTGTAGATGATGCAGACCCCTACCCTACACTACTAGGATTAGATTGGGCCATTGACATTAGAGGCATCATCAATCTGAAGAACATAAATATGATTTTTGAAAAAAATGGTATGCAGGTGATAGTCCCACTCGATCCAGCAGAAGGAGAACGATACATAGAACCAGTGCACGACGGGAATTATATTGACCATATCTACAAACTAAATACACGAGATGAATACTCGATAAACCCTACAACTTAGGGCATGTTTAACTGGTAGAAGGATAGTTCCCATTTTTCTTATTCTGATGGCGAAATGGAGAATTTGTAGAACCGGTTGCATGATGTCTCTGCATTGCGCTGCCTCAATATCACAAAGGAATTCTAGTGCATCTCCTATGAGGTAAGAGAACTACCCTACTTTGATGGTTCTAGTAGTTTCCAAGAATTTTTGAAAGCATTGGAAAAAACAGTCCCCGAAGAAAAAAGGTTCTGGGCACTTGATTTGGCTATGCGTGCAAATCTAGTGCGTTGGTGGGAGACGCACAAGGGAACTTTCCAGGACTGGGAGGAATGTAGACGAATTATAGTGTTGCACTTTGAACCTCCAGCCACTCCACCCATTGAGTTTTTCTACGATAGGGGCGCCCCGTGTAAGCACCTAGCCATGTCGATGGAAGTATGGTATGAAAATACATGGAATGAGTGGGTTCATCGATTTGTCCACTGGTTGGGGCCGGTATGCACCAGATGGTACCTAGAGGTTGAGCTACGCCAACGCACTCGAGGTTGGTTCACAATTATTGAAGAATTTTTGGCCACCTTTGGCTCTGTGGGTGGCTTGGACAAATTGGATGAAGCTTTGCAGGATATAGATGCTCTTGTCTTTGAAAATTCCTGGCCAACGAAGGAATCCACTGCGTCATCATGGGATGTGCAAATGTAGAACATTATCAACTATAGGAACCTATCAATAGTATACAATTAAGATGACCCCAAAAATTTCAACATCTGTGAATCATAAGGCAAACGCGTAGTTTCAGGGCCCGCGTTAGGGATGATGGATGTCACTAAACCTCTAAAATTGAAGGAATTCAACATCGGAACCGAAGAATAGCCCAAGTTCACCAAGATTGGGGACTACTGGGATGACGATAAAATAGGAAAGATTGCACAGCTGCTGATATAGTATCAGGATCTATTTCCTACAAAGTTCTCTGAGCTCAAGGGAATTGTAGGAGAACTGGGCGTTATGAAGATCAGCCTGAAACCAGATGCACACCCTATCAAGCAGTGCCCATATCTCTTGAACCCCAAGTACAAGAAGAAAGTGAAGGAGGAATTAGAAAATATGGTGGTTGCGGGCATTATTGAACCAGTCGAACAGTTTGATTGGGTGAGTCCGATGGTGTTTCAAGAGAAAAAGACCAAAGGAGAGATAAGGATTTTTGTTGACTTTCAAAAATTGAATGATGCCTGTGTGCATGATCCCTTCCCTACAGTGTTTTCTGATGAAATCCTAGATAATGTTGGAGGACAATAAGCTTATTCCTTTACTAATGGATTTTTGGGGTACCATCAGATCAGAATTGCACTAGAAGAATGCAACAAGACCACCATTTCCACTGAGTGGGGTTCTTTCCAATATAATTTCATGCCATTCGGATTGAAAAATGCACCTGCAATCTTCTCGCATGTGGTTGTAGTTGTGTTCAAGGAATTCATGCATAAATTTTTGGAGGTATATTTTGATGACTGTACGATGTTTGTATTGGTTAAAAACCATGTGTTGAACCTGAGAATAATGCTTGATGCCTATAGGAAGCACCTGATTTATCTCAACATAAAGAAATGTATCTCCTGCATGCCTTTTAGGATTTTATTGGGACATATAGTTTGTTGCCAAGGATTGATGGTAGACCTAGCTAAGATAGCAGTGATCATCAACCTAGATGTTCCCACTACTAAGAAACAGTTGCGCTCCAATTTAGGACACACCAGGTACTATAGAAATTTCATTCAGGGCTACGCTCTGATAATTTCGCTAATGGAGAAATTATTAAAGAAGGATGTGACATTATTTTGGCATGAAGAATGTTAGAAGAGCTTTGAGCTTCTCAAGGAGAAGATGGTCACAACACCTATTTTGATATTCCCAGACTGGCCTAAGGTTTTCCATGTCCATGTGGATGCATTAGATATAACACTTAGGGCTATTTTAGCGCAACCAGGAGATGGACACATCGACCACCTTATTACTTTTTCCAGTAGGAAGATCTCTAGCCAAGCACAACTATTCTACCACAGAAAGGGAAGGACTGGCCATGGTGTATGCTCTGCAGAAATACATGCATTATCTGTTAGGAGGGAATTTCAAAATGTTAATTGAAAACTCTCATTTTAAGTACCTGGTTAATAAGCCTGTGTTGGGGGGGGGGAAGATCTGCAGATGGTTGCTGCTATTTTAGGAGTATGACTTTGAGATTATTGTTAAGCCTGGAAGACTAAATGCTGGACCTAATCACCTGTCACGAATTGAAATTAGGGAAGAAGCAACTATCCTGGAGCAGGGGTTACTTGATGTGCATTTTTTTTCTATCATGGTGGTTGATGAGAACTTTGCAGATATTATTCACTTCTTGACCACTGGAAACACGCCTACCGAGTATTCAGTACAATAGAAAAAGGATCTAGTGACAAACAACTGATTTTACTTTCATTTTAGGTCAATTGTATAAGTTAGGAGTAGATGAAGTATTGAGAAGACATGTTTTGGAACACGAAAGATAGGATATCTTGGCTGAGGCTCATGAAGGGGTGGAAGGAGGCCATTGATCAGAAGTTATTGTGTGCTGGGTTATGGTGGCCCACCCTACACAACAATGTGCATGCATATTTTTGAGTGTGCGATGCATGTCATAGAATGGGCAAGCCCTCGTGTAGAGATGAAATGCCCCTTCAACCACAGATGGCTCTACAGGCCTTCGATAAATGGGCTATATATTTTGTTGGTCCTATCAACCCCCGAGGAAAGAATACTGGAACGTGTTATATTATTACTGCCACTGATTACGTAACCATATGGGCAAAGGAAAATGTAGTAAAGAATTGTATGTCATATGTTGTTGTGCATTTCATCTTTGAGAACATTTTGACCAGGTTTGGCTGTCCAAAGATCCTGATGAGTGATAGAGGTACGCACTTCCTTAATAATACCATTGCAGCATTGACTGAGGAATTTCAAATCCACCACCAGAAGAGTACCCCTTATCACCCACAATCCAATGGCGCATCTTTCAAAAAATTTCTAGACAATGCGCTCACAAAGATCTGTAATACCAATCAGAATGACTGGGATGTGCACATCTCTTTGCTATTATGGGCTTATAGAACTACATGCAAGAAGTTGACAGGGAAAACACCCTTCAGGATGGTCTATGGGTAGGAAGCCATCATGCCATTGGAATATATTATCCTAAGCTTATGCATCGCAATGTTCACAAATATGGCTAAACCTAACATTATGGGAAAAGTCTTGGCCCAACTCATTGCATGAGAAGAGGACCGATTCACTACTAATTTCCACCAGGAAATGCAGAAGGCGTGCAAAAAATCTTGGTGTGACAGGCACATCAGGCAGAAGGTGTTTAAAGAGGAAGATTTGGTTTTTCTCTATGGCAGTCAGTTTGTGCACCACCCAGGTAAGTTCAGAAAGCATTGGTTGGGGCCATATATTGTGAAGGAGATCACCGATGGAGGTGTGGTGCGCCTAACCATGCTACGCGGAGAGAGTCTTCCAGGATATGTTAATGGGGGAAGGTTGAAGACGTATAGGGATAATCCAGTGTCAACCAAATGAATATATGGTCAGATCATTAGAATCAAACGATATGCTCATAGTAGAAGGGAAAGGTGCAAGTAGGTGCGATGGGCATGCAGGGGTCCCAGCAGGAAAAGAAACTAGTCGTTGGAATAGTAAAAATAGGTGAAAAAGTGAAATTATCGTTGGATGGAGTGGGTTCTTCACATTTACTGAGGTGATATTGGATGATTTTTTACCTTTTCTTGGAAGGTAAGTGGAAATTAATGAGAATACGACGTTTTTCCTAAGGATGGCTTATAAAAAGGCAGGCACGGGTCTCAATTGGTTATTTTTCTATTTGAACATGTAATGCCTTGTGATTGTCTTTAATCTCTATTCTCTGGGTATCTGTGAGTTTTGTATGACTGTTCGTGAATCCACCTCTAACATTATCTAACCCTGAGTTCATATTTTGACCAAGAATGACGGCCACTAACCCCTCCGATGAGGCCTTTGCACCTATGAATGCATCGACCGAGATAGGGTCAGATGAAGTCCAAGAAGTAATCCATGAAGCTGAAGAAGTTGTGTCCCCATCAAACAAGGGTAAGAGCAAGGTCTCTAAGTGGGCTTCATCGAAGCCGCGCACCCCCCCGTACAACGTGACGTCCCCACGACAAGCTAGTAAGGATCGATCCCCCATTGGCGATCCCTTGAAACGTCCGATGAGTACTGGGCAAGCAGCATTGTTTGTGGAAACTATTTCATGGCGGCCACCCTATGTTAAGCCACAGAAGCCCTCTATGCGCAAGACATAAAACATTGATACTGTGTGGGAGTATCTGCAAATGCCGCTAATTCCTAAGGATGTTGCTGTAATTGGCAAAATGTTCGGAAATATCCCCCAAATAAAATTTGACGATTATGACCTAGAAAATGAAGCAACATTCTTGGAGATGGAACCAAAAAATTACTTGGAATGGGTGTTGTACGATAACGTACCAAAAGTGGAGCCGATTCCGTAGGCACGCGGGCTACATAACGCTGGAATCCTCAATCTGCTTCAGATTCCATACTTTGGGAGGTACCCCATCACTAGTATTTGCATGTACCAATTGTTGGCCTCTTTCCATGAAGAATCAATGTGGATCCAGGGGATAATCCCTATAGATTTCGCGCTGATCCATCGGATCACTGGCCTGCCCAAGAAAGGGCCACATCCAATGAAGGTATTTGGGAAGAGCAACGAATTAAAAGCAGCAACGGAGGTAAAGGATAAGTACAAGGTGGGTCGAGATAAGTGAGGCTTTCTAGTCTGGACTATCAATGACCCGGTGGTGCGCATGGGCACCCTCATCCTCAGTTTTAAGCTCATGAGGAAGTGTCAGCCAAAAATAGTCCTCACGCATGTCATTTCCTTGGCGAGGTAGTGTGAAAAAGGAATGTTATACAATTGGTCACAGTTTCTATGCGAATATTTCTTGGAGAATGTGAGAGAGGCACAGAAACTGGGGAAGCCGTTCTTCTACACATGGCTTCTGTTACTGATTGCGCTAGTGGCATAGGATACCATGATGCAGTCCTACCCAAAATCGAGCCAGGCGTATGCGAGGGGGCACACCACACAAATTTATGGGACTCATCAAACGCTCGGCGCGTCAAAGAGAACAAAATTTTCTAGGTACTGTTTGAAGGCGTGCTGGCACAAGCTATCCATTCCAGACCACGACTCTCACCGGCCATGTATGAGAAATACAAAATATTGGCAGATTTCTAGGTGAAAATGCATAATGTCATGATCAAGGCGCCCAAGGACTTGAATTGGTACACCTTACCTTACATGGTCATGGAGGCAGAGGTTGACCATGTCGTCGCCACATGGCCGAATTCGTGGAAGCGAGCTTGGCTCAACAAATCCCATTACACCATCCACATCCTGAAAAGGAACCGCGCCGAAAGAAACAACTCCCAAAGACACAACGCCAAAGGATACGACAGAGCTGTGCACAAAGAAAGGTGGAAAAGATAAGGGAGTTGAAGCAGAAAAAGATACAGAGGCTGAAAAAGACAAAGATCAGGAATTGGGAGGTGACCACGAGGAGGTGGACCTCGATGGGTTAGATGGGCTTGATGGAGATGGTGTTGAATCTCTGCGCGGCACCAAGCGAGGCGGTGAAACCTCTAAAGGGAAGGACAAGAAGAGGAAAGGGTCCAAGGCAGGCAGAGAGGAGGAGATCACTCTGATAGAGGAGGACCTCGAAAAAATTGCAGATGCAGTCACTTCAGCATCAGAGGATCGTTGGACCATCATGGAGACCCAACACAAGGCCACGGTGGAAGCTTTACAGTCGATTTTGCAGGTCTTACAACTCAAAATAGACACACTACAAGTGAGCGCGGATCAGGTGAGGCCGTTGCAAGTGAGCTTTTCATCTACGATGATCATCCCAACTATAGGAAGCAAACTCTGCCCCCTCTCGGTTGCCTCCTGGGTGCAGCCGTATCTATGAAACAAGCAGAATTGTGTGCGTAGATACAAACATGCCCCAAGGTCAGCATCGACCTTGCAAAGTTTCCAATTTGGCAACTCCATACACTGCATATTTTCATATCCGGAGAATTACAGAGTAGAGAGGCTCGCGCGTAGTAGCAGATCAACGAGGCTGAGCAAATTGCAGCAATAAAGACGAAAGAGTCTACCCAGGCTTAGACAACGCAACAGGAAGTTGTAGCTTAGCGTGTGGAGCTAGAAATCCTTATTGATAGAATATGTGGCGAGATCCCTAACGTCATTATCCCAGCCTCCGTCAAGCCACAAGACAAACTTGAGAGCCTGGTCCTGTCCCTCAAATCTTCTAGGTCAAAAATTCAATCTGTGAAGGCAGATTTTGAGCAGCAGATTGTTGCCTTGTAGGGCGAAGCTACAACTTGAGACTCCCCCAGAGGTGTGCGCGCAATGGGAAGCTATCATCAAGAATGCCTCGAGCACTATTTCAACATATGTTGCTTACGGATCCACATTTCTAGAGAAAGCTATGGGACTATGGACCTCTGTGTAGACAGATCCCTAGTCAAGAAAATTACCCAGGAGCCGCGCACAAAACAGCAAGAGTTCGAAGACTTACAGGAAGCCTTACATACATTCATTCCTGCTTAGAGAATGGATCACCTTTAGACCATCTAGGCATTGCGAGATGATGTGGAAGAGCTCCGCCAGAAGAAGCAAATAGTTACAGATCAAATGAAGCCATGGGAAGATGAGGCCATGAAGCTCTCTCGGGACCTTGATGCTGCAGCCTTTAACTTGAACCAAACGATGCAAAGCGTCATTTTGGCCGCTGAAGGGCCGACTTCAGAAAAACTGGTAGAGATCGTGCAGAGCGCAATGGACCAGAGCGCAAGTGTCTTGACCCCATTTTTTGCTGCCATCGACACGCTCCAGCACAAAATGAAGACTCCAGTACCAGTGTGACTCAGGACGAGTCACAAGATTGTGTTGGGGGCCTGTTGGAGTGGGGTCTCCTAAGTATGATAAATTTTCTATATTTTTTAATAGTTTAGTCTTGCATAAGGGTTTTGTGGCGGGTCAAAACCTGTTATGAATTTTAATGGGTTAAAGGGTAGACCAAGGGGCCAAAAACCATGGTTTGCAGACCATAGAGTAGCACCAGCTAATATTATAAATAGATGTCTAGATCGAGTCTAAGAGGTCAGTTTTTGGATAATTTTGGATACGAATGTTAGATCTGGTGACTCTGTGATATTTTTGTGTGGGTTTTCCTGGGTAGAAGGCTCTTGCTAGTTGTGTGCACAGAGACCTTGGTCCTGCTGTGTGCAGACCCCACTGGCTGTGTGCGAGGGTTGTTGAAGTGTTTTGTATGAAGGATTTGAATTGATATGAATAAAGGAAAGTTGTTGCTGATATATGAGTTCTTTATGCATCTGATGATTATGTCATCAATGTTTCTGAATCGTACTTATGAGTTCTGTACAGTCTGATATCTTGCACAATTGTGTTTAAGTTTATATGAATGCTAAGTGGATGGATCTGATGATATAATGTTGTGATATTATGTGTTAAGGATTATTTCTTGATTTATAGTGTTTTGTTAACGTGAGCGAAAAATTCTGCATATTGACCTAAATCTGTCTATAAGGGTTTACTGGTTAGGGCTACTGTTGCAGAGGCTTGTTTATGGTTGTTTTAGATCTAAAGGTGCCCACATCACTTAATTCTCTCTTAGGGTGCGGAAACCTGGTTCCATCATCCCCCCATACTGCGTCGGTCGAGACTTTGAATTGTGCAAGAAGGTCACTACCGAAAGGGCTAGTAGTAAGAGGGTTTTGTTGGTTAACCTCAACTTCGAACCTGGGCCAAGACCCCTGAAGCTACGACAGCCTCAACAACCTGGTATGATGCAAGTTCTCAATTCTCAATTTTAGGGTTATGCACAACAATTTCAAAGTAATTGGAAAACACCCTTGCCTTGGAAACCTTGGACATCTCAATCCCAACATCAAAACCAACCTTGGAAACCTTGGCCATCTCAATACCAGCCTCAAAACCAATCTTGGAAACAAAGTTGGCAAAGGTCCTACAAAGGAAATACATCATAACCTCAATCTTTCCCTCTCTATACTCAATACCAATATTAATGTTATCAATACCATTCACCTCCACCACAACATAAATATCACCCTCAGTTTACCTCAATTCAACCTTTCCCATTACCATCCACACAAGCACCCCAAATTTTCATTCCCACTCCACTATCTGCACAACCATTTCATATCCCAAACAATAAAACACCTCAATCAACTTACAATTTTGAGGTATTGCAAAATTATTCACCAGCTATCATTGAATAAAAACAACCAGAAGAAGAAGACTCAGATATGGTCCAATAATCATCAATTCCCATTGAAAAAGAGCAGTTGTTGGAAATTGATATTGAAAATTTTCTTGAATGTCTATCACAAGATTCTATAAATGGAGATCAAATCTCTGGAGACTTGCATGACATGATAGAAAGAAGCCAAGGAAGAAAATATTACATTGAATCTTGGTTCAAGATAGGCATCGAATCCCATTTCTCCATTCTTCAGTATCTTTTGACATCATCTCAATCAAGACAGTTGGTCTCTCATATATTGGTACATATCAAAGAGTATATTTCAAACCTGCATATGAGTTTATCTATCATCTTGTTACAGACATGGTTCCATTGGAAGTTTTCATATACTTGAACAATATTTATTTTTCAATTAGGTAGGACATATTAAAAATAAAATAAAAAAGTTAAAGAGAAAAATAAGTCCTATTTTGAAAACCAACTTGTTGGCGCAATTGGACGTGAGCTTTTCTTGAAAACCATGCAACTTGAAAAAAAATTTCACAATAAGTTCTGCAATTTCATGATGGTTTCAATCTTTTATTATGGTTATTTGAATCATTTTTGGTTCTATGCTCAATTTGGATGATGTGGAATTCCTTAAGGTCCACCTTTCAATAGATCTTCTCCCATCGACCTCAACACCTTATTTGGGATCAAGATCATAGATTATTTGGAGTGCCTTCGAACTTGCATACATCAATGGCATGCCTCCTCATTGACAACAATGGGAATACAAAAATGTATCCTGATTGTCAGATCTTGCAGGTGACTCGACTTCAACACATTCATTTGTCCCTGTCAAGATGCACTCAGGTACCTTGACATTCATTTACATTATCGGTGAGTTGTCTGACATTGGTTAACGATTTTTATCATTGAGTGGTAATCCAATGATTTCTTCCAATGCTCGACTTCGACACATTCATTCACATGGTAAGAATTGTACCATGAATTTTTGGCTTTGATGAAGACTAATTGTTTTATGGAATCAACAACAACTTGCACCAGTACATTTTATTGGTTTCTTGTAGTAGCATGTTCATATTTTTTTTCATTCAACAACAGCATGATGGCACCATTATAACACTTTTTCATTCATTTTCATTTTGAAGAAAATTAATAAATTTGGGCCTATTTCATTCAATATACAGTATGTTTCATGGTTTCTACTTCAGCATGTAGTACACAATTCATATCAGTAGTTCAAAATCAGAGAAAATAATTTTATGCAAAAATTGAAATTTTTTACAACAACTGCAGAAAGTTGCAGTTTCTGTAGCTATTATTGTAGCAACCTGTTTTTGTTGTATCAACTTGTTCCAGAGGCAGTTTTGGCACAAATATTGCAGGATATTGGAGCATAAATAAAAAAATTATGAGCTTCTGGGTTTTCTCATAATATGATAATTTGAGTAATGCGTGGATAAAATTCAAAAAAAGTGCAATTTTCCAAGACTTCTTAGTGGGTTTTAAAGGCGGATTTTCATTTTTCACCATTTTGAATGGATTAGGGTAGATTTAGGTATTTTTTCACAACAACACATTTTCTTCAGAAAATGGGATTATGAAGGCATATGGCGGTAGAATAGGTCAAAATACATGGTTTCCCTTTTGAATCACTCAATCTTCCTAAAAATGAGTTCGTGGCATATGTTTTTGTTGCAAAATTGGGCATCGTGAAGGGTGAAACACGACAGAAATTGAGTTGATCATAACTTGCAAATCGTGCATCTGTTGGGCCTGAAATATTTGTGGAAAATGCATTGAGGTAGGGTAAGTGAACACAAAAAATTTCAGAAAATTCCAGTGTGTATTTTTCAAGAAATTGACCACTTTCAGCTACAACAATTTCTCATTTTTCTCGAGATCTGTTCATCCATTAGCTGATATTTCTGTGGGAAGATTCATAATATTAATAGTAACAACCTCAGAAAATTTTAGGAGAATATGATTTACCATTTGAGAGAAATTGGAAAAACAAATCTTCTACATGAAAAGATACATTTTGTGGAGTAAGGTCAAAGTGGAGGTCAACGCAGCATGGAGAAGAGTATGTGAGCCAAATCAACACCAAATAATCCATCAGATCATGTTATCTTCTCCAATTCTAAAAGGTAAACTTCAGGTAAAACTAGCCTTAAGTTACATTGCAACCCCTTGTTAGAATGAATTCTAATCGCAAGTGTACGAAAAAAGCTCACTTTAGTTGTGCATAAAAAACAACCCTAACATCAAAGATGGCTGCCAATTTCTTTAGATCTGTAGTTAGTTGACTAAGATAAATTCTACAAAATCTAGATCTATGCAGTAAAAGACATCAAGTAGTAAATAAAAGCAAGAGTTTCTCCATGCATCCAATAGACAAGACAAGAATATTTTTAGAGAATTTTCTGTATTTTTGACACCTAAGAAGGGAACATAGAAAGATGTTACCAGTCCCCCTCAATGGGATGGGTTCTTATAAGTCCTCAGCACTTTAGATCTAATATCTCACTCTCTTGATGGTGTAGAAAACCCAGACAAAAATGGAACTCAAAGGGAGCTCACAAGAAAAATTGTAGCAAAATATGACAATGATGGAGGATCAAAGTCAAAACAAAAGTATAGATCTAGAGTGATCTTTAGGCAACAAAAGGTAATGAGTGAATGGAAAAAACCTTCTATTTATAACAAAATATTGAGTTAGTTTAGATATTGGTGCATAATTAAAATATTATTAACCAAATCTAGATCCAACTTTTATGGAATATTTTATTATATTTTTTGGAGGGAAAAATAATTTGAATTTGGTTAAATCCCTTTATTTGTAAATAATAAATAAATAAATGATTTATTTATTATTTTAGGGATGTGGTTGAGTAATAATTAAATAAATAATGATTTATTCAATTATTTATAAATGATTGAGTCAAATTTAACAAGGAATATTATTTAAATAAGGTTTAAATAATTATTCCTAGAAAATAATAAGATAAATAATGATTTTTCTAATAAATTTTCGTGTTTTGGGTTAAATATGACTAGGAATATTAATCAAACTATTGTTTAACTAAGTATTCCTTGAGGAAAACCAAACAAATGTGGATTTATTCAATATTTCCTCATGGGGTTTCCTGTTTAGACCATAAACAACTTAATAAAATAAGGATTACTAAGTTATTTTTCATAGTGAAAGCAATTTTACTTAGGGTAAAATTGGTCTTACATGATGTACTTTGGTCCATCTAATAGTAACATGTTAGATGACCAAAAATTAGTGTAACAGATTTCCCCCCAGCGTGTGAGCATTAGGAGCTAATCGTATGACTGAAGTACATTGTAAGTACTCAATCACTAGACACCGATGGGGAAGTCAGAGAGAGAGAGAAATATAAGGTAGACCAAAGCACTAGAGGACAATACCCAGAGGAGGCGAGACTTATAGGTGTGACAAGTCTCTTTTATGAATGAGTACGTGTGCTATAAGATGCGGGGGAGGCATACATATGCCCGCCGAGACAAATTACAAAGAATAATGCATCCAGTAAACAAGGGACTAAACTATATAGTACATGCTGGCATAAACATGAGCCACATAAAAAAATGATAATGGATCCCACATACATACTGTGCCTGGGATAACATCCAGGACTTATACAATAATATCTGAGTACATGAGATATAAGTACAACCAAAGAGGCCTTGTAAACAGGAAAGGGCTCTGAAAATCTGAATGATACATGCAAACTAAAAGGCGTTGCATGTGGTTGAGGATGAAACCATAAAATCTGTGGAGCTGCATAGAAGGCTGTAATGAAGAGGTCATCTGGGCATGTGGGGGGCCACGTGAAGGGCCACCCCCTCATGAGGTCTGAAACATCTCACACACACTGGGGAATCACTGGTACAATCTGTTGCATCACTGAACCATCAAGTATACAGATCTTGATCATGTTGTAAGGAGCTGGAACTAAGAAACAATTAGGTCAAAGGGAAATAAATAGTCCCTTTCCCTGATCCGAGGCACCGAACAAGAGTGGAAGTTGGAACCAAGGTACACCGCCCTCTAGACCTGTCTTCTAGAATGAATGAGTTGATGTTGACAAAAGGAGGTATGCCATAGGTGAGGCAATAAGGGGTCCTCAACTAAGGCACGAGAGAAAATATTAGAGCGACTAACAAACTGACACCAGGGATGATTATGGAATGGGGGTACTGAGTAGCAGGCTGATGACTTCCCTTGTTAGAGCATGAAGGGCATGGATGACCTAGCAAAAACTGACACAATATCAAAGGGGACAGGGGACAGTAGGAATAAAGGCCATAATGTGCGACACGAGAGAGGAATGAAGCAATGAAGGATGGATGATTATAGCGAGATACAAAGGGACTCGGGTTAGACTCCATGGATGCGATGATGACTCAATTCAGATGCTCTAAACAAGGGCGACTCGATGATGCTGCCACATAGAAAAGGTTCGGTGGGGACCATAAAGACATGAGTACAATATGGTTACTCACGATAAAAATCGACATGAGAATGGAAAAGTATGGAGGCAAAGTGGTGCCCCAAGTACAAGTGTTCCAAGTGAAGAAATTTGATTTTGAGGAGTGGTGAAGTGAGCCTTCTTGGAAAAAATGTGTCCTGGTGAAGTATCAAATAACAAAAAACTAACAGATACCCATTTTAAATCTCGGTGAGAGCTTTCCAATGGTATGGACAATTTGTCAAATTGAGCTACAGTTTGGTCATACCAGGCAAAAGAAAAATCTGGGGTTTCTCTTTTAATAAGGCATTTTTCCTCCAAATTCACTCATTTGCAAGTGTAGCTGTGGTGAATGTAGAGAGGAGAAAAGGCCCTAAATCTTGCGATGATTGTAGTGGACAAACCGATCATTGAAATCAAGATTCGTCAGTTGCAGGTAAGAGGCCTAACCCTACTCTTTCATTTAAGGGGATCAAAATTTCTGTTTAGGTACTCAAAGCTCATGAATAGGCTAGTTCGCACTTTTTGGGGTCTGTTCTATGACATGGGTAGCAGGTACTGGGCAGAAAACTGTGACCTATTTGAGAAAGGGGGTTTCAGTTTTATTTTTGGCTGAGATATGGGATTTTTATGGTTGAGGGGCATAGGTTCTCCCAAGCATGTTGTGGTCATGCCAAAATGTATTTAGAAAAAGGGGAATATAAACACATTTTAATGATGTGGTGCGCCATTTGTTTTCGTTATGGTTATGCAGTTCGAGAAAGGGAATGGAGGATTACCAATCTCTTTTGGTACTACATATATGAAGCAAATGGACTTAAGTTTCTGGGTTTGCATACATGGTTTCACTATCCCAAAGAGTGGATTTGGAGATGATGAACTGTTGCTCTCCTAGAAAACCCATAGGTTCTTCAACAACGATGTCTAGGGGACTGGGTTGCTGATGTAAAATGAAGGAATGATGAGGGGTATCATCCCTAGAGTGATATGAAGTGATATGGGACTCTAGAGGTTATTCTAAATGGGGAAGAATAAGGGTACTAGAGTTGACACGACCAGATACACTAGGAGAGTTGTGGAGAATTTCTTCTCCTGGTCTCTCAAATATGGGTGCCCCATTACCCAAACATTGGGTGTCAATGTAATGGCCACAAGGTGTATGTGGTTCAAATTCATGGGTTCGATGTAAGGGGGGGATAGATAAATTTATGGGTGGTAACTACCTCCATAATGTCATCATAGTAATACAATATGGGGTGACTGGTGGAAGAAATACCACCTGATGTGGTGAAGCTACCTGACTCATCATCATGAGAAGAGAGGTTCACATGCACATTGTCACAAGGGGTGACAGAAAAACAAGTAGATGAAGGATCCACGGATGTTGAGCCCAAAGTGATCGCTAAAGGGAGGTCAGGCGAAACAAAAGGGGAAGTCCCAGGGGGGTCTTCCACCGTGGATCTCATAGATGATGACAGGTAGTGGATAGTGGTCGAATACTCTGTCATTTCGAAATCCGGAGGGGGAATGTCTATGGGAGTGGATGTGTCCTCTGGTTTTCTAAAGAAAACCGCATAAATAAGGGAGTGGTGGACTCATTGCGCTTGGCCTCGAATTTGCGACCCGCTTCCAAAGAGGAGCGGTACTCTTCGAGGCAGGGACAGAGGTAAGTATAGTGGCCATGGAAATCACACAAAGCATAGGGGTGATTTGTGTGCAAAGTCCTAAGTTTCTTGGCTAAATTAGGTAAAGTAACATGGAATTCTGGGATATCAGACTCAAGAAACGCTTCATTGACCATGGGCTTGATATGAGGAAATTTAGGACAATTATGGGTGGCATGACCAACAAAATCACACAAAGCACATGGGGGGTTATGCTTTGGAGGCTGAGGAGGAGCAGGGTTTGTCAGGGTAGCCTTTTCCTTAGGTTCCTTCTTGCAATATTTTCCCCCTTCACCCGAAGCTGTCGCAACAGGAGTAGGTTCCTTTTGAGGTGGTTGAGGCACGATAGCGAAGGGAGGGGTCATGGGGACCAATTGGATCGGGGTCAAAGAAAGATAAGGTTTGGATTGACCAGGCAGGGTAGCGGCTGGGGGATCAATGTACCAGACTGGGATCCCTAGGGTCAAGTTAGGAAGAGATAAGGTAGCCATAACAGGTATTGAAAATACTCTAGGAGGGGGAGCTAGGAACGGTATCTGAACAGAGGGGGAGTGGCTAGGTGGGACAACTCCAAGATGGTTAAGGCCAGGAGGAACCAAGTCAGGAGGGTAGAGAGGCTCATGGATACTAGCTGCAGATGAAGGGCCAGGAGGAGGGGTTCCTAAAGGCTGAGTCAAAGTGCTAGGAGTAGGTTGCGGAGGGCGGGGCTATTAACTAGCTAAAGTAGGCCACTTGAGGGAAGCTCGAGATGGTTGCATCATGCAAACATTCGATGATCTGGGATCAGAGACAGGAGGAGGAAGACTAGGGAAAGAACCAAGCAGAGAGGAGTATTTGTAGACCCCTGGTGAAACACTGGTCAAAGGTTCGACGGTTTGCTTGTTGGCCACCAAAGAAATGATGGACTCAGGAGAGGTCTGAGACTTCGGTTCATAATATGTCAACTAGTCAACGGTGACTATCTTTCTGTTATGAGGAAAGTACATCTTGTGATGAACCGCAGATGGTACAACACACATCGCATAGGTGTAGCTACGACCCAATAGGATGCTGTAATCTAAGGGGGCGTTAATGACTTCTATGTCAACGCAAACAGTCTTGCTCACAAGAGTAATAGGACAATTACAGAACATGCCAATGGGATGGGAAGAGTGGCCATCCCAAGCTCGAAGGGTGATAGTGGAAGGGGGAGATCTGATTTGCTTCCAAAATGAATCATACATCACACAAGTGGATGCCCCCTCATCAATGATACAACGGGAGACGTTGGCATTCTGGATATTGACGGGGATTTGGAAGGCGACGGAAGTAGGAAGGGGAGGATGTTCTGACTGGCCAACATCGAAGATGATAAAACGATCATCTGAAGGATCCACAGTGCCCATGGCAGTTAGTAGAGATTTTATTTGTGAAGGGCACGACTGGAGGAGTTCTAGCATTGATATGGTAGCAGGAGATTGCGCCAAATCATCTACTATACTATATGAATGGCCATCTTTTCTAGAAGTAGTGTTTCAGTGTAATGGTCCCTTGGGGATCTTGGTATGAACCTCTGCCTTATGCTGAGGGATCTGTAAAGGACCATTGTTTGTTGAAATAGGCTCTGTGGAACCTGAAGAAGGGGGCTCGGGGGTAGACATAGCAGGAGGCTTTTTGTACTAACGGGACAGAGTCTGAAGGTTGAGGTCAATGGTAATGGGTTGGTCAGAGTTCATCATGAGAATCTAATAATCATAGGTACCAGATGGAGGGGGTTGAGTGGTCGCCTAACCTTTAGGTGGTTGGGTAGCCACAAATCCTTGTTGAGGGAAAGGATTGGTAAACACAACAAGCTAGATAGGCGTAGCATTGGGAGGAACCGAAGGGAAGGATTGCTATCCTCGCAATTCTGCTTGAGTCTCCCACATCTGACGCATCTGAGGTAAGAGAGGACAATCATGGGTGTAATGACCATAGACACCTCAACAAGAACAAGGATTATTTGTGCTAAGAAGCATGTCCTGCTTGGGATGAGTTCCCTGTTGTTGGTTAGTAGTGTTAGGTGCATTCCCTTGGGGATTAGGTCCTGGATTACTGGGTTCAGATTGATTTTGGGTGCATTTCCTCTTATTTTTCGAAGTAGGATGATTAGTCGCGCCCTGCTCTGCATACACCTGCCCCTGGGGGGGTGGTGGCTGCTGTTGCGGGGGTTGAGAAGGTAAGGGAGGTGGGGATGCTAATGTTGGAGGAGCTAGAGCACCAGGCTATGGATACAAATAATAAGGAGGTTGGGTAACATTGTGGTAAACAGGCTGGGAAAAAGGAGGAGGCATGTTGTATCCTAGATACATGCTACCAAGAGGGGGAAAAGTGCTGGAGGAGCTGGCCCCTCCCAGAGGGAAACCATAACCCATGGGAGGATGAGTGTATGGGTGAGAAAGGGCTGTAACAATACCGTCGACGACATGGGATGCCCTTAGTGCATTGGCACCATTGGGTCTAGGGAGATCAAGTAAGATGGTATAAACATAACCAGACTATGCGTAGAACATGTCACATTTTAACGCAATATGGAGAGCAGCTTCTTCGGTCTGAGGGAAATATGATGGGACATATTTTCCTATAGCAGGTAAAAGGGATCTAAGGAACTAGTCCATGTAGACATGGTCTTCGAAGGTAGGGGCTCGACATAGGCTCTTTCTTCTTCGCCATTCCTGGACATGATCAGATAGGCGGGTCATAGAAGATTGATGGAAAGAGGTCAAAATTTCAGTACCAGTTTCATAATGAAGGGGAAGCTAGAAGTAAGACAGAAAAGCCTGGGCAAGGGTCGCAAACGTAGTATGAGAGGAGGAGGCCTGGTCAACATACCACTTAGAAGCTTCTCCAGTAAGCGTACGTTGGAAAAACCAAAGACGGATAGATTCATCGGTGATGGAGTTAGACAAACACCACATGTGGAAAGACCGAACAAGGTTTTCAGGATCTTCTCCAGCAAGACCTTCAAACTTGGGGATGTCAGAAGGGAGCTTGGTTGGAATAGCAGGCCAACCAGCGTTATGGTGTATGGGGTCATTGATCAACTGGTTAAAATCGGGAAGACTTAGTCCTGCCAGATAGGGGAGCAAGGGAGAATTTGGGATAGTTCCTATTGCGGTCCCACTAGTAGTATTCCCAACAATAGGGCTGGGGCTACCACCAGCGTTAGGACCTGAACCATACATGGTGAAGGTGACAGGGGGAGAACTGGGGATGGAACTAGAAGGGGAACCCAGAAGAGGATTCAGAACATGGACTTGGTGGAGGACTAACTCGAATCCTACGCGGAGGAGTAATTCTTCCTAACGGGAACTGAGGATGAAGGCCAAGAAGTCTTCGGGACAAACACCTTGGGGGCGCAATGATGAAAGAACAAACACAGATCACAAAGGGAAGAGAGACCAACAAGGGCAAGGAGGTGTAGGATCAAATGATTACAATGTGGAAACAAGGGCAGAGAGGTGTAGGATCAATTGATTACAATGTTATAGTCTTTTCCTGGCGGTGTTAACCAGGCGCCTCTTCACTTAGGGTGTGTGTGTTAAGTGTGTTAATTTTAATTTTTAAACCCAGATGTTTGTCGAGAAAAATAAAAAGTGTGATGTATAACTGTAAATAAATCTGCAGATAACAATAAAGTAAATTTATTATAACATAAAATAAACAGCTAAATATGCATTAATCTAAACCCAAGGAGGTGGGCCTCTCAACAACTAGTCTGTGGGTGGGAAAAAATCTAGTCAAAACTCATCAAAACAACCAATGGATCTAAAGTCTGGAGGGACAATGATCTAAAGGTCAGATTTGCTGGAAACAGGTGCAGAAAAACAACAAAAAACCAGAGGGAAAAGTGCTATAAATGAGGTGGCGAAAGGCTACAACTTGAAGGGAAATGGAGGGGACCCTAGAGGAGGACCAAAAAAACTGAAAAGAGGTGTTTTGGATGGATGGATAACCAATCTAAAATGGATTTGAAGGTAAGGGATCAGATCTGAAAAATGGCTGAACACACTGAAATTTCAGACGACCTGCTTCAAATAAACTCCTCCTAGAAAGGTGGAAGGGTACTGAAGCCCTAGGGGGCTAGGTTCCCACTTTGATGAGTAAAACAGAGCAAGTATAGGTCCAAAACAGGCAGATACAGAGGTCATAAAACCCTAAACAAAGGCCCAGACAAACCCAGAAAAATTTCAGAAAAACTACTGCAAAAAGTTCAAGTCGCAGTTTTTGACCTGATTTTTGTAGAGGTCGCAGGTTAGGGGCTTTTTTATACACCCTGAAGGTCCAGGTCATAGGTTTTGGCCCAAAAAATGTGATCTGCACTTCCAGCACTCTTAGGAGCAGGTTTCAATTTTTTTTTTTGTCTCAGCTGTGGCTGATGCCTGTCACCTACGCAATAGGTTCGAAAACACACAGAAGTTAGAACTTTTAATGTTTTGGGGTTTTATAGGTTAAAAAAACATCAAGAAAAGAAAAGAAATAAGTTGAAGAAAAATCCTAGTGTTTGAAGAAGCTGGTCATGCAAGGATCTTAAAAATGACAGAGGTCGTAATCGTAAACCCTTGTGGAGTCGCTAGTTGTTAGGATGAATTCTAATCGCAAGTGTTTGAAAAAACCTTACTTTAGTTGTGCATAAAAAACAACCCTAACATCAAAGGTGGTTACCAATTTCTTGAGATCTGTAGTTAGTTGACCAAGATAAATGCTACAAAATCTAGATCTATGTAGTAAAAGACATTAAGCAGTAAATAAAAGCAAGAGTTGCTCCATGCATCCAATAGACAAGACAAGAATATTTTTAAATAAGTTTTTGTACTTTTGACACTTGGGAAGGGACCATAGAAAGATGTTGCCAGTCCCCCTCAATGGGATGGGTTCTTATAAGTCCTCAGGACTTCAGATCTAAGATCTCTCTCTCTTGATGGTGTAGAAAACCTAGACAAAAATGGAACTCAAAGGGAGCTCATAAGAAAAATGGTAATAAAATATGACAATGATGGAGGATCAAAGTCAGACCAAAAGTATAGATCCAGAGTGATCTTTAGGTAAAAAAAGGTATTGAGTGAATGGAAAAACCCTTCTATTTATAACAAAATATTGAGTTAGTTTAGATATTGGTGCATAATTAAAATATTATTAACTAAATCTAGATCCAACTTTTATGAAATATTTTATTATATTTGTTGGAGGAAAAAAGAATTTGAATTTGGACAAATCCCTTTATCTGTAAATAATAAATAAATAAATGATTTATTTATTATTTTAAGGATGTGGTTGAGTAATAATTAAATAAATAATGATTTATTCAATTATTTATAAATGATTTAGTCAAATTTAACAAGGAATATTATTTAAATAAGGTTTAAATAGTTATTCCTAGAAAATAATAAGATAAATAATGATTTATCTAATTAATTTTCCTGTTTTGGGTTAAATATGACCAGGAATATTAATTAAACTGATGTTTAACTAATTATTCCTTGAGGAAAACCAAACAAATGTGGATTTATTCAATATTTTCTCATGGGGTTTCCTGTTTAGACCATAAACAACTTAATAAAATAAAGATTACTAAGTTATTTTTCATAGTGAAAGCAATTTTACTTAGAGTAAAATTGGTCTTACATGGTGTACTTTGGTCCATCTAATAGTAACAGGTTAGATGACCAAAATTTGGTGTAACACCCCTATATAAACACTCCATTGAAACAAAGAAGAGAGGTTAATTTTCTGAAGCATATTGTGAAGTTTTAAAACTTTGTTTTTCATTCCTTTCGAATGAAGAAGTACCTTGAAGACTTGATGCATAAATAATTGTTGGATTAAATATTTGGCCGCATGTTTATGGAGGGCCCCTACAAACAATGAAAGTTCTACATTTTATGTTTTTAATGTAGTTGTTTTCATTTTTTCATTTTATCATTTGATGTAGTTATTTCCATAATTCCAATTTGTCATTTGCTGTAATTGTTTCCAGAATTCCACTTTTTCATTTGATGTATATGTTTACATAGATTTCATTTATCATTTGATGTAGATTCATCAGTCTTCCCTTTCTATTTGTTAAATTTCATAGTGACTCATAGTTTTCCTTCCAGAGCAGCAGTAGTTTTACAAATTCATGTGTGGTTTATTTCAAGAGCATTGAGTGATTTATTTTCCAGTTTATGGACAAGTTTATTTCAAGAGCATGGGTAATTTCTTTTCAAAACATTAGTGATTGAGTGATTTTATTTCAGCATATGAGTCTGTTCTTTTCAGTTCATGAGTGCTTTCTTTTCAAGAGCTATAGTGATTTTTTTACAAGTTTCATTACCATAAAATTTCATTTCAAAAACATAAAAATGTATAAATTTCCTTTTCTAGAATTTGATTTTATCTTCATACACTAGACTGTATAATTTTTAGAAAATAACAAATTAGTTAATATTTCTTCATAAGATAGAGAACGATTTGTTTCAGTTTTTTCAAAATAGAAAGCACATTTATTTTTAGAACTTAGTTGTAGTTTAAATTTATCTCATTAGGAGCATAAGGATAAAAAAATCCTTAGAAGAAATCTCTACCATTTCAATCATCACACCAATAAACTGAATTAAAAGAGGATTCTAGCACATATAGTGCACTTGCACTTCACAAGTTTACCAACTCCAGTCGATAATTTATGTAATCAATTTAAAACAATTAAATTGACTAAAAATGGGTCTAGGGGGGGCGGGGGTGACGGTTCCAACCCCCCCGCCTTCCCCCCTGGCTGGGGTTCGGGTGTAGCGCCTCTCAAAGCTAAAAATAGATGAAAATTTTCATTGTGAAATATTGTAATTTCATAGTCAATCTGAGTCGTTCATTAGGCAAATGATCTTATGGTAGAAGTTGTTTTAATTTAGGAACACTTGGATTATATGAGGGAATTGTATTGCGGTTTTGGATTATTATTCTATGTGAGAAAGAGAGAGGAATCTGTGTGAGAGAAAAGAGGAAATTACAACGGATTGGATGTAGGTTGCATCTCTTCATTTTGATTGATAAGATAAAAGGAAGCACTAGGTGTTTCTCTGCGGATGTAACCCAAAATTGGGTGAACCACGTATATTTTTGTCTCTCTTGTTTTATGTGTTTGTGTTTCCACAATATTTATGTGTTCCATTTCTCTGTAATATATAAGTTTCTAACAATACTATCACTATTTTGAGTGTGTAACTACCTCCAAAGCATTATGTGATGTAGATGTGTACTTTCACAAAGAAAGAAGGTAGAATTCTATTAACTCTAGTGGTTTATCTTGTGAAACCACCCCCTTGCAAAATTTAGAATATTATGGAACCTCATTCTATATGGAGAATTTACATATAATTAGAGAGAGCATCAAGTCTTCAATAGGAAATTGTGAATACCAACCAACAATCATTGAGTTTGTTGATATGTATTATTAAACGCTTGATATACATTAGTCATTAAGGAAAAAATTATCATTGTTGGTAGTGAGAAAATACCTAAGAAGTATCCATCAAATATTGTTGATGTGATTAATCTGAAAATAAGTTGCAAAAATCAATATGGATCATAAAAGTCTAAGATCAAGTATCCATCCCTTGACCCCTTTAGATCCACCTAATTTTCATGCCTTGGAATAATGGTTATTAATTGGATATGATTGTTACTCTTACCTATATATGATGTAGATGAATATTCAAAAAATGGAGGGTTCATTTTTGGGACCAAATGAAAATTAATGGGAAAAAGGAGGATTGCATACACTAATCTTCTCTAAGAAAGAAAGCCTTGAATTTGTACATAAAATTTTCCAATGATGGAAACTCTTATGCACAAGTTTGGATCAAAGGAAATTCCATTTCCTTCATTAAAATTTAATATGGTTAACAACTGGTCTTTCAAAATTTAAAGGAACTAAAACAATAGGCAAGTGGATTAGTGCATGGCTATAAAAAAGATTCAAATATATTTAGGTGAAATTCCTATGGAATAGGGAAAAAATTGTAGCAATAATGGTTGTTGTTAGGTTATAGTCTAACTTCAAGTGCCTAGTGAAAAATAATGCATCCACAAACACTACGATGAATTAATATTGCAAACACAAGATTATGGAAATAATTATTTAAGTAATCAAACAATATTGCTAGAATGTCATATATTAAACTCTCATTAAACAAAAAGGTTCATACAATAATGATATGGATAGCATTAATCTTAATACCAATCAACAGGAATCAAGCTATAAAATAACTATGACAAAAACCTAAAATTAACCCTTGTTAAATCATGAGGGTGATAAATAATTAATACAATCTGAGGGAATGCACAATGTTTCTAATCGTTTTTATCTATATCTAGCAATTCACTAGAATCCAAGTGTCTAGATGATGAAGAGGAAAATAGAGAAGGGATGATATTTTATCACTCCTAAACTTCCAACTATAGTTGTGATTTGAGTTGTTCATCCATGTTAGTCTAATGAATGTATCATAAAATGTACTTTTCTTTGCTTTTCCTTACTTATGATTACCTATGTGCTCGATGTTCATTACTTTTCTTGTGTTTTGTTGTACTTTGAACACTTAGTGAAAAAATTTCTCTTCATTCATCATGTTCCTTGGTCAAACACACCCCATTCTAAGTCAATCATTATAATGTTAGCTTATATCCCAACTTCTATAGTCATGGAATTAGTGAATCTCAAACTCCTTTTATGAATAATTAACCTTCAATGATTAGTAGTTGTTGGTACTCAACAACTGTCAATCCACTTGAGGAAACTTTTATTTAATTTTCTCCAAGTTTTCCCACTTGTTGGCATAGATAAATTTTTATTTCAATCCAACTTGAGAAAAGCTTGAAGTCTCCTTGTCTAGTTTACTCTCTTTTCACTACGAAAATGAATATGTTTCTATCTTAATGAAAAATTTAGCAAACAACTCTTTAAGAGCAAACATGACTGATTCTTCTTCATCACCATATATTAGTAATGACTTATAAAGCTTTAGAAAATACATTTTGAAGATTTGATGAATGCTCATATAGGGTAGTAGGTCCAACTCAAACACATTTTGTTTAATATGCTCCATGATTGTGTAAGTGCCATATATAAGAAACTCAATCTTCCTATTTTCTCTTTGAAGTACTCCTTATGAAGGTAAACCTAGATTCCATAACCTATACAAAATTAATGATTTCAGTCATTCATGGCTTTTTAATTTTTTTCACTCTTCTGTAAATATTCATGGACTCAAGCATGAACATTTTTGTGTTTTATAAACCTTAATACTGACCCATGTGAAATAATCTCCTTCCTTGGCATTGCCTCTATGATAGGACCTAGAATGGATAGTGTATCCTTCAATAAAAATCCAAAATATGTTTCAAAAGGAAAAGTTAACATTGTTATATGTAGTGTAGGATTGTAGAGATAATGTAGATATGGGATGTTGAATTATTATATCATAAGACAACTATGATTAAATTGTAAAAATTTAAATTATGTTATAACTTACTATATTTGTTTGACCGTATGAGTATCAATGGAAGAAAATATTTCTCTTTAAATTGGTGTCCATAAATCCACATAGTACATGTTAAAAGTCATTGAGAAATTTAGTATATCAATTTAAAATGGTTAATTATGGTAATCGAAAGTGCATCCATGCTATAAAATTCAAACTAGTAAAATCAACATAAATAACTTAACATTTGTATATATCTAAAGTATAATAGTATCCATAATTTAATTTCTTATTTGATAATCAACACGAGGAACAAATTATGAGAATCATACATAAAATTTGCAAAGATCCCATAGGCTTATTGGTTATGTTTGTTCCCATATCATAAAATGTTACTTTGTAGATATTCTCTTACTTAGGTATGAGCTCTTATGGTATCATTGAATGAACCAACCCTCTTGAATTTTGGATTCTTAGGATGGTACCATGTCTCATCAAGAAATATAAAAGGAAAAAGAACAACTAGAATAGGTTTATTGATTGAGTTTGTCCAAGTTCCTTAAGGTGCTACTTTGTAAATATTCTCCTTTGCAGGTATGGGATCCTATGATATCATTGAATGAATTGGCCTTATTGACTAAATGGTGGATTCCTTTCCAATCACCACCTTATAACATGTAACCAATGCATTATTTATAAAATAACACTATCATCTCATATAAAATAATTAACATGCTAATTATCACTTGTCCTCTTGAAAACACAATATCATTGTCACAGTAAAGCACCACAACGTTATGAATGCTATCATAAAATATTCCATGCACTTACATCATGATATACTGTTATATCTTTATAAAAAATATACCTTATCGTTGACATAAATAAATGGAACCACATGTAAACACAACATCATATGTAGATACCATGTGTTCTTAATAGAGTATACCATCACTAATAGATTAATCATAGAGAATATGTAGAATGAACAACTCAACATATAATATTTATTTTAACCAACAACTATTCATGCTTCAAAATGTCAAAAGAACCAATCATTAAAAAAAAAATCCCATCTAGGATATGCATACTTCCTATTTAAGTTAGTCAGTCCAGTTTGACTCATAAATTAATTATTTAAAAAAATAGGGAGATTCACAATACATAGTTTCAACACCCCCTTAAGGAAAATATCTTGGGTTGTATTAGTCCCATTGGAACTTTAATTGTTTAATTCCATGTCTCCTAAGTTGAGGAATCCTATGGTCTAGTGTAGAGAATGGTTCAACTGGATAGCTCCCTTCTCTGAAACTTGCAATCCATTAAATTTTAGCAATGGGGTGTATTAAGAAAATAATTCCTTCAAAAAAATATGAATACATTATGCATCCTTCTTAAATTTTATTGCAACTCAAGCTTACAAGAAATTTGTCTAATCCTCGAATGGATCTTAAACTTTGTTCCCTTACCAATTTATCTGAAGGAACTCTTATAGGGTATATTATAATAAAAATTTTGTTATCTTCTTGATATATTCTATCAATTATATTAGTATCTATGTAATTTTTATGTTAGACCCTAGTTTCCTTAAACCTTTGCTTTGGTGACACTGAATCTAAGACACACAACTGTATTGTGCTCGTTTCCTTCCAATCCAACTTGGTCCATTCGTCTCTAGTATTCTATTGACATTTTCATTGGTTTAGTACATGGATCCACAATGATCCAATGATCTCTATCCACCAACATATCCTCCAAAACTTTGACCGTTTTATTTCTTTTTCTCAATATTTCCACTATTCCCCATTTCCTTTCACCATGTGAATTGATCCTGCAAATCTCCCACTATAACAAGGTTTATTGCAGGCCTGAGAAAAACCCCTTAGCCTAAAAGGTGTCCCATTGAAGCAACAAATTATTTGATACCAAATGAATATTTTAACCCTATAGAAATAATACCTACAAACAAATTCTTAAAAAAAAAAAATATACAATGGTGAGAACAAAAAATATACACAAAGATTTTTCTCTTGGAACCCAAAATGGGGAAAGCCATATTAATTTTTCATTATATTCCTTTCAATGTTACAATGCATTATATACATGTTGAAGCATTCATAAACCCCAAATCCATTAAGCCTGGATTAAAACATCATTGTACTTTCTTTGAATGGATCTACAAAACCAATGGCAAAACCATCATGCGAAAAACCATGCATATAAGTCATGGTTCATATAAAAATACTCTTTGTTAATGGTTCATATAAATCTTGCAAACAGTATAACACACACCAAACAATTTTCAACCTAGAAATGAATAAGACAACATGCGTACACATTTATATTACCTTTATTAGTAACAAAACATGAAATTCAACCAAATTATGATCAAAGAAATTCACATTTAAGAATTATTTAACTTGACATATGATACGTAGGAAGGAGGTGATCTATCCATGAGATGTGGACATGGTTCATCATTGTATGACACCGCAAACTATAGAAAAATTAAATGAAGCCCAAAATTATACCGAAACTAAAAACACATTCAAACTAAAGTGTTTATAACATGGATTGGAAACATATCACAAATTTTGCAAGGAGGGGTCCTTTTAATTCATGAATTTATTGCTTCATCATACATGAGTGTGTAGTGCACCCAATGAGTAGGTTAATATTAAAACTGCATTAGTTCTAAAAAATGCATCTATCATAATCAAGGATCTTTTATTTGAATGGAACAACTACAAACATCATATAATTAAATATGGAAAGACAAAACATAATAATATGTGTGTGTATGTGTCAATGAAGAACATAAATATGCTAAACATACTAACCTCCATGAAACTTCATGTCTAGTAGCCTCTATTATCCCATAACAATTTTACCCACATATTAAGCATTTGTGAAGCTCATATGAGGCTCCAAGTGGCCTCTCCTAATCAGACTCTGCGACATGGCTTGAAGTCCCAACATGTCCACCAACATCTCCTGTAGGTAATTCATGATGGGATAATGTTGTGCTACACCAAGCTATGAGTCAAGGTTGATATGGATGTCTAGTTTGCTTAATTCCCTTTGGTATGGGAATATGTTGCATAAGAGATCTATGCCTTCACGTAGGAGGATGAGGATCTAGAAATAGGTAACACTCCTAGAAATTTTTCTATCCTTTAATAGGTAACACCTAACATTTTCTCTATCCTGTGTGGACCCATGATCAACCTTCTATAATTAACCAATGTCAAAGTTGTTGACATAGTTTCCTAACATAAACTCTATCCATAATTTCTTAAGGAAATAAAAAGGCACCTCCTTATTTCTTAAGGCAAGGAGGTTTGTGAAATACCATCAACCACCAATTTATCCATTGGCATAAAAATTTTTGGCAGGTGCACCAATTCATATAAATGTGTCTCTTTGTGACGAATGATTGTAATTGGGTTCTTAGGTGAGTAAACAATTTCATCAATTATTTTTTTGAAATGTTCAGGTCGCTATCTTGGTTTTTATCTTGACTCATCCTATAATATTAAAATATTCTCACACTGTAATAAGAAATATGAGTTAATTGACCTTTGGCATTTGTAATGGAAGAGACAATTGTGTCTAGGGAAGTGGCTAGTGACAACTACAAGGGCTATTTGGTATTTCTCAAGTCTTGTAAAGGGTTTTAAGAAAGTTATAACCCACATCAATTTCCATGTTAATGTTTTTAGATTATGGGTTGATTTGAATTCCTATGGTGATATTAGGTCTAGGTTTTCTCCAGGACCTATATTAATTATGTTGCAATTTAATAAGTGAATTTTTAATTTAGGTTTCTTTTCCAATTAAAAAAATTGTGAAATTTAAAAGAAAATATCACATTCAAATACGTAACTAAAATCAAATGACTATTATTCCATTAGAGTTTTTTAATCCATCCTTGATTTACTTTCCAAAATTTACTCCAAATTCACACAATGCTAACTAAAAATGTCGTTGCATGTAATTTTGCCCCACAAGAGAACATTTTCACTCTTAAGAACATGTGTGGTTTTTGTGAATTTTGACATTATAGTTTCCTAGAAGCCTTGGTGGTAGTTCAAGAAATCTCGGAGCTAGGAAATCAAGAACACGTACACATTCCTAAATTTAAAACACAAGTGCATTCATGCATGAGTACATTCCTATTGACCCCATAACTACTTTTCAACCATAATATTCATGTGAGTGCCTAAATATGGGTTAGAATCCTCCAAGATATTTTGGTAGTATCCATTTCTTGCAAATTTTTTATACATATTTAGTACATAGATATGCTAGCCTACCAAAAAAAATCTTATAAATTTATTTATTAAAAAATATTCATCTAATATTTTATATTTCTATAAAATAATTAGACATGTTAAGGTGATATGTATCTCTTAAATAATGATATACCATAAATTCTTCATTATTATGCTAGCATGCCTCCTTAATGGAGAAATGAATTATTTAACTTGGAGCATATTCATCCAAAATCTTGTTTTTCTTTTCTATTAGTGTTAGATGATGGCACACTGTAAGCCTGGTGATATGGGTTATCCTAATATGGGAGTACAATATTACTCAGAGAATTTTTCTTATCACTATTTCCAGTGTCAAGAATTTGAGCACGATATTCTTTCCACCCATGCAGGGGTTTTATCTGCTTCCATGTTCTCCTTGTGAGCCACCACATTAGGGACCATTCTCTTGGTTATTGAGGATGTATAATATGATTTTTTTTCCTCCATAAGTTACTTTGAGCTCTGAGATGAGAAATATTTAGATGGTCACTCCCTTGGATCAGAATTGTTAGTTCCTTTGAACACATTTTGGTTTCCTTTGTGTCTCTATTGTGCTCTCGGTCATATATTTCCTTGGTCATCATCTAGATCTTCAACAATAGGTTCATGATTTAACTCATTACGCTGAAGCTCTTCAATCATAGGATCATGTCAAGTATAATGTAGCTTCTTATACTCATTATCATCAATGAAACCATTATGTTTTCTTAGTAAATATTTTGACCCAAAAACGTTTCCAAATGGGCTCATGAAAAAAATTCATCAAAAATATTAAAGTTGAAAATGCTCAAGAAAATAGTTATTTAACTCGGGGAACCAAATTGATCTAAAAATAAAAACATATCCAAATATCATATTTGAGACCAACCTCTTACCACACCAGCACACCATAAAAGTGAATTAAGTACCACTTGAATTGAATTCTAACACCACTTGAATGATTCCAAATAAAGCATGGAATTAAAATAATAAAATAAATTCACATAAATTTCTCTCCAACTAAACTTTCCAACCGAATTAATTATGATGCAAAGTTAATTTAACATATCCACCTTTTCCTATAAAACTTTCAAACCTTTAACAAAAAAGGTTTTTATTCACCAGATATCCACTCACAATAGCAACCATGTCAAAAAAAAAATTACTTTTATGTTCACTATTTAGCTTGTCCAATGTGCATCTCTAGATTGGTTATCGATCTCTCAATTTCCCTCAATTAAATATTTAACACACATGCCACTTATTTCGTATGGTGAAAGATTGAGGAAATAGTTTTGTTTGAAAAAACAAGATTAATATTCACACATGAAGATTATGATCTCAATCTGCATGCTTTAGCAGAAGATAAAAACACAACCCAATCCTTATAACCTACATCCTTAGAATTTTCATGCATGAGTAGACTAATGCCTTGAGGATTCACTTTCATTATTGGTTGAAGCTTCAATGCACAATGAACCAATGGATTCCATGTTGGATTCACTGTGTAGAAGTCGCCTGGAAACTCTTAACTGAGAATCTCAAAAAAATGACAGAATTCATCTATTTCTCAATGTTAATTCTCTCCATGATCGAGACTTGGAGCACTCAACACGACAAGCTTTACATTGGACGCAGACTTCATATTGCATAAGCTTTACATAGTGGCAAGGCGTGGCTTAGCGCCTCCTCACAGTGATTCGCTCTAGCACTTCAATTTCCATGCTTCTCACACAACCAACATGGGAAGCCTCCATGCAATTAGCTTCACGCCACAAGGCTCAATTTCCACACAAATTTGTGAGCCAAAACTCAAGTCACTTGGCCAATGCATCCAAACATCACTGGAGGTTAAACACAACTTTAACTCAATGTTCTCAACAAGCTGATACAGAAGCTCAAAATTTTACTTTACATGGGCCATAGATATCAACAAACAACAACCGCCTCAAATGACACCATGGTCCATGCTCACCACACCAATAATCACTACAATATAATGACTATTGCACACAAATCTAAGTAAAGGAGTAGTTCTATGCATACAATTGACAGAATAACCTAAGCACAAAATTATTGTAGCAACCACAAGCAACCAACAATCATGCTCAAGAGATTTTCACCATCTCCAACCAAAGCTCTCACATATAAAATGATACCAAAACAAAAAAAAATGGAAAAACAAAGAATTGGAATGTAGGAATTTACAGGGTAAGTTCGTTAGGTCAAACACCAAAGGTCACCGCTCACGAATAGATCACAAATTAGTACATCAATATTTTACGTGGTTAAAACCCTCAAAGAGGGAAACAATCCACGCCCTGAGCCAACGTGGCCACTTTATGGAATTTATTAATATAAAGAAAGAAAATTTACATAAGCTTCTCTCATAAATGGTCACTGGAAAAATGAGCCTCCATTCTCTTTAAATAGAGATCATGGACCAATCAGGTGCTAAGCCATGGATCAAGTGTCGGTAATACCAAGGACAAAATGAACCGACTGATCACTACATATCAGGAATGTCGGATTATAAGTTACAAAATTACATAGTAAAGAAACACACTTTACTTAACTCTACGCTAGCCCAAGTTATATTTACCATTTCCTATGTGTCGGAATATCCTAACATCCCCCCATAAGAACAACTTGGGATAGGATTGAATGGTTTACAAAGGTGACATAATAGGAGAAGGAAGGAGGAATTAGATCCCATCTACCCTTAATGATAACTTTCCTAAACTCCAAGCATAGATCGCAGTTTGGTAAACTTCACTTCTCTAAGAGCCTTTGTAAAGATATCAACAACTTGATCATTGGTTCAACAATAGTGCACTTCAATAACACAATCATGAATGAGCTTTCAGATGAAGTGTATGTGTAGCTCAATGTGTTTCATGCGCTGATGCTGAAATGGATCTTTTCATAGATGAATGACACTCTGATTATCACACCAAAGTGTAGTTGGATGCTGTTGATGAAGACCAGATTTAGATGCTATTGATGAAGACCAAATTCTACTGAAGAAAGAGAGATGACACTTTGTTTCTTACAAGAGCATGTAATAGGTCCCGAACCAAGAGTGAATACATAACCTGGAGTAGAATTTCAATCATCAGGGTCACCAGCCCAATCATAATCAGTGAAACCAACCAACAATGGAGATGCTCCTGCACTGCAATGAATCCCAAACTGAACTGTACCTCAAATATATCGATGTATTCATTTTTCTGCTTTTGAGTGACTTTCGAGGTTTGTGCATAAACTGAGCAACAAGACCAATGACAAAGGAAATGTCAGGACAGGTATTGGTTAGATACAAAATTTTACCAAAAAGTTGATGGTATAAGGTAGAATCAACTTCAGGGGAATTACAAGTGATTGAAATCTTGACTCCAGACTGAAAGGGAGAAGGGGATTTCTTATAGTCTTCCATGTGAATGTGGTGTAGAAGATCAGAGGCATACTTGGACTGAGAAAGGGTAATACCTTCTTTGGATTTCAAGACCACGGAAATAAAGCAAGTTTCCTAAGTTTGTCATTTCAAAATTCTTTTTGAGGCTAGAATTCACATGGTTTATATGGTTTGGATCATTGCCAGTAAGGATAAGATCATCAACATAAAGAACAATGATGATTAAGGTCTTACCCACTTTCTTGGTGTAGAAAGTGTTGTCAGAATGACATCTAGAAAAACCATTATCTAGGAGAAAGCTATCCATTTTGGCATACCAAGCCCGAGGGGCTTGTTTGAGATCATAGTGAGACTTCCTAAGGCGACAAACAAGGCTAGAGTCATTTTGGATAAAGCTAGGGGGTCGTTCCATGTATATTTCTTCAATTAAGTCCCCGTGTAAGAAGGGGGATTTAGCATCCATATGATGGAATTCTCATTTAAAGTAGGTAGCAAGGGAAAGAACAAGGCTTGTGAAAGTCATTTAGCAACAAGATGAACTTTATGTTTATCTACTTTTCCATCTGGTCCAAAAAAAATTTTGTAAACCGATTTGCATCTGACAATTTTTCTTCCCTTTGGAAGAGGAACAAGATCCCAAGTATTGTTTTCCAATAAGGAATGATATTATTCATTCATATTTGCATCCCAATCTGGATGAAATTAAGCTTCTTCAAAGGTATCTGGATCATGATTTTCTGGAACTTGATCTAATAAGAAAGAGGCTCTGTTGAACTGAGAACGTGTACGATGTTGATCTGCAGGGTCACCTGCAAGAGAACCTGTTGCATCCCGAGTAGAGCAGACCCATTTTTGAATTTGTGGAGTTGAAGGAATGTTGTCAGAAGTAGAAGAGATAGAGAGAGGTGGCACATATGTCAAATCAGGCTCGCAGGCCAAATGTGGCACACCCGCCGAACTAGGCCCATCGTTCGCTATATTTTCATCAAATTTTACATATCTTCTAATGATTACATTTTTGGATTTGGGTTGAAGAAGTCTGTATCCTTTGAAATCTTCAGAATATCCAACAAAAATGCATTTTTCACTCTAAGGTTCTAAGGCTTTATGTTTCTCATCGAGAATATGGGCCCAAGCTTCACTTCCAAAAACAAAAAAGTGACTTACATCTGCTTTTATTGAGCTCCATGCTTCTTCTGGAGTGATATTCCTTTAAACATTAGTAGGAGTGTGATTTAATATGTAATTGGCACAGTTAATTGTTTCTGCCAAAAAATTAAGACTAATTCCTTTAGATTGAAGCATACAATTAGCCAATTCTTTTAGAGTGTGATTCTTCCTTTCAGTTACACCTTTTTGTTGGGAAGTATACAGAACAATATGTTGCAATTGAATGCCATGCTCAGTGAAAAATTTGATAAATTTGTTGTTAACATGCTCTCCTCCATTGTCAGATCTTAACTTAAGAATGTGATGTCCAGATTGTTTCTCAACAAAGGCCTTAAAGGGCAAGAACATGTTAAAAATTTCACTCTTGAGTTTTAAGAAGTATACCCAAGTGCGTCTGGAAAAATCATCAATGAAAGTTAAGAAGTACTTGTAGCCAGAGAAAGAAATAATTGGAAGTGGACTACATAAATCACTTTGCACAAGATACAAAGGGGTTGAAGCGTGCCAAGAGGCACATTTGTCAAAATTGTTTAGACGATGTTTTCTGAGTACACAAATGGAACAAACACCATCTTGGCAAGACACCAGAGGAATACCTGTCACCATATTTTCTTTACATAGAGTTTGAAGAGAGCAATAATTTAAGTGACCTAACTGCTTATGCCAAAGTTTGCTCACTTCATCATTATGAGCAACAAAAATGGATGGAAGACATGATGACCCAAAGTTGTCAAACTTATACAACCTTGTGGAATCATCAGAAATTCTAGTAGCTAAAATATGTCTAGGATCTCTTAGGTCCTTAATTAAAACATCATGAGGTGAGAATTTTACCGTTTTCCCTTCACCTAAATGAGTTATTTGATAAATAGATAGAAGGTTGTAGGACAACGTAGGAACACAAAATAAATCATTAAACTAACCATTATCTAGATGAATGGTTCCAGAATCTACAACACTGAGAGATTTATCATCACCAACATAAATATTTTTGGTGTTACAATCATTTAAAGAAGAAAACATGGCTTTATTTTTGGGCATGTGGTAAGAGGCTCCAGAATCAATGAGCCACTCATGAGAATGAGAAGAAGAAGATACATTCAATGTGTAACCAGATCTTGACGCTTGAAAACCACATGCAGAAAGTTCCATTCCCAAAGATGAAGTTGAAGAGTTCTCCAAATGGATGTTGTGCTTCTTCATTGTTGCTTCCAAGGCTTCCATCTTCATAAAACATTTTGAATCTACATGGCCATCACGATTAAAAAAGTTGCAATGTCAATCTATCTTCTCCCCTTTGTTTTTATTTTCTTTATCAGTTTGTTGAGTCGCTTTTTTAGTTTGCAGTTGAGATTTCTTAAGGCCCTTGTTTGGTGTAGGACCATTCTTTTTAGGATGTTGGTTCTTAGGATTCTTTGGATTTGGTTGTTGTTGGGCTGCTAAGGCTTTCTCAGAAGAGTTTCTAGTATTAATAAAACCAAGGTGTAAGAGTTTTTATTATTCTCTTATCAAAGAATCACAAAAGGCATCAAAAGAGGGGGACTTGTAAGTTGTTCCTTGAGAAATGAGGGCTTCTATAGTGGAATGGAATTTGGAAACAAATACAGAGTATACAGGGCCTAGGCTAGCAAGAATGGAATAGATAATACTACCATCTTCCTTTTTGACCTTACAACTTTCTAAAATAAGTCTAAGGGTATTGAATTTGGACAAAAAATCTTCAATAGAGGAGAAATTATTGGGGTCCAAAGTAAGAAACTCATTTTCAAGCTGATGGGATCTGATTTCATTTTGAATGTCAAAAACAATATTTTTTTTTTTCATAGCTTCATAAAGGGAGTCAATTTCTTGGATATGAAATCTAAGATCTTGAGCAATGGACATTCCTATCAACCCTCGTGCTTGATATTGTTTATTCTCCCATTTATCTCGTTTATCTTCATCAATAGGTTTAGATTCTAGTCCTGAGGCTATTCTATAAATCCCTTTACTTCTAAGTAAGTGTACAATGTAGGATAACAATTGGAAATAATTGGTGTTGTTAAGAATAACCGGACATGCATTTTTAATTTTAAAAAAATGGAGTTGTAAAAGTTAAGACTAACTGCTCCAATGGAAATATCTCGAAAAATTAGGTCAGTTATAAAAAACAACTGTAAAAACGGATTCAGAATGAAGAAGATATGACTTTTTGAAGAAAATTTGTAGGAGATGCCAAGTAGTCTTGTGATAGGTTGAAAGTTGATGATGAAGTTGTACTTAAAAAAAAATTCCCCTCCTTTTCCAAACTTAATATAATAAGTTCATTTTTTTTTTAATATTACTTTATGTGACTCACTTTTATAAATAGGTGAAAGTCACTTTTACAATGTTACTTTGTGAACTAATGACCAAGTAGATTGCAACTTAAATAAAATATAAAGTGACTTTAGATGACAACTCACTCACTTTTTATAATGGGTGAGAAACACTATTACATAAAGTAACTTTAAAACATAAGTTACATGTGTTTTTTTTTTTAAAACTGGACAAATTTTTTTTTAGAAAAAGTAACTTAACAAAAAACTCTTTAAAAAAAGTAACTTGAACCCAAGACCTCTATTCTCATAAAGTAACTTTAGAGCAAGTGAGCTAGTAAAAAAATTTAGTAATTGTTGGAAATGAAGAAGGGGAGTTTTTTTTTTAATTTTTTCTTTGGGGTGCATGCTTTTTCCTACAAAAAAACCACGCAAACAACAAAACAAAAAATAAAATACAACCATTCGAGCTTGTTGTTAGATTTCCAATTAGTCCGCATGGAAACTATAATTTTTCTCTCTATTTTTGATTTCCCAAGATCGCACAAAGTCGCGGTGAAAGAGCATATGTAGGAGAAAAATCTTGTCTTTCTATTTCTAGTTTTCCAGATCGCATACAACGCATAGAAAATAGCATACACTAAGAAAATGGTATAGATTCGGTAATTAAAATGTGACTATAAATCGAAATAAATAGAGGGATAAATAAATATAACTGCAAAAAAATACTTTATATCTACAAATCTAAAATGACATAGCTAGGGCACCCGAAAACCTTTTTGCATGAAAGGGGTTCCTCACTGGAACAGAGGCTCCAGACACAACAGAGTAGTTCTCCCGCCCCGAAAGTGGTCAGAAATAGTAGATCTGGAAAATGGTAGTCGCATGAAGTCAAAACTGGCTTCGGATTTGGATCAACAACGGATGCAGACCTCTAAACAACTTTGATACCATGTAGGAATTTACAAGGTAATTTTCTTAGATCAAACACCAAAAGGTCACCACTCATAAACAGATCACAGATTAGTACACCAATATTTGACGTCGTTAAAACCCTCAAAGTGGAAAACCGTCCACGGCTTGAGCCAAATAGAGATCATGGATCAATCGGGTATCAAGCCACGGATCAAGTGTTGGTAATACCGAGGATATAATGAACCATCAGATCACTACATATCGGATTATAAGTTACAAAAGTACATAGTAAAGAAACACACTTTACCTAACTCTATGTTAGACTAAGTTATACTTAACTATTTCCTATGTGTCGGAATATCCTAACATGGAAATGGTGAGATGCAACTCTTAAGTACAACACAACTCAGACTGGAGACTGTTGACAACCTCTCTCACTGCAACATGCCAACATTCTAATACATATATAGAATTATAAGGTAGTTTAGTAGTTTGAACATATTCCTAAATAATAGCATCTAAAACGTAACCTCTCAGAGTGGAGACCACTGACAACCTCTCTCATTGCAACATGCCAACATTCTAATACATATATAGAATTATAAGGTAGTTTGGTAGTTTGAACATATTCCTAAATAATAGCATCTAAAAGATAACCTCTCTTATTGCAACATGCCAACATTTATAAATATATAAAATTACAAGGTAGTTTAGTAGTTTGAACAGATTCCTAAATAATAGCATCTAAAGCCTAAGTAAGAGACTCAATCTCAATAAACACATAACGAAGCTTAAATAATGGTTTTACCTAATTTCTCCATTATTATGCCAACCATTAAATATGTTCCTTCTCCTTAATTCATTAGTGATGAAAACCCAAATCCTTACTCGATAATGTAACTCTATTAAAATATTATCACTAGATATGTGTTCTAAGCATATATAAATCTTTGGGGGACCTAAAAGGTTGTGATTAGATAATTAGATGATCTGATCAAGCTTACCAAAATCAATGCATTGATAGAGAATAAATCTTTAACAAGAATGTAGTCTAGGTTGTATATTTTAGGTATTTAGAAGCAGCAAATGTACTTACTTCGCAGAACTTGAATTGTGGAAAAAAAATGTTTCCTTCTTTAACATAGTGTCTTTCCCTGAACATTGAAGAAAAGATAGCAAGTTTTCAAGAAAGGATGTATGACATGTTTTTATAAAAATACATGCTATTGTGGTAGTATATGCTAAATAAATAAATATATGTTCAAAACTTCTTATTTTATATTAATCTCTTCATAGTGATTATGACCCTCAGATTAAAATTTGCATATTTCTCTCCTGTCAAAAATCAAATGAAACTCTTAACCAATCTCATTACAATACCAATACAACACCCTATTTATAATAATAACACCCCTTGTCTATATGACTAAAACACTCTTTCCATATATATATAACACACTCAAATCGCTAAAACTTAATTAATACAAATATATATATATAAAAAACACTCAAACACAAGGAATTCACTAAAACTTAATATATATAACACTCAAACACAAGGAAAATCAACAAAATATAAAACAAGTATCACTAACAATTTCTTATTTGTTTATTGTTTTAGTTTTAACATCATTCGAATCACAATTAGAAAACACAATGCATGCTGAGAAAGAAAATCAAATAAAATTGTGAATAGTCTTCTAAACGCTTGTGATACAAATCAGAGATGCTACCATATGTATTATATTAATATATGCTGTTATCTTGGTATACCAGTAATGCTTTATGGTAAATATGGTAAATATAACAGCAATGGAGCCCTTCCAGTAATGCAGTAATGGTAAATATGGCAGACCCTTCCAGAGCCTCATGCATTCTCGTAATCAAACAGCTCAAGTTATCCAGATTTCCACACAGGAGTATATATTTCCAAAATTAATTAGTTCCAAGTACCTTTACTTCAATTTAGTATTTCCTCTTTAACGGAATAAAATTTTCAGCTCATCATGCATTCACTAGATCATAGACTGAACGTAGATGAGTCCTAAGGTCAAAATAAGTCACAGCAATAGCTTAGCTCGTCATACCAAGGGCCCAATGCCCTCACACTAAATTACCTCGACATAAAAGGGCCCAATGCCTTCAGACTAAATCTTTTTTAGTAATGGAAAAATTAAAGCATTTAAGACACATGAAAATTTGTACTGTTCCACAACAAATTTGCTCAGCTGTTAAGATCTTGGAGCAAAAACTGAGAATCAGAGTTAAGCATTTGCATAGCGGAAGACCAAAGACATATTTCCATGTCCACACTCCCACCCCCTTCCTTTCCAGGGTAGAGTGTGATTTTCCCGTCATACTTGTTACCTCCTCCACTTCTCGCACACATCGGTCGCCCGAACCCGAAATCGCTCTCGTAAACTGGAAATCTGGGTGAGCTTCCGATAACAATATGGTTCGCGAAGCCCTGGACTGAAGTTAAATTGGGATTCTCCATCCATTTTGCAATTTTGAATCTAATGCTTTCGTCTCTCTGTGCTGCTTCTATGGTTTCCTGAAGAAGGTTCACTGTACTTATAATGTTTGCATCGTTCAGGAGTTCTCCCACTGTCGTAGTCATACGGATGAGATGAACGGCGTTGCCAAAATAGGATTTGGGCAGAGGTGGAACGAGTCTGCTTCGGCAATCTACAGAGAAGCTCATGGTAGTTTGTTCCTCAGATTTTAATTTGCGCGCCCGTGTGATTGCCATCCAAATATGGATAGCCAGCGCCTTGAAAGAAGAGTAAGTTACTGTTCCCCTCTTCTTCTCGTGCGTGTTAATGCGACTCTTGAGGTGTGCTATCTTGTCTTTGCTGAAACGAAACACAACCTCCTGTAGATCGTGGGAAAGGGGAGGAAGACTTTGGGCGGCCTCGACGGACTGGAGGTATACTTTGCTGTTCTGATTGGTTGTAGTCGTGGAAGAGGTACTGCAAATGCGGCCTGCTCTGAAGCGATGGTGGGACGGAGGATTTGCTATTGTGAGAGAACCTCTGCAGATCTCAGACCATGAGTTGATGAAGTGACATGCGGAGTACCCATCGACAACCATGTGATTCATGGAAAACGCCATGGCCACTGCATCTTTAAGCTGCGTCACCTGCGCTCGCCCAGATTTTTAAGTTTAATGGCTTCAGCTTCTTAAAATACATACTATTTTTTTAACTGAATAAACTTTCCTGGAATAGCTCACAAGCATCATAGTCCTGCTTAGTCATTGGATTACAAAATCTATAGCATCAAACTTTTTCACCTAATAATTTACAACATATTTTTAGGATTATGTGAAACGCATATTTATCATAGGAAATCACCGCACATTATAAATTTGAAGGAAAATTTTTGAAATCATCAGTTTTAAGATTTTAAAGAGATTTTGTGATTAATTCATTTTCATTATTAAAAATATATGATTTAAAAACAGATATTCTGAAAAACAGATTACCAGATTGACTAAATTCTAGCTGCTCCAAGGTTTTTGTGGTTAATCTGTTTCCATTATTAAAAAAATATGATTTTCATATAGATTTTCTGAAAAACAAATGAATAAGTTGATCAGATTCTAGGATTTTTGTGGTTAATCCATTTTCATCATTAAAAAATGTGATTTAAAAGCAGATTTTCTGTAAAAACAAATGATCAGATTGACCAGATTCTAGTTGTTTTAGGATTTTTGTGGTTAATCCATTTCCACCATTAAAAAAAATATGATTTAAAAATAGATTTTCTAAAAAAAAATATCTGACCAGCTTGAACACATTTTGGCTGCCCAAACTGACCTTTCACCTTAAATTGGAGTAGTTTTAAGTGCTACTTTTTGAGTTTCTTTAGGAATTCTGGTTGTTGTTTAAACTGGGTTTTTTATTGCATATATAGATTTAGCACCCTCAAAAATTTTTTAGGTATTTTGATTGTGAAGAATTCTGTCAAACTTGTGATTTCAATGAAACTCTAGACAAATTAAATTAGAAAATAAACCCATTTTTTTTTCAAAAAATCCTGCTTTGATTTTGCTTTTTAACTGATTCCAAATTGAAATAATCATTGTATTATTTTTTTTTGCAACATTTTATAAAAATTAATATTATGAAAGAGAATTACTTTTGTAAATTGATTTTTTTTTCTTTAGTGTAGGTATTCTTTGGATGTCCTTCACAATACCCACTTTGTATATTTTTATGTAAATTTACACAAAGTATTCAGAGATCATCTTAAATTTTATTAGTAATTTTTATGGATAGTTGTTATGAGTTATAATCGTTATTTATAAAATTAGAATAAGCAAACATAGAATAAAAAAGGGGAACATAAAATTGCAGGCACTCTGATTGAATTGTTGAGTATTTAATTTATTTAGAATTGGGAAGAGTCATAATCTTCATTTGTAATTTAGAATGGAGAAACATAGAATTGGCATGGATCCAGGATTGGGAAAATACCGTTCTTATTGATTTACAGTTTTAACAATTTAGGTTAATTTAAATTAAACAAAGTTCGTTTTTTATTTTTATTTTTTAACTGAGCAATTGGAATTTCTACTAAATTATTATCAAATTTGTAATAGTGAAGAAAAGAGTCTGTTTCCTACTCCTGCGTTGTAAATTATAACAAAGAAAGCATCTTTCAAATCATTAATCAAAAGCGTCAGATTGTAATTAAGGGCATTTTCAATTACGTACCTGAACTGCAAGCAAAGGAAGAGAACGGCCGTCTGCACAAATAGAGTGATTGAGAGGAAACAGCAATTCCTGAATATAGCGAGGACTTTTGTGGACGAGTATCTGGTCAAGAGTGGCGTCTGCAACGGCCTCTATAAATTGGGCACCCTCGTCATTGCATTCGATATTTAGAAAACCGTCGGGAGAGTCGACCAATCTGCCAGCAAAAGGGTAGAAATAAACGAGCACCTGTGCCAAGCTCCATTTCAACCGCTCAATTGTTACTTCATGCGAACTATTACCAAATCCATATTGGAAGAAGAGTACTTTCTGAGTGTAGCTGGCCTCTGCTAGCTGAAGATCAAATGGAGAAACCAGGCAATGTTTTTCTTGCGTTGGATTTGCAGGAAAGACTGTGGAAATACTCACTGTGCTTAGACTGCCCATGGAGAATAAGTTTTCTACTGCACAGAAGAAGAATTAGAGTCCAGGTCCAACAGAAGCATTATAGCCAAACCTGAACAGTCCCAGGTTTTATAGCTTCATGTTCCTGTGATTAAATTTACCTCTCAGTGGTTTAAATCAAAGTTCCCCGTCCTCAATCATATCTCAGCTCCCCTCTGTTCAATTTTGACTTTACAGGCCATCATGCGTGACGCATGAGAGTTTCGATCCTCCAGTTTTTCAATCTGTTCCTCCTTTGCACAATTTTAACTTATGTCCATCCCCATGTGCCGATAAAGTTTATCGGAACACGGAAGCGATGGCCTAGATTGGAATCTGACGTCCTTAAATTGTTATCTGAAATCCTTATTTCCATTATAAATTCTGGAAACATCCAAAATCCAGGTCAGTGGTTCAAAGAATCTGCCATCCACTCTCAAGTTGAAGGAATGATTTTGCTTTTGGTGGGTCCCTGAATTCAGGTGGCTCTGCAAAATTTCACTGCCGGATTTATTTTGAGTTATTTTTAATGAGAATTTTTGGAAGTTTTTATGGTAGATTTTTTTGGTCTAATTTTTATAAAATTTTGACAGAAATTTATTGAAATGGCAAACTTGATAGACAATCTCTGCACAATCAAAATTCCCTAGAAAATTTTCAAGGCGCTGAATCTATATATACAATAAAAAAAATCTTTTTAAATAACACAAATCAAGATTTCACACTTAAAAACTCCAAAAAATCACATTACATTAAAGATAACTCCTTTATTATAATTGATTCTAAATAAGTAAAATTACCAGCAAATATATTTTAATATAATTAAAAATATTCCCTAAAAAAAATATTAAAAAAATATAATATTAAGTGTGAAAAATACATTTATAAAAATTAAAATATTAACTTTTCCAAATTTATAAAAATATGAAAATATATATATATAAATCATATTTAAATATTATATGTAATATTTACAAAATTATTAAAAATATATATAATTATAGTTAAGGTCTCATTGTTTTTATAATGGGATTTTAAGCGTAAGAGGATTGAGCTATTCAAATTTCACTAATAAAAATTAATTTTAAAATAATTCGTTGATAGGTGATATTATTTTGACTTTGGGATGGATGAAGTTTTGTTGACTTTTAATGGGCCTGATCAAATTTGAATGGAATATGTTTTGTCTGATTCATTGATGAGCTGATGGGAGAGCAAAACGATGGAATAAAAAATATTTTTGAACGAATTGAAAGTGAAATTGGTCGGCTGCCGTGTCTAGAGGGCACCTTAGCAGCGCGAAGACAGCGGAATGGGTGGAAAATTTATTGTAAAACATTGTACACCGTTATCCACCGTATAAAGCAAAAAAAAATATTGTGAATCTTTTTACACCATTATCCACCGTATAAACCAAAAACAAAAATATTGTGAACCTTTTTTACACCATTATCCGTGACATAAAAAAAAAAGTATAGTGAACATTGTCCGCAATATGGTGAAGAAATGTGATTAATTATAAATTTGATAAATGCGACTTAACGCAGGTCATAAATGTGGTTAATTAGATTTAATAGAAGTTATTAATTGAAGATATTGATTTGACAAAATGAAAGTTGTTAAATAAAGATATTGGTATAATGAAGAAATATATATAATTTAAATTAAAATATAAAGTGTTAATTTAAAAAGATAGAAACAAATTGAAATGTTAATAGTAAATTGAGTTATTATAGGTAAGGAGTGTTCAGTGGATGATTTAAAATTATGAGAAATTAATTATTTGTGAAAATGATCATAAATGAATGATTTTTTAAACCGAATTAAATCTCAAAAATGATATCTAAAATATTTATATATTTAAAAATAATAGAGAAAAAAAATTATTAAAAAATTGTAAATAAAAGAAATTTATTTCATAAAGGAGTGAATTTACAATAAATAAATAAATAGACAATAGTAAATTTGTAAAAACTATTTTATTTAAAAAAGAAAGATATTCTAATAAAAAAGGAAGAGAATAAATAAATAAAATGATAAAAACCATTTAAATTAAAAAATATTGTAATTAAAAAAATCAGAAAAAAAAAAATTAAAAAAAAGGGACAGAAAAAAAGCAATTTATTTAAACAATTATAAAATGTAAGAAAATGAAAATTATTTTATGTATTAAGAAAAAAATTAAAAAAAATATTTAAACAATTATAGAGTGATAAAGTGTAAATAAATGAAAATTACTTGATAGAAAATTTGAGAATAAATTAAGAGTTGTATAATATATATATAGGAAATAATAATAATAATAATCAAAGAAAGAAAGAAAGAAGAAAAAAAGTGTATATTAAAGAAAATTATTTAAAAAAAAATTGTTTGGTAATAAAAATTAAAAAAGTAAATAATAAAAAAATAGATATAATAAAGCTAACAGAGTTTGGAAAAATGCATTCATAAGATATAATAAAATAAGACATAAGAAAAAAATAACATAAGATATAATAAAAAAATGGTGGTAATTTTGAATGATCATGAACAAGAAGGCAAACATTTGCAAGTGTTTTGAATTGGAAAAAAATATAAAACTTAAAAAAAAGAAATGGTGGCTCCAAGAAAGGGAGTTGTTGTGACAACTGGATTTAATGTTAACTAGTTAAAAGACATTTTTAATTATTTGTTTTAAGAAAAGACAGGAACTATTAATGTTTTGCTCAAAAGTTATTTTCAGTAGTGATTAATTATGAATGATAAAATCAGTTATGGAAAGTGACTCCATAAAAAGTAAAAGCTGATAGTAAAATGTTTTCCAAGAACTAAAAGGTGGTTGGGGACACTTGAAAACAGTTACCTGCTTCTCCGGGGATAAGAGATTGATCCCAGTGAGGAGTAGGGGTTCTGTTCATGGACTAAGGGAGAGTGTAGATTTTCTAGAGCTAGTAGAGAATAGTGGAAAAACATTCAACAATCTTGAATTTATTTCTGCTACTGACTAGACTAGGTGTCTTGAAGTCACAACAGAAAGTTCCACTGTCAATATGTACCTTCCACGACTAGAGCATGGGAGCAAGAGGAGGACATAATCACCTCTCTTGAAGGTTGGGAGGACCTCATTTATGAAAACTGCGTAACCAGATAAGTATCTGTGCATTTTCAAATGATTTAAGAGCAGATATTGCTTAGTCTAAGTTGTAAACAGGTGTTTAATTATTAATGACAGAACAATGATTCTATGCTAGAAAGTGTTGGAATAGAATGATAATATTTATACTTGATATTACAATATATACCTCATAAGTTATACTTGAATACTGAAGTTATGTTTAATGCTTATATTGCATTTAGGTTTAGTAGATGTGAATATGGTAAAGAAATATTTTGGAATGATCATCACTGTAATAATCAGCAGAGACTGTGTGTTGAAGAGGTAATGAAAAAAAAACAAGATCTGGGTTATTACTGTTATGAATATTTTACTATGTAAACAAGGGAAGATCGTTAAAGAACTGTGGAAGAATTGTGCAGTAAACTGTATTAGTAGGAAGACAATATATTAATACTCAAGGAAAGAATAAATTGTGAAACTATGAAGATACAAATGTATTTTTGCAGGAAAATTCTTTAAGGTTAAAAAAAAAATACTACAGAGCGGACCGTTGGTCGAGGGTGACAGGTGGAAACCCAACCCTCAACACATCGTCCCCCAGATCTAGTTATCTCGGACAAAGAGCAGGGTGGTCCGGTCAGCTAGATAAATTCACCAGTCCCTAAGCTAATCAATGAAAGTGTTGTAATGATAATGCTGAGAAGAGAAAAATAGCCAATAATAGTAAACAAGTAGCTCCAATTCGAAAGGAAAAGAAATAGAATTTAACAGTTTTACTTTCTACAAAACTGGAAAAATTATATAGAGAAATGTTAGATTATTCGGTCGGCCCAAGGCCCAGACCCTGTAGAAAATCTAAGTATTCAATACTCTATATAAATTGGATAACATAAACATTTCAACATATATGTAACTACTGTACTTTTTTTTTTTTTTGGAAAATAAAACCCAGAAATTACTCAGTCGAATTCGATAAAGAATTGATGAAGGGTAAAAGAAAGATGCGAGGAAAAGTAATGCTAAATGCCCATTTAAAAGAGTCCTTCATGTAGAACTAAGGAGCGGCATAAACATTACAACTAATCATATAGGAACTTTCACTTAGTTAATTCATAAACAAACGAATTTTAGTGCATGGAATAGAAACTAAACCTATAACCCAAAAATGAGTAATAATGTAACCAAAATCCAGTTTCATTTTAATTTATGCAGTTCGACAAAGTTCCAATCGAATATGAAGTCAGAGGAAAACCCGTCTGGAGACAAAATCGAGTCTTAAACCTCGTAGACAATTAAACTTTCAATACATGGATTTTGGATAAACTACATATGCTGCTCTTCGGAGCTAAAATGAAAACTATTTTTTAAACTGAACAAATTCTAGAGAAAATACGAAGCTCATGATTGCACAACCAGTGCCAACTTCAATGACAGAATGCAGACCCAAGAAAATCATTTTGAAATACCTGGAAAGAGGTAAGGAAAGATTAGCTGAGACTAATTCTTCTGGAGAAGCGACAAGGCTTTCGGTAGCAAGAAGTATACCTGCAACATCCAGAGCAAAAGGTTAAACGATAAATTAATGTGGTGGCTAGGGTGAGAAATAATAAATTTTTACAAAAATTCTAAGTAAAGATAGAAGGTGAGATGGGGAAAATGTCCTTACCTGTGGCTAGAGTAACCTTGCTCTTGGAAGCCAAATGTCGAGCTGCAAAACAAAGGAAAGAGCGTTAGCAAATGTAGCAATACAATTCCTAAAAAGAATATAAAATAAGACTTGCAAATGTGGAAATGAAGTATTAAACTTGGATTATCTCTTACCTGAGACGAAGGAGGGCGACGAGGCTGAGAGTTTAAGCAACTGGCCAAATCCTTATAAAGGTTAGCTACCAGGTAAGTCATGCTTCGATTTTGACTGATGGTAGGGTTAAATTCAACCTCGCTGAGAAGAAATGCCATGGTGGAGTGTTGAGGTAAAGAAGCCATGACAAAGCTAACCAAGCAGTAGTGGCAGAGTAAAATGATAAGTGAGAAGTCAAGTAATTCTGGTTAACCTAGCCATAAAACACCACTGTTGATCTGATAATGATCAGACGGGGACCGTGAGGGCAGGTGGCCCGCACATGGATCTCATTCGCAACAGCTGGCATGGAATTTAATGAGGACAGATTGTATCAATATACGCATACCTCCAGTCATAAAGAACCAAGATCGTGACTTAATTACAAAGGACATAAGTCTTTAAGTCGAGAATCTCGAAATGAGCAACCATAGAGTAAAACGTGTGAAACCTTGAGCTTGCTCTTATTGGTATTCCAAACCATAATCATAGTTTCTAATATGAGTTATATGATTAATTAAATCGAATATGAGTTATATGATTAATGTACTTAGGAGTATGATTAATTAGATCGAATGTAAGTTTTTGTATTGAGTGGTTAAATGATTTTTTTTGGGGTAAATATATATATTTTTTTTGCATGGAAGTTGGATGTGTGTTACAAGTGGTATTAGAGCAGCGTTCATACGTTGGGACCCTAAGGGTCAACTAACAAATTACGTTGTGTGTATACTGATGCACAGAGAATAGAAGCATAGAAGGAAAAATCATGAGAAGGGGATCAACACAGCAACCACCCCAGGACACCGAGAAACCCCAAACACAACCAGTTGTGAGCCCTGAGATGTGGGTTCAGCTGAGTGTCAATTAGCACCAGCAAAAAAGTAGGCAACTGGAGGCACAACAACATCAAACCAGCATATTGTTGAATACAGTACAATAGCTATAGGAAGAGATGGTGCGAGTTCGAAGGGATAACGAAAGATTAATGCAAGAGCAAGGAAAGTTACTCAAAAGTTTGTCAGACAAGAAAAATTAAGAAATGGAATACCCCAGTGCTGATAGAGGCATGCAAGAAGGTGATGAACAACAAACAAGAGACAACACCACTGACAGAGTGGAAAGAAGCCCATCCCAGCGAAGCAATAAAAACAAAAACTACAATGAAGTAGAATCCAGAAATTTGTCGGATCAACAAGAAGTTAAGAAGTAAAAAATATAACTTCAGGGGGAGTTTTGGAAAATAAAACCAACAAAATTTGATGGTTAAGTTGAGGAAGTGGAAGAGGCATAGTTAATGAACATGAACAAGTATTTTCAGGTGTATGAATACAACAGCAACCTGGAGGCCAGATTGGCCATATATCAGTTAAGGAAGAAAGCCACTCTATGGTGGGAAGAAGTAAATAATGTTTGCAGCATTGATGACAAATATGTTACTTGGGAAACATTCCAACAATAATTTAAAGACAAGTATTTAACATAACGTTTCTACGATGAGAAAGCTAAATAATTTCATAACTTGAAGCTTAGACACATGACTATAAATGAGTATATCACCAAGTTCACCTCCCTGTTACAATATGTTCCATACCTTCGAGAGGAAAAGGTTATTTATGAGCAGCTTTCCAACACATATGAAAGAGAGAATTGAATTTGTAAATCCCAGAACCATGGGCGAAGCCATTCATAAAGCATGAATGTGCTATCAGCATTCCAAGGCTAAAGGGGAGGTTGGCAAAAGTTGGCAGCCAAGAAAAGGGCAGAAAAGCAACTCCAACTTCAAAGGAGCCAAAAGCAATAACTTTAAGAATTCTGCGTGAAGTTTTGTTAGTAAAATATTTTCCAGAAATCATCAAAGAGCTCGATGGCCAATAGAAGAGAAGCCTACAGAGGCATCCAGCAAACCTGAGCAAGGGTAGGTGACCAAACCACCTCTACAGTGTTGGGTGTGTGGTGAGGCACACTATTATAAAAACTACACACAGCGAGCAAGAAATGACACAATCACAAACTTGCATGAGGCTTCTACAATAGGCGATGTGGTGCGAAACATTCATCATATCAACGCGCCGTTGGAGGATCGACAGGAAAATTATCAGCCAACGATGATTGAGTTGGAAGGTAAATTATTGTCTCAATTTGTTTCTATTTTGGTAGACCCAGGTGCAAGTCTAAGTTATGTTAGTCCCAAAATAGTGGAAATGTGTAAATTAAAAAAACAAAAATTCAAAAACTTGTGGCTGGTACAACTAGCCACAGGAGAAAAAATAAAGGTAACTGCCAAGATTCCAAACTACACATTAGAAATTGCAGAACAACAGTTAAATGTAGATCTGAACATACTGCCATTAGGGTCCTATGATGTTTTGTTGGGCATGGATTGGCTAGAAAAACATTGGACCTTAGTGGACTGCAAGAAAAATATCATCTATTACAGAATGCAAGATGGAACACACAAGAAGATTCAAGGAATCAAGAAGCCACTACAGCTACGTCCAATTGCAGCATCCCAAATGAATAAATGTATAAGGAAGGGATTCCAGATAGATGTTATTTAGGTGGGATGTGATAATTCCAAGGAAAAAGAACCTATGATGGAAAACATACCTGTGGTACAAGATTTTATGGATGTTTTTCCATAAAATATTCCTGGATTACCACCAAGGCGAGATATTGATTTCACCATAGAATTATTGCCAAGAGAATCTCCTATGTCAAGGGCTCCTTATAGAATGAGTGTTCTAGAATTAACTGAATTAAAATTTCAGTTACAAGAACTGTTGGACAAAGGGTATATTCGTCGAAGTGTGTCTCCTTGGAGAGCACCAGTGCTGTTCGTGAAGAAAAAGGACAGAACCATGGGAATGTGCATGGATTATAGACAACTTAACAAGTTAATAGTCAAGAATAAATATCCTTTACCCATGATTGATGATTTGTTCGATCAGGTGAAGGGGGCCACTGTATTTTCAAAGATAGATTTAAGATCTGGGTATCACCAGATCCGAATTAAGGATGAAGACATTTGCAAGACTGTATTCCATACCAAGTACGAGAATTATGAATTTCTGGTGTTACCCTTTGGGTTAACAAATGCACCAAAAACATTTATGAGGTTAATGCATGGTATATTACATCATTTCCTGGATAATTTTGTGCTTATATTCATAGATGAAATTTTAATCTATTCTAAAAATCAAGAAGAGCATAAGGAGCATTTAAGAATTGTGCTGGAAATACTAAGGAAACACTAGCTGTATGCTAAGTTCAACAAATGTGATTTTTTAAAAACATAAATCTAGTATTTAGGCCATGTCATTTCAGCAGAAGGGATTGTTGTAGATCGAGAGAAAATCAAGACAATCATGGAATGGCGAGTACCCCAGAATGTGGCAGATATTTGATCCTTTATGGGATTAGCTGGGTACTATCAGAGATTTATTGAAGGATTTTCCAGAATTGTTTTTCCCATTACCTCTTTGCAGAAAAAAGGAAAAGTTTTTAAGTGGATTGTTGAGTGTCAGAACATCTTTGAAATGTTGAAACAACTTTTGACCACTGCACTAGTGTTGAGGGTAGCTGACCCCAACAAAGAATTTTAAGTTTGTACAAACGCAAGTAAAGAAGGTGTTGGGGCAGTTTTATCTCAAGAAGGAAAAGTAGTGGCTTATGAGTTAAGGAAGTTGAAGGAACATGAACAAATATATTCGGCCTATGATCTGGAGTTAACAGCAGTAGTACATGCGCTCCAGGTATGGAGACACTACTTGCTAGGTAAAAAGTTTGTACTAAAAACAGATCATAGCAACTTGACTAGTTATTTCAAGCAAGTTGATTTAAATTCCAGATAGGCAAGATGGAATGCCTTTCTAAGTGAGTTTGATATGGATATCCAGCACGTGAAAGGTGAGGAAAAACGGGTGGCTGATGCTTTAAGTAGGAAACTGCATTGTGTTTATGAGATTTACTACAATGATCTTGAAAGTAAATTCATAGATCAAGTAAAAGAAGAGGCACAAAAAGATCCGTACTATCAATTCTTATGGCAGCAAATGGAAGAAACCCAAAAACATGGAAGTACATATGAATATGGAGTTAACCAAGGACAGATGCTAACCTTTAGAGGTAAAGTATATGTACCAAACCGTGTGGACCTAAAAGAGCTAATCATGGATGAATACCATCGTAGCAATTATGCGGGTCACCTAGGATACTAGAAAATGTTGACTGCTATTAGAAAAGTATATTTCTGGCTTGGTATGCGTAAAAATATTGCTGAGTATCTAAATAAATGTTTGGAGTGTCAGCAGGTGAAGGTAGATCATCGACATCCTGCAGGATTGCTGCAGCCCATACTCGTACCTGAATAGAAGTGGTAGGTCATATCCTTGGACTTCATTATAGGTTTACCATGGTCGAAGAATCACAATGACTCCATCATGGTGGTAGTTGACATATTGAGTAAATCTACACATTTTATATCGGTACAGTTTACTTACAGGACTATGCAGATAGCAGATATTTTTATGAGGGAAATATTCAAATTACATGGCATTCCAAAAACTGTCATTTCAGACAGAGATGTTAAGTTCACTTCCGCATTTTGGAAAACTCTGTTTACAGGTCTGGAGACCCAAATAAATTTTAGCACTGCTTATCATCCCCAGACAGATGATCAAACAGAGCGGGTAAACCAAGTTCTGAAAGACATGTTGCGCATGTATGTGATGCAGTAGCCAACCAAATGGGAAGACTATTTGCATCTTGTTGAATTTTCTTACAACAATGGTTATTAAGAGTCCCTCAAGATGAGTCATTTCGAGGCCTTGTACGGGAGGTAGTGTCGCACACCCATAAATTGGAGCAGCCCCGAAACAAAACTAATGTTGGGACCAGAAATGATGGATGAAATGGAATCAAAAGTAAAGAAGATAATACAAAATTTGAAGGATGCACAAGATCGGAAAAAGATCTACGTAGATAAGCAGAGGTCTTATCGAGAATTCGAAGTGGGAGATCATGTGTATGTGAGGATCAAACCCAAGAGGAGTACCTTGCGGTGGACCTCTTGTGCCAAGTTGGCTCCCAGGTTCTGTGGACCCTTCCAAATTTTGGAAAGGGTAGGACTTGTGGCCTATCGGCTGGCTTTTCCTAGTCACATCAGAGTACACAATGTGTTCCATGTGTCTCTATTGAAATGTTATGTGCACGATTTGAAGCACGTAATTCATTGGAAAAATATATAGGTAGGATAGAATTAAAAATCCTGACTTGAAATATGATTTCTTTATGGGAATTTGACAAGGAACCTTGCTATTTGCAGGTAGATCTGGATGACAATTTTCTGGTCGAGTCGCAACACATACTTGACCCAAGGGAAATTATGCTCCGGAAGTGAGTCATCACCCAGGTTAAAGTGTAGTGGAAGCACTTCTGCCCGGATGAGGCTACTTGGGAGGACGAAATATTTGTGCCTGCGGCTTAACCATAACTATTTTTAGAGCTAGAGTGAAACACCGAAAATGGTGCTACTCCCAGGGGGGAAGTTGTGACAACTGCATTTAATATTAACTAGTTGTTAACTAGTTAAAAGACATTTTTAATTATTTGTTTTAAAAAAATACTAGAACTATTAATGTTTTGCTAAAAATTTATTTTCATTAGTGATTAATTATGAATAATAAAATCAGTTATGGAAAGTGACTCCATAAAAAATAAAAGCTGATGGTAAAATGTTTTCCAAGAACTGGAAGGTGGTTGGGGACAGTTGGAAACAGTTACCTACTCCTCTGGGGATAAGAGACTGATTCCAGTGAGGAGTAGGGGTTCTGTTCATGGACTAAGGGAGAGTGTATATTTTCCAGAGCTGGTAGAGATTAGTAGAAAAAAACTCATTAATCCTGAATTTATTTCTGGTACTGACTGGACTAGGTGTCCTGAAGTCACAGTAGAAAGTTCCACTATCAACCCGTACATTCCAAGACTGGAGCACGTGGGCAAGAGGAGGATGTAATCACCTCTCTTGAAGGTTTCGAGGACCTTAGCTATGAAAACAGCACAACCAGATAAATGTTTGTGCATTTTCAAGTGATTTAAGTACATATATTTCTTATTCTAAGTTGCAAACAAGTGTTTAATTATTAATGACAGAACAATGATTCTATGATAGAAAGTGTTGGAATAGAATGATAATATTTATACTTGATATTACAATATACCTCACAAGTTATACTTGAATACTGAAGTTGTGTTTAATGCTTATATTGCATTTAAGTTTAGTAGATGTGAATATGGTAAAGAAATATTTTGGAATGATCACCACTGCAATAATCAGTAGAGACTATGTGCTGAAGAGGTAATGAAAAAAAAAAATATCTGGGTTATTACTGTTATGAATATTTTACTATGTAAACAAGGTAATATCATTAAAGAACTGTGGAAGAATTGTGCAGTAAACTATATCAGTAGGAAGACAATAAATTAATACTCAAGGAAAGAATAAACAGTGAAACTATGAAGATACAAATGTATTTTTGCAAGAAAATTCTTTAAGGTTAAAAAAAAAATACTACAGGGTGGACCGTTGGTCGAGGGTGACAGGTGGAAACCCAACCATCGACACATCGTCCCCCAAATCTAGTTATCTCAGACAAAGAGTAGGGTGGTCCGGTCACCTGGATAAATTTACCAGTCACTAAGCTAATCAACGAAAGTGTTGTAATGATAATGCTGAGAAGAGAAAAATAGTCAATAACAGTAAACAAGTAACTCTAATTTGAAAGGAAAAGAAATAGCATTTAATAGTTTTACTTTTTAAAAAACTGGAAAAATTATACAGAAAAATGTTAGATTATTCAATCGTCCCGAGGCACAGACCCTATAGAAATTCTAAGTATTTAATACTCTATATAAATTGGATAATGTAAACATTTCAACATATATGTAACTACTGTACTTTTGTTTTTGGAAAATAAAACCCAGAAATTACTCAATTGAATTCGATAAAGAATTGATGAAGGGCAAAAACAAAATGTGAGGAAAAGTAACATGAAATGCTCATTTAAAAGAGTTATTTCTATAAAACTAAGGAGCGGCAAAAACATTACAGTTAATCACAGAGGAACTTTCACTTAGTTAATTCATAAACAAACAGATTCTAGTGCGTGGAATAGAAAGTAAACCTATATCCCAGAAATGAGTAATAATATAACCAAAATCCAGTTTCATTTTAATTTATATAGTTCGACAGAGTTCCAAACGAATATGAATTCGGAGGAAAACCCGTCTGGAGACAAATCGAGTCTTAACCCTTGTAGACAATTAAACTTTCAATACAAGGATTTTGGATAAACTACATATGTTACTCTTCGGAGCTAAAATGAAAACTATCTTTTAAACTGAACAAATTCTAGAGAAAATCCGAAGCTCATGATTGCACAACCAGTGCCAACTCCGACGACAAGAACGCAGACCCAAGAAACTTGTTTTGGAATACTTGGAAAGAGGTAAGGAAAGATTAGCCGAGAATAATTCCTCTGGAGAAGCGACAAGGATTTCGGCAGCAAAGAGTATACCTACAACATTCGGAGAAAAAGATTAAACGAGAAATTAATGTGGTGGCTAGGGTGAGCAATAATAATTTGTTACACAAATTCTAAGTAAAGTTGGAAGGTGAGATCGAAAAAATGTCCTTACCTTTGGCTAGAGTAACCTTGCTCCTAGAAGCCAAATGCCGAGCTGCGAAACAAAGGAAATAGTGTTAGCAAATGTAGCAATACAATTCCTAAAAATAGTACAAACTGAGACTTGCAAATGCGGAAATGAAGTATTAACCTCGGATTATTTCCTACCTGAGACGAATGAGGGTGACGAGGCCGAGAGTTTAAGCAACTGGCTAAATCCTTGTGAAGGTTAGCTACCAAGTAAGTCAGGCTTCGATTCTGACTCATGGTAGGGTTAAATTCAACCTTGTTGAGAAGAAGTGCCATGGCAGAGTGTTTAGGCAGAGAAGTCAAGACAGAGCTAACCAAGCAGTAGCGGCAAAGAAAAATGATAAGTGAGAAGTCGAGTAATTCTGGTTAGCCTACCCATCTCCCACCAACAAAAGATCACCGTTGATCTGATAATGATTGGACGGAGACCATGAGGGCAGGTGGCCCACACACGGATCTCATTTGCAACAGCTGGCATGAAATTTAATGAGCACTGGTTGTATCAATATACGCATACCTCCAGTCATAAAGAACCAAGATCGTGACTTAATTACAAAGGACAGAAGTCTTTAAGCCGAGAATCTCGAAATGAGCAACCATAGAGTATAACGTGTGAAACCTCAAGCTTGCTCTTATCGGTATTCCAAACCATAATCATAGTTTCTAATATGAGTTATCTGATTAATTAAATAGAATATGAGTTATATGATTAATGTACTTAGGAGTATGATTAATTAGATAGAATGGAAGTTTTTGTATTGAGTGGGTAAATGATTTTTGGTGGGGTAAATATTTTTTGTGTTTTGTATGGAAGTTGGATGTGTGTTATAGAATAGTTCGGATGGTAGTCTTCTGCCGTAGTATAGTAATTTTTTTTTTCAAAAATCAGGGAGTTGGAGTGTTCCAATTGCATTTTTGATGGTGGAAATGGATTTAGCACGATCAAAAACTTTAAGTGCACCCAAAATACTGAAGTTTAACGACTATATCCCATATTTTTAAAATTCTTTACTGAAAATTTTCATAATCTTACTAAAATTTTAAGACTACCACTCAAAAAAGTGTTGTTTCTGTGCTGTTGGAAGATGGCTCCATAGGACTTGTGCTGGCACAGGGAACATAAGTGGAAACGACAACCACAGAGGTGGTGGCGACGCATATTGGGTGGGTGTCCTTTCGGGATAGCATTTTTTCGATGTTTGTGAGGTGTGGTTTCTGAGTTCTTGTGAATAGTTGGATTCTCCAGTGTTTGCAGTTTCTCGGCGATCGGTGCTCGGACCAAATTCGGTGGGCGGTCTGGTTTGCAAGATCTTGGGTTGGGTTGCGAGGATTAGGTTTGGTGGGCTTTCGTCCATATATGTCGTGGAAAAAAAAGAGGTAAACTAACGTTTCTATACTTTTGATTTACAATATGAATTGAGAAGTTAAAGGTGTTTTTAGGACTTGATAAATGAAATAAGCCCTGGGCGATACAAGAAGAGGAAGAAGAGATACCGAAAAAATTTACAATAATTTTTTTATTGATTGAGATAATAATAGACGAAAAAATAAAAAAATCTTATATAGCTAAATTTTTTTTATAAACAAAAAAACGCTAGTTCTTTTTTAAAACAAAATAATTTTAATCATTTTCAAACGAAACTACAAATATACACTCATTATTTTTTTAACATCGAAAACAAAATATACACTTATTATTATTTTACAAAATCTATACAGTTATTTTGTTCAAGGAAATAAAAAATATATACTAATTATTAAAAAAAAAATCAATCATTTTTTTCATGAAATATAAAATATGCACTAATTATTATTTTAACAAAGAAAAAAAAATATACTAATTGTTTTATTAAGGAAAGCTTATACAGTTAAAAAAAAAATATCAAGAAATAAAAAATATACACTAATTAAAATTTTCCGTGAAAACATACATAACTAAATTTTTTAAATTATAGGAAATTAAAAATATAGATTAATAATTAATATATATATATATATATATATATATATATATATATATATATATATATATATGGGAAATAAAAGAATACACTAATTATTTTTTAGCAAAGGAAAAAAATATAGATGGTAAATTATTTAGAAAAAGAAAGTGTTTTTTTTTTTAATGGAAAAAAAATAAGATATTAATATCAACACTTAGTTTTTTAAGAAAAAAAATAATATACATATATATTTTTTTGGTCTTGCACTTTGGGTAGGGGTTCTAAAAAATTATAATCTTGATACTAGAATCTTATCTCATACTATGTACAACTCGTTTAAAGACTAGAGTAAATTAGAGGATTATCAATGTTCTGGACTATATAGAGAAGAAGGAACACAATAATTTTTAACAAGAAATGTGTGGGGATTGAGGATTTGATATGATATTACCAAGGTTGTGGGAAAAAGGAACACAATCATTTTCGACAAGAAATGTCTAGGGATTTGGGATGATATTACCAAGGTTGTGGCATATTATAATGAGATAGGCCAAGTTTGGGGATTAGAGATGATATTACTAAGGTTGTGGCATGTTATAATGAGATAGGCTCATCGAAGTTTAGAAAACCTCATGCCTCCTCCTTTGGGTTTCTTTTACAGTGCCAGTGCTCTAAGGAAGTGTGCTTGTGGTGTGGTAATTTATTCAGTAGCATACCAGTATTATCACTTCTGGTGGGAGGGAGAGGTGGGCACAAACAATAGAGCATAATTAATTGCATTATGGTGGTATTAATTGAGCCAAAATGGCTCGGAATGAATGAAATTGGATGAAATTTAGATATTTCGAGATTCCAAAGGCATCATAGAATGGGCTAAGGTGCATAATGAGTTCAGACCTCCCATACTTATAAATTGGATGAAGCATATGAAGAACATTTCAACAAGTCTCTTTCTTTTGATCATATGTATAGAGAACAAAATTAAATTTATTATCACAAAGAGGTATCGTATCCAAAAAGAGATATCATATCCATCCCAAAACAAATAAGTTTTTTTTTTTTTGAATAAGAAGGTATGACCAACGCAAACAACATCAACTTCTCCTAAAAACCAACAAGCCAAAGCTTTAAATGTTGTAAGATATAGAGAAAGGATCATATTTTTGTAATGAAAACATGAACAACATATAAGATAATATAGAATTTTGTATTATTGTGTAACCAAAAATTGATACTTAGTCAAGTTGAAATCATACGAAGACAACCTCGAACATTTATCTAATAAGAAATCTATATGTTTGTAGAAGAAAGAACCACCAAAAGAACCCAAACATGTGTAGTATTGTTTTATCTATAAAGTAATGAATTTTTTCTTTCTTAAAAAGAACATAGATTTTGTTCAACATGGAAAATTATAAAGCAATAAAAATTATACATCAAAAGTCTTTTTACATAAGATCTAAGTGTTAGAGTCGCCAACAGCATACCCTAACCAGGAAACACTAAGAAGGAAAACCCTAACGCGAAACCGTTAGAAGGAAATGCAAAGCATAAAACCGTAACAACGAAACCCTAATGGCCAAAACCCATGAAAGTAAGTGTCCACAACGGAGATTTGTTTCCATATGAATTTCCGAGTACAAAATAATAACACAAGGAAAAATTAATTAGGCAATCGACATGCAATCTTCCTATGATCCCTTGCTGCAATTAAAAAAGTATGGGTGCAAAACTCTTTTTTTCCTTAAAATACAATTTTTGTAACTAATGTAGGTTATTGTCAAGTGGGCGGAAATGGATCCAGCTACTCAGCACAGTCCTTGAACCAAAACTCCTAAGCCTGATATGTCACCCTAGAGAGAGAAAGAAAAAAAGGAATAAATATTAACTTATAAAAATTCCCTCGTAATAGAGGGGTTTAATTAATTAGGCCGTAAGGCATCACTATTTGAAAACAACTCCCCCTAGTTGCCACTATGTCCATGCTTGAGCAATTGGATCAAATGTTAGACGATTGAAATATTTTAGGCCATTAGATCAAGTAAATATTTATATATATATATTTTTATAATGTTAGTTTTTTTCTTTTTAATAAGTTAGATTGAATTTAGGTTTTGATAATGATAAAATATAAATACAACCCATGGTATTGACCCATGATATTCATGTGGAATGTAGTTTCTTTATAGGGGGAATTAAGATGTCCTAAATCAATGTTAACTCTCGATCTACCAAGAGCCAAGAGGGATCAAATGTCTTGATATTAAAACCTCTTTTAGAGTGAAAAGAGAATTGATCTCTCTGATAAATAATAATGATCTAAACTAATTATCTAATAAAATTATTTTTAAATGTTTATAACCATTATTCTTTTAAAATTTTACTTAATAAAATGTATCTAAATTTTCATACATCCAAATATACATAGTTTTTCTTGTTCTGTATTATTTTTGTTACAACTATTTTATTATTCCAAAAATACATGGTTTTTTTTGTTATATATTATTTATGTTACAACTTTTTTATAATTCATGAGTATTATTTCTTAATATATAAAAAATAAATTAATAATGAAAAGTTTTAAAATATGTGATTTTTTTTAAATTTCCAAATTATTTCAGAGGACATAATTTATCTTGACCAATAATGATGAATGTTCATAATTCTCATTTCTTAAATAACACTAAATTTACCTTTAATTACTTAATTGTAATAGTTTGTAACTACATACATACTCTTTCGGATTTTTTTTCTGGTTGTAGGTAAGATGTTGTCTCTATACAAAAAAAATATAATTTTTTTATTTTTAATTTGAACTTGACATGCACAATGAAAAATTTTAAAATATTAAAATGGTGACTTCATTTGTGTGGTCAAAATTCTCATTGAGAAACATTCCAATTGTAAGGAGTCGTCAAAGTTACATGAGTAGTAGTTCACTCAATATAATTCTCCACCACTTATTCTCGAGGAGAAATTTCCTACTACCTCATCAATTGAAGAAGACCCACATGAGAAAATCAGAAGAGATTCCTCAATGTTATTTTCATTTGACATTCAATCACTCTGCTCTTTTTGGTCTAGTAATCTCTTTACCTCTACCCTTAAATTCAGCAACTCAGAAAATACTAGACAAAATTCACTTAGCTATTGAAATCAGTTGAAAATCACTTGGAGAGGAATCTATTATTTAAAATATTGGGAAAATAATTTCATTCCAAAACAAAAATGTACTATCACTAGGGAAGGGAGTTATTACATTTAAAATTTGTTCCCATTCTTATCACTACAAAATTTTATTATTTCTTTTTATTTGATGGGAAAATAAATGATCTTTAAAAGACACTAAAGTCTTGAATTATGATCCTTAAAGAAGTCGCTGGATTCCATGATTATGAGCTGATTTTATCTTCTTACTTTTGGGTCTTCATGATGTTTTTTATTTTGACTGAGCTGAAAAGTTCCAAAGAAGTATCTAATGTTGGTCGTTCAAAGAGGAATTATGGAAATATGATTGTAGATAATTTATTAATATAAGTTATCTGAACTAAGATTAATTAATCATCCCCAAGGGTTAAAAAGGGCCCAAAAGTCTCTTATCCATAAAATTGATGATTAATACAACTCTATGCTCTATGTTCAAATGACAGGTGAAGGTGGATTTACCATACTTAAGCTTCTTAGTAGTCTCTTATGAAGCAACACATGTCATAGTGATAAGTTTTTAGTCCATTAAATAATTCTAGCTATAGAGCAGAGTCAAAGTTCTAGGAGCAGTATCAGAGGAATTCAACATTGCGAATGTGATAGAAACAAATAATTTTGTGGAAGGGTGAAGTCTGCCCAACTTGGTCATAAAAACATGGAGAAAAAAAAATAAACATGCAGATTTAGTCATATAGAGGTCTTGAGTACTTTGGCCAAAATGTCTCATCCATTATGAAAAAACACATCTTACATGCAATTAATAACAAAGAAGTTGTTCCACATCAATTACCCAATATAGATATTTTGATTTGAGGTCTAGTAAACATAATTCTCCACCCCTTATTCTTGAGGATCAGTTGGAGCCAAGAAAGTTCCTACTACCTCTTCTTTCTTATATGCTATTCTTTCCTATACCACAACCTTACAACGTTTCCTTTGCAACATGTGGTGCAATTTCTAGTTTGTTTTGTCAAAGAAACTAAGAGGAGTTAGTGCTCAATTAGTTTAAAGAGATTGCTAGAGGTAAGTTAGCAATACAATAATGCATTTTGCTTTATTTTCTTAAATTTAGTCCGAAAAACTATAATAATGCTATGTTTACGAAGGAGAAATTCCTTAAATATATTTTTTTTAATAATTTGATTAAACTTTTTTTTAAATTAATTTGATTTTATAATATAATTTAAAGATACTTTGTAATTATTCCACTTATATAGATATGGATCATATTTTATAGTTTTAAATATATAGAAACGTAGGATAAATGTTATATTTTTTAAAATATAATTATTAATTAAAATATTAAACATTAGAGAAAATATTAATATTAAAATAAAATTTATGAATTTTTTATAATTATTTATTTATTTATTTATTTTTATATAATTTAAAATGAAATTAATTAAATTTGTATTTCAAATAAATATATAATTTTTTTGAAGTTTATTATATGTTAATTTTAAATGTCATTGTTACATACCGTATATGACATGGTTAATACTAAAGTTGTATAGACATTCCATACTCATAAATATTAATGGAGGGGTGTAAGTTGTATTAATGTCATATTAAATATGGTAATTGTTTTTGCATAACTTTATAATATAATTTGGACACAGAATTATTGATCTTATCTTCTAGTGTTTCAATGTTTTCTTCATTATGATTATCTTCTAGTGTTTCAATGTTCTCTTCATTATGATTAGAATTTTTGACATTTATTTATTTTGATGACAATTCTTTATCCATAAAAAAAGTTTCCATATCTTAGACAAGATTAAAAAATTAATATTTAATAAATAGAAACTTGCTACCATATTAAATTTTGAAAGAAATATTTGTTTAAACTAAACATCAATGAAGAAACTTTCATGAGCTAATATTGCAAGATTGAGTTGGGGAGTTGGAATGAGGGGGAATAAAGAAAAATAAGATGATAATGATTAATATAAGTTTATATGATTAATATAAGATTACAAAATATATGCAGTATTCTAACCCTATATGTTGTCACATATACATTTATTAGTTAGCTATAAATTAATAATAATATTTTTTTTTTAATTATTATTTAAATACTTAATCTTTAAGATACTCGATCAAAAGAATTATATCAAGATTATTGGATATTTTCATTTTTAAAATTGAATATTCCTTGAAATTATTTTAGAAATTCATTTTTTATTAAAATATTATAGCAAATTATTACTATCTTATTTAAAAAAAAAACTAAATTATTTTAAATTGAAAAGAATATTAATCATATTATTTTCAATATTTCTATAATTATTTTAGATATTTCATTTGTATTTAAAATCTTTACACTGAAATTATTATTTTAAAATTATTTACTTTACAATATTTTTATTACTTTTTGTAATATATATTTTTAATTTTTTTTGGTGAAAAAGTTATTAATTTTTATAACACTCTCTTTAAAAATTTATAATATTTTCTTAAAAAAATTATAACAAAGTCATTAATCTTTAAATACAATAATTTTGATGGTTTTGTTTTATAACTTTTTTTAAAAGTACGGTAAAGAAAAAAATTATAACAAAGTTATTAATCTTTAAATACAATAACTTGGATGGTTTTATAATACTTTTGATGATATATATTTTTTTTAAACTACAGTAACGAAAGGTAGTCGTGGACGGACAAAATGCACTGGCACAATGAAATAGTGGTTTGCACATAGCATGCATCTATAAAATGGTGCACATACTAGTGTTATTGAAATAATTGATAAAAATTAGAATGTAATATTTTTTGGGAATTATACTCTCATGTGTTTTTTTGTTGTGCTCTTGTATTACTATGTAGTTTCTATTGCATGGGTTTTAGGTATATATATAAAGATAATTTATTATTTTTCATAATTTTTCTAGAGGATGTTGAATCATGAGTTTGAATAGAAGATGTTGAATAATTTTTTATATCCACTTTAAGTAAGTTAAAAAAAATGTGCAATTTCATAAAGATTTAAGTGTTTAGATTGTAATGGAAATATTACATGCATAAATATATATATTACTAAGATGTTTTTAAAACAATAGAAAAATTAATAATTTTAAAACAATTTATTTATTTATTTTTTATTTTTTTCTTAAAATTTTTATGGGAATATTAATAAATATTTATTTAATGAATGCAATGTTTAATAGTTTTTCCTTTTCTTTGACATGTTGTGTGTTTACTTTGCAATAAAATATGTAACATTGTTGTTTTTACCATGGATCAAATTGTTTGGAAGTTTTTTCAGTTTGAGATTATTGAGCTTTGTAAACAATGGATTGTTTTATTGCAAGAACTAGTTTTCCTCACCGGTTGTGATTGATGCACCAAAAAAAAAATTGGATTTATTTCTTTGCCAATTTGTATGGGCTATGATTGCTTTGTTCAATATTACCTTAGTGATCAAGGAAATATCTTCCATGCTTTTTCCTTTTCTTCATTTTGGATACATAATTGAATGTACAGTTGGATCAATGTTTCTATTTAGTGCACCTAGAAATTGTTTGTGTTCAAAGAATTATTTCATTGTGAACATTTTTATAAATTGGTTTATAATTCTTGGATTTCTTTGTCTTGGGGAGCCGGGATTCTTATGTCTATTGGAGAAATGTAGTCCATGAAAATATGGATGGGTTTTGCTAAAACATGTGTCCAACAACATGGATTCACATTTTTTTAATTTGCATCAGCGTTGACATGGTTTAGAAGAGGATGGATCTTCCTCAAGGAAACCTGCCACTACCAAAGGATGATATGTTCTATAGAGGAAAACATTTATTCCTATATTTGTACCAAGATTTTGGTGATAACCCTCCATATGAACTATCTATTGGTTGGATCTTAAAAGAAATGATTGGGGTTTTATATTTGTCCCTATTTTTGACATATGATGTATGGCATTAGGATTATACAAGAACCAACTTGTTTGTATTGTTAATAATGGTGGTACCTATGTTTGGTCGCTTGAAGAATTAGACGATTTTGAATTTGGTTGACCTTCCAATGAACAAAAAGCCTGGAATATTTTGAAGATGATTGGGGGTTTAGATGGAGGTTGCTTAATAATATCTCTATGGATATGTTGTACTAAAAACTCAACATCCCCTTTTTTGACTTATTTATTTCATATAATGGGGACTTTTTCCATGAATTTTGGCTAAATCACCTGTTATTATTTTCATTTGGTTACGTCTCTTACAATTTTGCCAAATTTTCATTTTCTCCAGATTTCTAGTTTAATTATGTCATTGAGTTTTAATTTTCACAAGCTTTCCATTGAATCTTGTTTCATCTTGTTTGGTTACACGGTTTGTAAATGATGCTTCACCAAAGTTTGATGATTTTTACCACTTGGGTTAAAAATGTACAAAGCATATATTAGTTTAATTTTCTAGTAATTAATTGTAAATATTATTTTTTTATTCGTTTTTATTAATTTATAGAACCACCGCAGCCGAGAACCAACATTAATATTATAAATATAAGTGGTTGTAGTTCTTGGAGGGGACCCTCTCTACATGGGCTCCACTTCACCTTATACCTCCCACTCCAGCCATTCCTTTCCTTTATTCTATATAAAAACCTCAAGACCTTTGAGTATCATAACACCTCTTTTAAAATCCACTGATATTAAAAAATTATGATACTCTGATGCGATGAAACCTCCATTATTCTTCATATTTGATGGTTTGGTTACAAAACACTTTATATTAAAGTTTGTTACATTAGGACGATTCATGTATCTGACCTTGACCATATCATAATATCATAACCTTTTGATATAACCTCTCATATTGAAAACTCCCGATACTCGATGTCCTGTGTGTGTTTGATTGACCTCGGAGCTTTTGTTTTCATAAAACCTCTTATGCATATTTCTTCCAATGGCTTCCGATATGACGTGGTTCTCTCTCCTTCGATATAACTTATGCCTCCATTTGGCTCACATTCTCTCTCCCATGTTTTCTCTCTCCTCCGAACAACTCCATATCGGGACATCAGAGCTTTTTGATATCGGAGGCATTTGACAAAAAATTATGATATATCACTTCCTCGATATCCCGATACTTCAACACTTCCCGATGTACCTTGAAACATTTTTAAACCTCAAAAATTGTTTGTAATAGTTATGATATCTGATTGCTTCATTATTCTGATCTCCGATATTTCATTATATCTCTGATGTTTCGATATCCATTCTTCCCAAAAGTTCAGATAAATCGACCTCATGCTTCCCGATACTCTTCATACATCGGACCTCAGGATTTTTCTCCATTATAACTTTATTTTAAAATTTTCAATATCACTTAATCTCTGAGCCCCGATGTTCCTCATAAAATCCAACGACCTTGGTTATAATGTGATGATTTGTATATTAAAACTTGTATAAAGGTTTGTTAACACATAGGATTTGTTTGATATTAGGTGTGTAATTGTGTGAATATAATATTATTATAGTGTTAAATTATATATTTTATTAATATAATGTTTAATAATTTAAAAATATTAGTTTTTAATTAGTATTTTTATTTTGTAAATAATTTAATTCATATGAGAATTATATTGGATTTTGTAATTATTTCAACATTTTTTTAGTTTGTAATTTACTTAATGTTTTTAAATAGAATGTATATAATTAATTTAAAAAATTGTCAGTAATTATCAATTAATTAGTTTGAGTTGTACATTTACTTGGAATTAGATTTTTTAATTAAATTTTCTAACTTTTAGTAGAGGCATGACATTTTCCACAATTCAGATTATTTTTGCAACGTATCTTTGGAGAGGCATATGTGGAGATTTACTCAACCAAATTAAGCCCACAATAGTTCATTGGAAATCTATGATAGAGAAAGAAAACCTGAGATGGTTAATTTTAGAAAATTTCATCATTTAATAACCCATAAATCCAACGGAAAGAAAAGTGACAAATTTGAAAGAAAATTATTTTTTATGTTGATTTGGACAAATTTTATTAGCTTTGGAATTCCTTCTCCAACATTTTTCAAAAGAAAATTAGACTCAACAAAAGCAATGGCATCTTGAACTATGTATGGATTTTAATTTATTTTTATTTTTAACAATTTGTTGAGAATGGATTTTTGTTTTCTATTTTGTTCACCAAATTGGTTTTAATTTCTAAATTTCAATTGGTTGTGGAAGGAGAGAAGTTGAGGAGATGAGGAAGAAAATATTTTGATCAATAGAATTGTTCCAGTAAGAAAATTTATTGGAGAAAATTTATTCTTCAACATTTTTCTCATTTTAAGGAGAAATATTTTGTAGAGAATTGGCCAATCTAGACCAGACTTGAAGAGAATAAAATAGATGTATTTTGACTCTTAAAATTTCATGCTATCATGAAATTTTCTGAAAATTTCATGTACTAAAGGCTTTTCTTAGATATTTAACTTATTTTACACTATTGTTGGAGATTGAGGTTGATTGATGGCCTGCAATTAATAAAATTTGTGGTAATTATTGATTCCAAATAAGTATGTGTTTTTGAGCTTTTTCATTATTGTGAATTCAATTAAATACATGCTTGTTTTAATCATTTAAAAGATATCTTTTAATGATGGATTTAATTGTTGTCAAGTTAAATTATGAATTCAAATTGATGAACAAAACATACTTGTTAATTATTTAGAAAATTCATGTTAATTTTATTTTGGTTTTAATAAGGGTTGTTTTATGAAAACTATTTCCATAATGTAATTATATTTTTTTTAAAGTTTTAATTTACTTTGTTTGAATTTGGATGTATGTGCACCAGAGAAGTTTTCTTGTTTGGTTGCTTCGAATATTCTATAATGCACTTCATATTTTTTTGTCTATTGTGATCTGTGAAAATGTAAATGATTTCCCTATTACTCCAAGGAAAGCTTTTATTGGACAGAAACCAAAAAAATGTTGAGGAGGTTCTTTTTGAATTTAAAATGTTTAAAGTATTTGGTTTTATGGATTTCTACATATGATTTCTTTGTACCATCCGTTTGATTGTTTGTTGGGCATAATTGTTGTGTCAATTTAAAGTTTTTACTGGAAAAGATAATCATGCCAATTTTTGTTTTGTATCAATTGCTTGGAATATTTTGTTGTTTGGTATATGGAATAATGAAATTGATGATTGTTATTTTAATGCGATATTTAGGTTGGTTGTAACTATTTAAAGTTATATAGTGTTGAAGTTTGGTTGATGTATAGAGCTAGAGAAGATTACGAATCTATGTTTTTCAAAATGTGACATTGGGTTTTAACCTCTTTGGGAATTGAAAAACGATCTTTCAATACTAGAGTTTAAATTTGTTGTAGAAATGTTGAGCAAAGGAAGGAGTAGGCATGCTACTAAAATAGCTCGCTCTTGTGATTCACATGAGAGAGTAAATGAATATCAACAACAATGGTATCAATAGAATATTGAAGTTATAAAAGCACAGAGAAGAGTCTCTTACCAACAAAATAAAAGAGCTTCAATAAATCACCAAGATGATGGAGTTGAAAATCGTAAGAATGAAAATAGGAGTAGTGTGATGGGAAGAACATTTAAAAAAAATAAAAAAATAGTTTCTTAAATTAATTCAAGGACATCTAAAATAAAATAAAAAAATTCAAAAACAACCTTCACACATAAAATCACCAAAATAAACTAAGAAAGGAAGGCTTCTAGCATATATAGTGCACTTGCACTTCACAATATTACTAACTTTGGTCGATAATTTATTATAGAAATTTAAGACAATTAAATTGAATGAAAATTTTGGTGTCATTGTCGGGGAAGTGTAAATAGGAGTCTTATCTCTTAATCCATATAAAAAAAAAAAAACATAAAAAATGACATTCATAGAGAAAGAGATTCTAGAGGTAGATTTGTAGCTAGAGGCATAAGTTTGATTCCAACAACACTACTCACCCCATCAAGAACTCACAGTGCCACATCACCCACCAAACCTGCATATCGTTCTTAGCAGGTAGACATAGACTTACTGAGGTATTAAGATAAAAAATTCAACCTAGAGATTCACAAAATTTATCAACTGAAGCAGTTGTGGAAGAATAAAATCCTATATACCCGAAAAAAGGAGTAATCTTCCTAACTTCTACTGGAGAACAACTTTTAGCCCAAGAGCTAGAAATCCCTAGAGAAGAGGAAGAAGAATAAATCTTCTTTAATATACAATTTATAGAGGAACCAGAAGAACCAGAAGAGGAACAAACAATTCCAAACTTAGAATCCTATATCAGTTTTGAAGAATATACAATGGCTCAAGAAGGGGAAGGAGAAGTACACAATGTGAATGATGAACATTTAAGACTAGGAGGAGGTGGACCTAGGACTGCAGGTGGAGTTAGAGGTAGAGGAAGAGATGGAGGAAGAGGAAAAGGAGAAGGGAGAGGAGGTAGGGGAGAATACAGAGACAGAATATACCCAGATCCTATTGGATTTCCTATACTTGATGAAGATACTACTGGCACAATGAAAAATATCTCACCCTTTATCCTTCCTAATTTACGTGGATTAAGAAGTGAATATCCTTAAACATTTCTTTTTGAATTCGAAGTTTTATGTAGAGCATATGACTACTTACTCGATTCTTAAAAATTGAAATTGTTTCCAACAACTCTTAAGGATGCAACATTAAATGGTTTATGGGCTTAATAACACATTCTATTAGGACATGGGTAGAAATGAAGAGTGAATTATTACAAAAATAAAAGGATTATTGTACACATCATAATCGAAAAGATTATTTTTTTAAGATGATGCAAAAATAAGATGAAAAATTGGAGAATTTGATTGAAAGATTCAGTTATAATCTCAAAAAGGCTAAGATGGAAAATTTGGTCGAAGATACTTCAAAATCTCTCCTATTGAAACCCATTAGAGATGACTGGATAGATATTCTTAACATGATAGGAAAAGGAGATATTTCTCAGCTATCATTACCTGATATTTCTTAATTATTCATACATATTTCAAGAGGAATGTCAAGAATTGGGAAGAGTTCAAGAGATTCTATTCTCTCTAGAATCAATAAATCTACAACTGGAGCAATAAGTAGGGCTGAAATACGAAATTTTCTTGACGAATTTAAAACAAATATTTCAGGGAGTCTTAGTGAACAAATAGACACCTTGAAATTACAAAACAAGAAAAGAGCTGAAAGTGATGCCTTATCTATCTTTTTCCCTAAGTGCGGAAAGAAAAATTCCTTGAGAGAATGCCGTCTTGATTTAAAATTCATAGAAACCAGTGTCATATGTATAGAAAATCATGAAGCAAAGAAGTATCCTTCCATTCCAGGTCTTAAAGTTGTCTACCAGGAGGAAATAGTTTCAAACCAAGTAGATCCTCTTTACTTTGTTGTTAGAATATCATGGAAAGGAACACAAAATCAAGGTTTCAACACTCAGATGTATACCCATCCCCCAAAAAATAACTGGTATGCACCAGCGCAATGGCAACAATCCTAGTCTCAATCCCAACCTTGGACACAAGGATGGAAAAATCCTTATGGTAGATATTCTCAATATCACCAGTATCCACAACCTTATCCAAACTTTCCACTACAATATTTTCCTCAAACCAGTCAACAACCTCAACCTCAATTTCAAAATAAAAATCCACAACTTTCATTACCATTTCCACAAAGGCCCAACCAACTACTTGCTCAATCACTTCCAAACCCAAACAATAAAAAAGCACAACCTGTTTACAACATGGAGGGACAAAATTTTCAGACTTATACGATAACTCCACTAGATCTTAATAATGTTCAACTTAGATCTAGTAGACTATTAGAAAAGAAAATTACCTTCAAAATAAAAATCTTCAAAAGAAAAATAATCGTTCTGAAGAAGAGACATCTCTTCATCAGAATGAAAATATTCAAAACAAAACACATGATACTCCAATAAAATCAACTCCTATCATAGGACAACCTTCGGTATCTATAATCAAAACCTCCTTTCCCTTAAAGATTACAAATTGATAAAGGGGTAGAAAAATAGATCATGTTTCCACACTATGATATATTAGAATAACTGAAGAATGTCTATATAAAAATTCCTTTTCTACAAGCCATCAAAAAAATTCCAATCCTTGCAAAGAAATAAGAGATTTGAGTATAAAGAAACCTAGGAGAAATAGAAAAGAAGTAAAAACAATACAACTAGTAGGGAAAATTGTAGATATCATGATAGGAAAAACAACAATACAAAAATATTTGGATCCATGAAGTCCCATTGGGAAGACACACATCAATGGTATCAAAATACCAAACAAATTGGTCGAATTAGGAGCATCCATAAACATCATGAGTAAATAAACTATGGAACAACAAAAAATTCCAAATTTTCAATATACACCAACGTTGTTACAACTAGCAGATATATCTGTAATTAAACCTGATGGTGTATTAGAAGACATTTATGTATCCTTAGATTCTTGGGAACATCCAGTTGACTTTATGATATTAACTCCCAAGAATAATTTAGAAGGACATCCATTGATATTAGGAAGACCTTGGTTATCTACAGTTGATGACTTCATCGGTTGTAGATCTGGTGATATGTTTATCTCTTATGGAAGTTCAATGAAGAAATTCATAATATACCCTCCAGAAAAAATAATGATAGAGGTATAAATTAAGGAATGGATGGATGATGACAATGACATACAACCTATTTCTACTATCTCACAAATTAGTGAAGAAAATAAAATTCTAAATTCAATAGAAAATAATGAATTATCTTCATAATGTGAGAGTAGTCAAAATTTTCAGGAACAATGCAATATTGAATATTTATCATCCAGACGGATTTATTTATATTCTATGGAATAATTTGGCAATTATTCAATAGAAATATTTCCAGGTAAAACTTTAAATGTAAACAAAAATATGGAAAAAATTCAAAAGGAGAAATTAATGGAAACATTACAAAAACATTCTTCTGCATATGCATGGGAATACACTGACATGAAAGGAATCAACCCTAAAACTTGCATACATCACATATATATTGAGAAGAATTCCAGACCAATTCGAAAACCTCAGAGAATAATGAATCCAAACTTAAGGTAAATTGTAAAGGGTGAACTACAAAAACGTTTGAATGTAAACTTTATTTATTTAATATCAGATAGTCAATGGGTTTCACCTTTAGTAATTGCTCCTAGAAAGAATGGAAAGTGGAGAGTATGTATTGATTATAGGAATTGAATAAGGCAATTTTAAAAGAACATTTTCCATTACCTTTCATAGATCAAGTTTTAGATACATTAGCAGGGAAGAAATAATTTTCATTTTTGGATGGTTTTAGTGGGTATAATCAAATTCAGGTAGCACCAAAAGATCAAGATAAAACCACTTTTACATGTCCATGTGGAAATTATGCTTATTGAGTACTTCCTTTTGGATTATTCAATGCACCCACAACATTCCAAAGAGAATGATTGGTTATTTTCTCTGATTTAATTCATGCTTGTGTGGAAGTGTATATGGATGATTTTACAGTCTATGGAAATTATTTTAAGGAAGCCCTTGAAAAATTGGAAAAATTTCCCATAAGATGTAAGGAAGAAAATCTCTCATTAATTCATGAAATTTTTTTTATGATGTTTACTGAAGGAATTGCTTTAGGACACCATATTTCAGAAAATGGAATTAAAGTGGACTCATCTAAAGTTGAATTATTTCCAAATTAGAAATCCCAAGTTGTTAAAAATATGTTAGGAGTTTTCTTGGTTTTACAATACTATATAAGATTCATAGAAAACTTCACAAAGGTTGCATCTCCACTCTTCAAATTTCTTACAAAGGATTGTGAATTCAGTTGGAATATTGAGTGCCAAAAGGCATTTGAAACTTTGAAGGAAAATATTTCTGAAGCTCCCATCCTAAGAGGACCAAATTGGAAATTTCCTTTTCATATTTCAATTGATGCTTCAGAAACAACTCTAGGAGTTGTATTGGGACAAAAGACTTGAATATTTATGCCATTTACTAAACAAGTAAAAATTTGACTCCAATAGTGTTGAATTATACTGTTACTGAAGAGGAGTTTTTAGTTGTTTTCCATGCCATTAACAAATTTAGACATTAAATTAGTCACTATGACACTTCCATTCACACAGATCATTCTGAAATTAGAGATCTGATGATTAAATTAATTACTCATGGAAGAATCACAAGATGGTTACTATTATTGCAAGAATTCAATATCACCATTTTAGGTCGACTTGGAAAACAAAACATAGTTGTTGATTGTTTGTCTAGAATTCAGAGTGATAAAAATGATGCAACAGTAGAAGATAGTTTTCCTGATGAATATATTTTTTCAATATCCACTAAATATCCATGGTTTGCAGACATTTATAATTATTTAGCCATAGGAAAGCTACCATCATATTTTTATCCTAGAGAAAAGATGAAGATAATTCAAATGAGTTCATCTATTCATGGGTAAATGAAGAATTGTATATAATAAAGGTCCATATCTCATCAGTCGAAGATGTGTAGGAGAAGATGAAATACTTGAGATACTAAAATCATGTCATGATGAGCCATGTGGAGGACACTTCGGTGACAAAAGCCTACAAAGTCCTTCTCTTAGGATATTATTGGCCTTCACTTTTCAAGGATGCCAAGGAATATGTTAAGAGATGGGATAGTTTTAAGAGAATGGGGAAACATGTTCCTTCAGATGAAATACCTTTACAACCACAAGTACTTATTGAGCCCTTCCAAAAATGGGCTCTATATTTTTTTGGAGCAATCAATCCACCATCAAGACAAAAGAGGTATATATTCTTGTGTGCACTTATTATGTCACTAAATGGGTGGAAGCTAAAGCACTTTCCTTTTCTAATGGAAATGTTGTAGTTTAACTTATTTTTGAGGATATTTTTACTCATTTTTGTGATAGATCAAGGAACTCAGATTACATCTAGAATGGTGTAGGAGATCATTGAAGAATACAAAATCAAGCATAGAAATTCCACTCCATATCACCTATAGGAAAATAGATAAGTAGAGTCCACTAATATGGTGATTGAGGTAATCCTCACAAATACTGTACATTTGCATAGAAGGGATTGGGAAGAAAAGCTTCCAGAAGATTTATGGGCCTACTACACCACATGGAGAAGTACAATAGGTCATAACCCCTATGAACTTATTTATGGGAAACAAGTCTTATTTCCAATAGAGTTCCAAATAAAAACTTTCAAGACAATAGTTAAACTGGGACTTGACTTGTCAGAAGCACAAAAGCATAGAATGGAACAACTCAATTAGCTTAATGAGATAAGGCAAGATGAAATTCAAAAGACCAACCTAGTTCAACAACAAATATTCAGATGGCATGATAAATAATATTAAAGAAAGAAAATTTCAAGTAGGAGATTGGGCACTTCTCTTTGATTCAAAGTTCAAATATTTTCAAGGGAAATTTCAAACTTATTGTCTTGGGCCTTATGATATTGAGAGAGTATTTAATAATGGAGCAGCCAGGATCATAACCAATGATGAAGAAAAATTTCCTCTCCTTGTAAATGGACATCAACTGAGGATATATCACAAACCATTGACAAAAGAGGAATTCGTTATGATTTTTCAAGATAATGCTGATATGAAGTTTGTTAAAAAGAATTCTTCTTCTTCTCCAACTTAGATGTCATATTTTTATTACATTGGAGTTAATATATATATATATATATAATAAAAATATAAAAAATAAAATTGTATAAGCATGAAAATCAATCATTTATTGGCATTCTTATACAGAAAATATAAGGTGAAAACCAAAGGTCTGTTTTTGGCACCTTACATTTTCTTTATTCTTGTCTAAAATCTCAATTCTTTGCATCCCTTTTCTTTTTCATAAAATAGCAATATAGCTACAAAATGAATGGAATTCTGCGGCTCTAATGGATTTCTATAGCTCAAATATGACAAGACCTTTTTAATCAAAGCAGTTGAAGAATACATTGAAGAATACACTGAAGAAAACCTGAAGACAAGGAAGCAGTTAAATGTTAGCAACATCAAAATTTAAGGTATGAAAATGCAAAATTTTATTGAATAATAAGGATGAAAACATTGACATATGAATTAGATGATCATTTTATACTGCCAACTCAAAAACATTATTAAAAGAGATGATCATGTCAAATCGAAATAAAATCTCACACTCCACCACTGAACCCTCATCATTTACACAACCTCTCAAACATCAAATCATGATTTTGTTGGTGAAATCATCCAAATCATACTTTAACGATCACTTTTCATTAAACCTCACTTAGGCTATCGATAATTTTGAAGCCTCACTCATTCATTCATTCACCCTTACATATCATCAATTTTGTAGTGTAATTCGCTCATGATCCTAATTCATACCGTAGCCCTCGGTCTACCCTATCAAAGAGGTAGTCTTAAGGTAAAGCTTCTTGAAAGCCATGGGAGTAATTGTAAGGACAAAACCCAAAGGGAGAAAGTTTATGGAGGGTTAACCATAGATAAAGAAAATGTTATAGAGAGCACAATGACTCATTTTTGTGGAAAATTTTGAAGGGTTTAATAAGGATGTTACTAAATCCTTTTCCAGAGGTTTTGATGGAGTGGAGGTCGAAATCGGAGATATCAAGTTTGCAATAACGAATTATTTCATAGCTAAAGGCACCATAATACCAAAGATAGGAGAAATATGGTTCACAAATAGAGAAATTGAAGGTGAACAATGGAAAATCTTTCTAAAAATCCTAGTTATGGATACTAGCATCTTTAAAAAAGGGATCCCTAGCACAACTCTTACAGGAAAATAGAGGAATTCGTTATTGATAATCCAAAAATTTGATACCTGTGAGGGAAGGTTTAGATGCATGTTATTTTACCATGCTAGGTTGTTAATTCATTTTCTGGAAGATAGTGAAATAAATCTTCCATACTTTTTATTGCATATCTTGAAGAAAATGGCAGGAACTGTTCAAAAGCAAATTCAATTTATAGAAAATACAATGTATCATCATAGAGAGCAACAAAAAATTAAATGGAATTTTTGAAGGATGACATGGAAGCTAACATGGAAGACATGAAGAATGATCTAAAAGTAGACATGGAAGGTTTGAAGGATGGTTAGACAAATTTGATACAAGAAATGATTCCTAATGGCGAAAAGGTAGTACAGGAAACTCATGATGAGAACAAAATAAATGTTAATCATGATTTCATAAAATATAAGGTTGGATGTAAGACCCACCATATTCCAAATATGGATATGAGGAAGTTTGATGGCAAGGATCTCGTAATATGGATACTACAGATGGAGCAATATTTTGATCTCCATAATGTGAAAAATGCACAAAAGGTATGGATTGCAACTTTACATTTAGAACAAAATACATTGTATGGTATCGATGGCTTTGATCTCGTAAAAAAATTTCACTTGGTCAATTTTTATGGAGGAAATGATAGCACATTATGAAGATACAAAGATAAACACCTTATTTCTCCAATTGATAAATCTCAAACAAAAGGGTACAATGGTGGAGCACATTGAGGACTTCCAAAAATTGAATATAAGCATAACTGATATTCTAGAGGAACACATGATTGATGTCTTCATAGGAACTTTAAAGGATAAAATCTAACATGAGGTTCACCTTTGAGAACCTGATTCATTGGAGAAGGAATTTGGGTTGGCAAGAAAAATTGAAAGTAAAATTATGGCGAAAAGGAAGCCTACCACTCACATCTATAAAGATGGAAGTGTTTCTAATCCTAGAGTTCCACAACCTACAAGGTTGAAACCACAACAATTGGAAAAAAAAGAGAAAAATAGATTTGTTATAGTTATGATAGAAAATACACTAAAGGTCATAAGTGTGCTGAGAAGAAATTATTTTACATAGATTGTGAATAGGAGGAAGAAAATGAACAAGAAACGTCAAAAGAAGAGGGCATACACCAAGAACCAACCCTAGAGAAAGAATAAATGAGTCCAACCTAACAATAATAATGTAAGGGCACAATAATAACAATATGGGGGCTATAGGGGTACAACAATAACAATAGAGGGGCTACACTAACAACAATAAGGGACTACACTAGTAATATAGGGACCTAACATGTCCCTCTTCTTCAAACAAGTGTTGTCCTCAATGCTTGATTATTCTTTATGCTTTTGTATAAAATTATCATCCTCCCATGTGGAATATTCAATGGGTAAGTTCTTCCACTTGCTGAGATACTTTGAAATTTATCGATTTCGTAGTTTCCGAGTTCTTGTTTCTGTTATTTCTTCAAAACTTCTTTCGCTGCGATTTTGATCTTCCTATTGTTTCATTCGATTCTACACCAAAGTTAGGTTATCCTTTGAGAGTTTGAGAACTTGTTTTTGATGCTCGATGTGATATTACACTACTTTATCGTCCATATTAGCTTTAATTTGATCCTTCAAATCATCCAACTTAGCCTCCATTTTTTCTTTCAAACCATCTATGTCATATTTGATTTCTCTTTGTAAGATCAAAATTTGTTGCACTTGGTACCGTAATTTTGATATATCATACTGCGATTATTCCTCTTCATGAGTCATAGTATATCCTTATGAGGGCTTAATGAGCGTGGAAATATTTTTAGGGGGAATTTTAGAACCCAATACTGATATCTAAGCCTCAATATGCCCTTGGAATTGCTTCAAATTGTTTTTTCAAATAAGACTTATGAAATACACACCTTTTTCTTTATTTTTAGGAGCTCAATATTGAAACTGAATTATCTCTGTGATTTCAGATCTTCAATATATGAAATTAGGTTATGTAGTATCCCTATGAATCTTCTTTCGAATGCCATAGGTCTGACCTGATTTGGGTTCTTCAAGACAAAGCTATGCCCAATCTCCCACAATGACCTAATTATGGACTAATTTAGTAGGTAAAACTTGTATGGCATGCCCTATGCCACTTTTTCCTCCTTCGACTTTGAAATTCATACACAGGAAACTACAGTCCATTTACTTGGGAACACTTTTTACAAAATTCCAATCCGATGCTCAGAGAGGGAGTTATGATGATTTTACCATGGTCACCTATTTCAGATGAAATTTGAGAGCCTGAAAAAACCCTAACTTTGACAAATCATATCTCCGAAAATATTGCGAACCAAGATCTGAAATTTTTATAGGAAGTTCCTCAGGATTTCAGCTTTGTGTGGTAAAAATTTCAGCTTCTGACCCTTTGTATAATAAACGTTATAGATAAAATTCCACGATCACTTGTTTGGAGCAGCGAAACCTTAGAATCCAAAGGTCTGATACCAAATGTTATGAAACGAGCTCCCAAAATAGAAGAAAAGAGAGATCAACGCCTTATAAATCAACTAATTTGAGGGGGAAATATCCTTTACATTTCATAAATGAACAATTCTTGGATGATCAAATGAAAAAACCTCCTTTCTATATATAGGAGTCCATGGGGTCACAATATAATCCTAACCAACCTAACAATAATAATGTAAGGGCACAATAATAAAAATATGGGGGCTACACAGGTACAACAATAACAATAAGGGGGTTACACTAACAATAATAAGGGACTACACTAGTAATATAGGGACGTAACAGTTAATAAAATTTCTCATTGAATTCCACCTTAAAAGCCTAGGGGACAATCGGGAAAATTTCCTAATTCAGAACCATTTCCAAGAAGGAGATCAAGAAAAACTTAGTTGTAGCAAGGAAAAAAGAAGAAGAAAAATAAAAGTTGAAATTTTTTGTTGAAAATGAACAACCATCTCAGGAACAATCAGAAGATGAAATCCCCATTGCATAACTTTTGGGAAAATTTAAAAAGAAAATTGATATAAAAAAGGAGGATATCATAAAAGGGAAGGAAAAATCCATAAACGCAGAAGAGCTTAAGATAAGGAAAAACAAGGCCAAAATTCAAAATCCTCCTCAACCAGTAAGAAGAAGCTCTAGGCTCACTGAGAAAACAAAATAACCGCCTTCGAAAGAAACAATATTTGTTGATTTAGAAGAGGATATTAGGGTTCCATCATCCACTGCTATTTCACTCACTCAGAGTCCAGGCCGAAGAACTCCAGAGATTGACCCAATACAACAGAAAATTTATGATTATATTGAGTCTTTAGAGAAAATATATGTAGTAAAGACATCATTTTTTGAAGACTGGCCTCATAGTCGACAAGAACTTGTAGTTTTGAATACTCTAAAAAAAGAGGTATTTGAACTAGAGACACTAAAAATGCATATTAAATAGGAACAAGAAGCCTTGAAGTTGCAGCACCAAATTGAGAAAACCATAAATGAAAATACCCTTTTACATCTAGGTTTAAGGTTCAAGAAGAACAAAAAGTTAAAGAAGAAGAATAAACAGCTCAACAGGCACGTCATAAACTTCTAATGATAATTCCAAGGGTATTTATAACCACAAGGAAGGAAAATAAGATGAAATTAGATGTTTTAGCAGAGGTCCCAAGGCATATGCAGTAACATGATAAAGACTCACAATTTTTTTTTTTTTTGGCATGACCACATGAAATGGTCTCCTCGTGGGGGAATGTGGAGCCTGAAGACTACCTCAAATTCGACACTCATTTTCACTATCTTTCCTTCTTTTTGAAAACACCATAAGCTCAAACAAGTGTTGAAATGCACATTTAACCTTGTAAGGTATCCTAATGATATATTTTTCATATTTTCAATTGTTCCTTATTATTAGAATGAAATTTGTATTTAGCTACGGAATTAATGCAATTTTGCAACCAAACTGTGTTTCTTTAGCCACCACCATGGTTCGATAGGTTCTGAGGAATTAATGGAGCAGTGAAACATACAGGCAGTTGACAAATGATACGGTCATGGATCCAATCCTATCCACTATCCAAAATCAAGCAATAAATCACCAAAAATACGTTCAAAGGGACGGTCAACCAGGAGTTGGAACAAGCGAGCGAGGAAGTCTGAATCTTCACGATTTTCTCTGCCACATAGAAAATCGTGAAGTACTGAAATTTTCCTTTCTATTTAGAATTTTAGATAGAATTTTCTTCGTCCTAGAAGGCGTACAAGCCTCAAAACATTTAATGACAAGATTTTCTAAATATCGGGTTGAGTAATTGTATAAACAGTACAAATTATTGCGAGACTGTGATATCTTTAAAACTCTATTTTTATTCCCTAATCGAATGAAGAATATTTCTGGAGTTTCAATATGAATTTAGTAAAGACTAGATTCAAAGAAATCTGTTATGGAGGGCCCCTACAACATAAGAGGTTCTATTTCATTTTCTATTTCATTTACATTCTTGCATTTAGATGTTATTTGATAGCTTAATTTTTATGCGTTTATAGTGTTGCGTAGCGCAGATACATGCTCTGATTTTCTTTCTATTTGCATTGCAAACATTTCCAGATTTCAACATTGTAGATGTTTCAGTTTATCATTGTTATTGTTATTTTATTACTTGTTATCATCATTTTTGGAATGTCATTATGTTAGAGTAGATGCTCTGTTTCTCTCATTTGAATAGATTTATTTCCTAGATGGTTAAAAACGCAGAGATAATTTATCATAAGAGCTTGGCATAGATTAGTTTATCATCAATTAGTTTATAAAGGATTAGATTAGTTCCTTTTCATGCAATAATATCTTATCATAGATTAATTCCTGTGAGGAATATTTGAAGTAGTAACATAAGATTTCCTTTCTAGTTTTAAATCAATTCTGTCTCGTGAGCTCAAATAGTTTTACTTCAAAACAATGATTTATTTTATGAGCATAATAAATAAGTAATTTTAATGATTCTTTAGTTTAAGTTTCATTTACATTAAATTTTCAAAAGATATTAAAAAATTAGAATTTATTTGTGTTTTTAGAATTTTAGTTCTTCTCAAAATTAATCCTTAGCTACTAAGAAGATTTGTCATTTCAATTTCTAGGACTTAGTTAAATTTGGATTTAGTTTATTTTTCATAATTTTGTTTCTTAAATTCATTCAAGGACATCTAAAATTAAAAAAATTAAAAAAACAACCTTCACACATAAAATCACCAAAATAAACTAAGAAAGAAAGTCTTATAGCATATATAGTGCACTTGCACTTCATAATATTACCAACTCCGTTTGATAATTTATGATAGAAATTTAAGACAATTAAATTTACTAAACAACCACAAACTAAAGAAACATTAAATGAAGCCCACAATTATTCCCAAACTAAAAACACATTCAAACTAAAGTGTTTATAACATGGATTGGAAACATATCACAAATTTTTCAAGGAGGGTTCCTTTTAATTCATGAATTTCTTGCTTCATCATACATAAGTGTGTAGTGCACCCAATGAGTAGGTTGTTACTATTACTGCATTAGTTCTAAAAAATGAATCTATCAGAATCAAGGATATTCTATTCAAATGGAACAACTACAAACATCGTATAATTAAATATGGAAAGACAATACAAAATAATATGTGTGTATGTGCCAATGAAGAACATAAAGATGCTAAACACACTAACCCCCATGAAACTTCATGTCTAGTAGCCTCTATCATCCCATAACAAGTTTACCCACATCTTAAGAATTTGTGAAGCTTATATGAGGCTCCAAGTGGCCTCAAGTAATCAGACTCTATGACATGGCTTGAAGGCCCAACATGTCCACCAACATTGTCTGTAGGTCATTCATGATGGGATAATGTTGTTATGCTACACTAGGCTATGAGTCAAGGTGGATATGGATGTCTAGTTTGCTTGATTCCCTCTAATATGGGAATATATTACATAAGCGAGCTAGGCCTTCACCCAGGAGGATGAGGATCTAGAAATAGGTAAGACCTAGAATTTTCTCTAACTTTTAATAGGTAACACCTAACATTTTCTCTATCCTGTGTGGACCCATGATCAACCTTTTGTAATTCACCAATGTCAAAGTGGCTGAAATGGTGACCTAACATAAAATCTATCCATAATTTCATAAGGAAACACAAAGGAACCTCCTTATTTCTTAAGGCAAGGAGGTTTTTCAAATACTGTCAACCGCCAATTTATCCATTAGTCTATAAATATTTGGTAGGTGCACCAATTCATATAAATGTGTCTCTTTGTGAACAATGATTGTAATTGGGTTCTTAATTGAATAAAAAATTTCATCAGTTGTTGTTTTGAAATATTCAAGTCTCTATCTTGGTTTTTATTTGGATTCATCCTATAATATTCAAATATTCTCGCATTGTAACAAGAAATATGAGTTAATTGACCTTGGGAATTTCTAATGGAAGATACAATTGTGTCTAGGGAAATGGCTAGTGACAATTACAAGGGCTATTTGGTATTTATCAAGTTTTGTATAAGGGCTTTAAGAGAGTTATAACCCACATCAATTTCCATGTTAATGTTTTTCGATTATGGGTTGGGTTTCTTCTTTCCTATGGTGATGTTAGGTTTGGTTTTTCTCGAGGATCTATATTAATTATGTTTCAATTTATTAAGTAAAAATTTAATTTAGGTTTCTTACCCAATTAAACAAATTGTGAAATTTAAAAGAAAAAATTACATTCAAATACTTACCTAAAATCAAATGAAGGTTATTCCCTTAGAGTTTTTTAATCCATCCTTGATTTACTTTACCAAATTTACTCCAATTCACTCAATGCTATCTAAAAATGTAGTTGCATGTAATTTTACCCCACAAGAGAACATTTTCACTCTTAATAACATGTGTGGTTTTTTTGAATGTTGACATCATAGTGTCCTAGAAGCCCTGGTGGTAGTTCAAGAAATCTCAGGGAAACCAATAACACGTACACATTCCTAAATTTAAAATACAAGTGCTTTCATGCATGAGTACATTCGTATTGACCCCATAGATACTTTTCCACCATATCGTCATGTGAGCACCTAAATATGGGTTAGAATCCTCCAAGAGATGTTGGTAGTATCCATTTCTTGCAAATTTGTTAGACATATTTAGTACATAGATATGCTAGCCTACCAAAAAACATATTATAACTTTATTTATTAAAAAATATTCATGAAATATATTTAGATTTTTATAAAATAACTAGACATGTTAGGGCATCTTGAAGAATGCCAATAAAAAACAATGCAAATGGTTACAACATGTTTTATGTGCATCTGTTGAATAAGAGTGAAGTTTTCAAAACCTAATATGCATAATCAAAGCGACACTTACATGGAAACACTGGTTGATTCAACTCATTACGCCAAAAATCTTCAATCATAGGATCATGTCGAGTAAATTGAAACTTTTGATACTCATTATCATCAATGAAACTATTATATTTGCTAAAGAATTATTTTGACCCAAAAACATTTCCAAATAGGCTCATGAAAAAAAATCATAAAAAAAAATACTCAAGAAAATAGTTATTTCACTTAGGAAACCAAATGAATCTAAAAATAAAAACATATCCCAATATCCTATTCGAGAACAAACATTTACCACACCATCAAAGTGAATTAAGTACCGCTTGAATGATTCCAAATAAAGCATGGAATTAAAATAATAAAATACCTTCACATAAATTTCTCTCCAACTGAACTTGTCGACTGAATTAATTATGATGCAATGTGAATTTAGCATATCTACCTTTTCCAATCAAACTTTCAAACCTTTAACAACAACAAAGTTTTTTATTCACCATAGTTCCACTCACACTAGCAACCATGTGAATAAAAAAAAATACTTTTATGTTCACTATTTAGCTTGTACAATGCACATCTCCAAATTGGCTATTGATCTCTCTATGTCCCTCAATTAAGCTTTAACACACATGCCACTTATTTCTTATGGTGACATATTGAGGAAATACTTTTGTTTAAAATAAGATGATTAATCTTCTCACATGAAGATTATGATCTCAATATGCATGCTTTAGTAGCTGATAAAAACAAAACCCAATCCTTATAACTTACATCCTTAGCATTTTAATGCACGAACAGACTAATGCCTTGATGTTTCACTTTCATTATTAGTTGAAGTTTCAATGCACCATTAACCAATGGATTCCATGTTGGATTCACTATGTAGAAGTCGCCTGGAAACTGTTAGGTGAGAATCTAAAAAAAATGACAACATTCATCTATTTCTCAATGTTAATGCTCTCCACGATCAAGACTTGGAGCACTCAACACAACAATGATACCAAGAAAAAAAAAAAATCAGCCCTTCCAAAATTAATTAGTTCCAAGTACCTTTGCTCCAACTTAGTATTTAAGGATAAAATTTTCAGCTCGTCATGCATTCACTAGATCATAGATTGAATATATATGAGTCTGAAGGTCAAAATAAGTCACTGCAATAGCTTAGATCATGATACATGGGGCCCAATGCCCTCACATTAAATTACCTCGAGATAAAAGGGCCCAATGCCTTCAGACTAAGTATTTTTTAGTAATAGGAAAATTAGAGCATATAAGACACATGAAAATTTGTGTTCCACAACAAATTTTCTCATGAGCTATTAAGATCTTGGAGCAAAAATTGAGTATCGGAGTTAAGAATTTGCATAGCGGAAGACCAAAGACATATTTCCATGTCCACACTCCCACCCCCTTCCTTTCTAGGGTAGAGTGTGATTTTCTCGTCATACTTGTTACCTCCTCCACTTCTCGCCAACATCAGTTGCCTGAACACAAAATTTCTCTCGTAAACTGGAAATTTGGGTGAGCTTTTGATAAGAATATCATTAGTGAAGCCTTGGACAAAAGTTAAATTGGGATTCTCCATCCATTTTTCAATTTTGAATCTAATCCTTTCGTCTCTCTGTGTTACTTCTATGATTTCCTGAAGTAAAGGTTCATTGTACTTATATTTTTTGCATCATAGAGTTCTCCCACCGTCGTAGTTATATGGAAGAGATGAGCAGTGTTGCCAAAATAGGATCTGGGCATAGGTGGAACGAGTCTACTTTAGAAATATATAGAGAGGCTGATGGTAGTTTTCCCCTCTGGTTTTAACTTGTGTGCCCATGTGATTTCCATCCGAATATGGATAGCCAGCGCCTTGAAAGAAGAGTAAGTGATTTTTCCCCTCTTCTTCTTGTGTGTGTTGATGCAACTTATTCCTTATTAAAACCCTTATAGAGCCTACAAATTTCAAAGTTGAGTCCCTTGAGTATCTTGATGAGTCGCCTACCTCATTTATCTAAAATTTTGGGGGGATTTTGACCATATACTAGTTTGGAGTGCTTTGTCAACTTCCTGGTTTGAAGCTATGGTTTTCTCTTGCTCAACTTGCTCCTCTTCTACCATTTTTTCTTGTTCTCTTATTTCCCCGTCTTCCATTTCTACATTCAATGTTGCCTCCGCAATTATTTATTTTCTCTTATTAATATTTTTATCGTCTTTTCCACCCTCTCCCTATGTTTGCAATGACTCAAATGGTTTAGCAAAAATCAAGGTTGCATTCCTACCGGTGTTGGTTGGTGTTTAAACATTATCACCTTTCCTTTGACTCCCTTGTTTTTCTATGTTTTCCATTGTTCTTCCTTAGTTTCAGAAGCAACTTCACCCTTGTTTGTTTGTGCCTTCCTATAGTCCCTCGTAAAATAGTCGTAATCATGGAAAACCACAAATTTTAATGGAATTTTTTCATAATTGAGGACCTCGCAACGACTTCATTCTCATTTTCCAAGTCTACTTCCATGAAGATATTTACACAAGCAAATTGACAACCCCTAGGTCCAAATCTATCAAATTATTAACCCAATCCATTCCCAATAATCTGCAGGAAATCATCTCTCCAACACAATAATGGGAGCCTCAGTAATTTAACCCAAATAAGCATAACATTTAGGATATTATTGGCTGGATCAAAATCTAGCAACCACTTATTCTCATACATACCCCTTGCTCCGAAAAAATATGGGCCATTTTGGAAGATAACATATTTTTCCTCTTTTATCTCAAATAAAAAAGTAAAGAATCCATTACCACAAGAAAAAAATCTAATGTTACCTTTCATTACCAACTTCTGTGTCTTTTCCAGCAATTACTCCATGGATCTAGGTGACAGAAACATTTTGGTAAAATTTCCAACTATATCTCAAACCATGAAGGCCAAAGAGGTCTGCAACCCTAAAGACAATGCCATCATGGATATTTTCTCCAACTTCTTAATGAACCTCCATTGTGCCTTTTCTATTTGCAATTTCTTTGTAATGGAGACAACCTAGGCTTGGAAGTTCATTGTTTCTTGCTACAAAGGGGCAAGAAACCCCTCTGAGCCATATATATTTGATATTACATTTATAGGGCTATATTATTATGTTGGTTAAAACCTTTCATTATACCATGTCATTATGATTGTACCCTTCGTCTCATATATACTAAGGAGACCTAATCTTAGAATAATATATTGTATCATACATTGCATTCTTTGTAAAAGGATGTTTTCCCCTCCAAGTAAATGGTAATCATTGGTTTTTCATCATTTTTAGGCACATGGTTCATAACATCTGGTATCAAAGCTATGATCATAGGCTTTTGTTGATTCAAATGTGTTATCCCGACATTTTTTCTATAAATTTTTTTTAGAACATTTGAGACCATGAAATTTTGTGCAAATGTATAAGACATCTCAAGGTATGTCTACTAAAAATTAGATTATGATTCACTACAATTTCATAGGTATGCCTTATGGAAGTTAGGATTTATGAATGTTCCTAAAGTTAGTTTCAGATGAGTGATCATGGCATTGTCACTATAAGATTGTGAAATTTTCAAAGAGTCTAAGGAGATATACTAAATTACCTCAAGTAAAAAAATCATAATTATATTTGAATAATTGGAGACATGGCACACTATACAATTTTTCTCTTGGGAAGAGACTAAAAATCAACAATTTTGGGGGAAGTTAAAATAACTTTCACTTGACACATACAATGTTGGTCAAACTTGTGGAATTGTAGAGAAGACATATCATAGTATTGTATGTCAAGATTTCAGATTTAGAAGGGCTCAAATATCAGAGATGTATCAAGACAAAGGTCAATCATCCAAAGGGTTCTGAAAGGTATATAACTAACAGTTGGCATAACTTTTGATTAGAATATCTATTTTTGGTGATTCAAAATTTGTAATAAAGAAAGAAAAATGAATCATTATTATTTATTCACATGGATGCTAATTATTATTTAAAATTTAATTTTCCACTTAAACCTCTATAAATATCATTCGCCACGCATTAAGAAATAGAAGATGTCTAGTCCCAGGCATCCAAAATGGAAGAAATACAAAAATCTATCAAAAAAGATATACAAAATTCATGAATTCCATGGAAAAGATTCGCTTGGATAGGACCCTAAAGGGGATATTGAGATCCAAGGAAATCATGAAAATAAGTAGTAATTGTGTGTAAAATCAATCACATATGGGGAGTATTTTCTCACAATTACATAGCAAAAATAGTGAATTATAGAACCATAATCATGATTTTCAATTTAAGATCCATATCATTAAGGCTTCAAGTCAATAACAAGGAACTACCACATTCCAAAGAATTATATGAGTAATTTTTATGGTGACAATCCTATTATATGGATATTCTAAATGTAACAACATTTTAATCTACACTAAGAGACATCCTTACAAAACCTAAATATGGAATCCATATATTTGGACCAAGATCAATTTTCATGGTATCAATGGCTTTGCAAAAGGAAAAAGGATTATATTGTATCTTGGTCCATTTTACAAAGGATTTTATAGCACATTATGGGGATATGAATAGCAATGCACTCTTTATTCAAATCGTAAATATTCAGCAAAAAGTTCCAACTATATAACACATTCAACAATCCCAAAATTTAAGCCTCGGGTTAAAGAACATTTCAAAGGATAATTTGTTATACCTCTTTAGGGGAACTTTAAAGGAAACAATTCAACATGAGGTATTATCTCTTTGAGCTTAAATCCCTTAAGCATGCTTTCAATCCAACATGGAAAGTTGAGAATAAAAATACAGCTACGAGAAAAATGATCATTAATAACTATAGAGAACATCATGCTCCCACTCATGAACTGGCAAGGTTGATACCTTGGAAAATGGATGTAAGAAGATAAAAGGGACCATATTTCGACTATGACAGCAAGTATAGTAAGAGGAATAATTCTAGTGAGAATAAAATATTCTAAATGATATATTATGAAGCTAAATAAGATAAATATTTGGAACCATCATAATATCTAGATCCAGAAGATACTACCCCACCAATATCTTATCATGCACTCGATAGAATCAATGCTCCATAAGCCCTCAATGTAGAAGGATATGTCAAAAATAAAATTACAATAGTGTTGATTGATTCAATTAGTACCTATAATTTCATCAATTACATATTTTAAAAACTTATTAATTATTTTATTTATCCAACACCAGAATTTCAAGTAACGATTGTAGATAGAGGTAGCATAAATAGTACAAGGAATTGTCATAGTATTAAGCTAAATATGGGGGGGTTTTTCTTGGATATTCCCATGATTGCAATCTAAATGGTGGTGATGATTTTGTATTGCAGTTCAAATTGTTACAATAATTGGGAATGATGGCGCTTTAATTTTCAAGATATTTTAATGGTATTTACCTGCAGGAAAGGAAATTGGATTCAGATTCATCCATTTAAGTCCATATAAATTGATAAGTTATAAAAAAATCAAAGCTATGATAGAATGGATAATCCCCAATACTTTGAAGAAACTCAAAGGATTATTAGGTTTTACAAGGTATTACAACAAGTTTTTCAAGAATTATGGTCAAATAGTAACACCCCTAACAAAATTGTTGAAGAAGGTAGCGTTTTCTTGGACTAAAGAAGCAATCAAATATTTTGAAATATTTTAAGAGGCTATGTCTGTAACTCTTGTACTAGCCACACCTAACAACGTAAAAACATAATTATGGAGCGGTATTCCTTAAGGCATGGAATTAGTTCAATTTTGATGCAAGAAGGAAGGCCCCTTGCCTTTAAAACTAGTGAAATTAAATTAAATAACTTACCAAGACACATCTATGAAAAATAAATGTTGTCCATAATAATGTGTTTAAGAAATCGAATCCATATGTAATAGGAAGAAACTTCAACGTAAAAACAAATCACGATAGTTTGAAGTACTTATTGGAGCAAACACTATCTTTATAAGAGAAAAAAAATGAGTTGCAAAGTTGATATGTTATGATCACTTAAAAATTATATAAAAAAAGGGAAAAAAAATATTGTGGTAGATGCACACTCAAGGAAAGAGGAAGACACGAAAGGTGTACTTTGCACTATTTCCATTCCACAATCTAACTAGGTGGAAGAAGAAAGGAAAAAATTGAATCAAGATGAGAAGGTGTACAATATCATTTAGTAACTAAAGGAGGATCGTTGTTAACACTAGAAAATCGTACAGTAGAAGATGACATTAATTAATGTCAAGCCAAAGGATTTACAGGGCTGGAAGACATTACAGAATCCAGAAAGTATTTAAAAATCTCAAAGGTTTGAGGAAAATCAAATTTGAACTAGTCTTAAATGTTGTTTGCACGCATTATCCTTCAAGAAGAGCACCTTCTGCGCGCCTTTTTTCCCGATATGAACACATTCCTAAAAGTGATGAAATTTCACTATCCGAGACCACACAAAGAAAAGGACAAGTCACTCCTTACTTGAAGCTGCCTAAGGACAACCACCAATGCCTCATTAGACACTATGTGAGCACACAATCGAATATTTGGAGCACACAAAGGAATCATACCCCTATTTTGGGTCACCATCCTCCATGTACCAAGAGAGGGAAGGAGGATTTGAAATCTCCTATATAAAGCCACCATGAGATGAAGAATGGGTGATCACATTGTTATGCTGGCCAGAATTGCCCAAGCAATACCAGCAGTGTGTGACCCAGAGCTGAAGATAGAGGGGACTCACTTGTTGGCCACCCAACAAGTTCAGTCCACATAGTAGAGAGAGGGATACTGCACTGAGGAAATCTTGGGATAAAAACATCCTTGCATCAGGGCCTAGAACCATTGTTTAGGGGCCCTTTGACAAGAGGGTAAAGTATCACTCTTATTACTACCAGGAGCCACCGTTTTCATTATTGTTGTTGTTTGACTCATTCAGAGCTTCTATTTATTTATGTTTAGTTTTAGTTTACATTTGCATGCTTTTCCCTCTATATAGTATGCTCATTGACTCCACTTCTTTCTGCCTATTACCAATAGTTTAACGGGTTAAACCACACCCCTTAAACTAGTATGATTTCCTACATATGTGCACCAAACACACCACAATAGGATTGGCGACTCCACTAACGTTTTATTACCAAGTTTATGTGGTTGTGCCTTATTTTGAGGAGACCTCTGTCTATGCTGTGGAGTGGAGCTGAATGTCCCCTGATTTCTCTTGCAACCCCTAGTTCATCCCAAGTGACAAACTGAAGAAGAGAAACTCCTAAAAATTTTACTTGCAGGATTTTGCATGCGTTTTCTCCTCACAGACGCGCAGGGTGCGCGTTCAGAGCTGACCTGCGCACAGAGAACACACCTGTTTCAGCCTTTTGCTCTCAAATTATAGAATGAGAAATTTCTCCCTAGTTTCTATTTTTTCCTACTTGTAAGGTGCTTGGCAGCCCCTAATACACCTGCTACTACTAGTTGTGGTACCCCGTAGCTTGTTAAAACTCACTTTTAGCTGCTTTTTGTAGGCTTAGTGTCAGTTTCACTTCAAGTTGACTTTTGCAAAGTTCACACATAGTTTAAGTAGGGGGAAAAATTAACTTGCATTTCGAAAAATTTATGTTTTGAAACTTTTGGTACTTACACACCTAGATAACTAGCCCAAGTAAGTGGCCCAAGACCACACATGCATAGCTAGTTTTCTTTTTCTAGTGTAAAAGTCTTTTTCAATTTTTGCACTAGGAATTTCGGGACTAGGATTGAATTGTTTATAGAAGAGCAAGTAATCTCTACTACCTTTGCACCCTTCGGTGATCCTAGGTAAGCATATGAATGCTCCATATTCAAAATTTTCCATCTCCCTATAGTTAATCACATAGATTAACTAGGAAAAATTGAAAGCGGCCCATTATCCGCACATGTTTTCCATTTGAGCCAGGAACAATACAACATAGCTTAAATAGGGGATTTTGTAAAGGATCATCGATATCCACACGTTCAAACTATGTGCTTGTCCACTTTGTGCTCATACACACTCACCCACTAAGCAAAGCAAAGACACCTAAAACTAACTTAACGAAACTCACTAAATTCTCCCCAGAGGGGCGATAAAAGAATTTATAGCTTAAGTTAGGATCAAGGGGTTAGGCATCCAATAAGCTGCCTTGATCATATTTCATATTCAAAAATAGAAGTTGTGTATTTAGGGAGCTTCAAATCCACCTATCAGCCCACGTTAAAGAAAACCTGAGTGCAGCAGAGACCTGTTTCAGAGGGGGTTAGGCTTAGGCGCAGTGCGTACGGTATCAGTTGGGGCTACCTGACCCGGCTGATACTCAGTATTGTTAGATGAATACCAATAAGCCTAAGACTTGAACACTCACATGGGATGGTGATTCTTAGTGGCCAAAAACTAGAGCAACCTTTACCCTATAGGTGACGATGCAGGCAAGTGCTAGACCCTCTACCCTTAGCTTGGTGGATTCTCTTCAGCTGACTGGGGGCGTCACCAGCTCTTACGGGACATTTTTCCAGCACTCGCAAGAAATATTCTCAAGGCCCAGTTACTTTTGAGTGTGCCATGATGCATAAGTCTTCTAGGATTTTGAGTATCATACGCAAACGAACAAAAACCATTTTTTTAATTCCTTGATCACATAGATTAATTTAAAGGGAAATTTATTTTATTTTTTTCTTTTTTTAATGTATGTGACAAGAATTTTTCTTTGATCATAGACTCTATCCTATCAAATTTTTCCAAAAACCAAACCTGGGCGACACCTGACAGGTCCCAACGGAACCTCGTCGATCCAGGAGTCTTTTGGACCTCCCCCCTTTATCGGGAGGGGCTCCACGTCTTTCACCATTCATGCATAAAAGACAGAACATTGCCACCATTATCGGTTCGTCCTTTCTCGGGGCAGCCATAGTTGGGAATGCTAGTCGGTCTCCCAACACCACACCACATACCACTCCTCCCACAACCCCCGGGGGGCAGAGGAGTGCATCCCATACGGGAAGTCAGTTGAATACACAGCAGGGTACGTCATAGACTAACCCTCATTCTAACCAAAACTTTTTGTCTTCACACATTGCAATGGCGTCAACCTCTCAGTCACCTTTCTTAGCTTCGTTAAATCTTCCCGGTTTAACCAAGCTAACGAATGACCCCATCACACACGATCCTACATGGCCTCTCATGCCCACACAGCTCCCTTCGGATATACAAAAATTCGAAGGCAAGCAACTGGAAGACCCAGGTAATCATGTCATGACCTTTCACCTATGGTGCTCATCGAACAGTATCATTGACGACACTATTCGATTGAGATTATTTCAATGCATTCTTACAGGAGTAGCAGTGAAGTGGTACATGGAGCAACCCTCATCTTCACATGGAACCTTTACTGCCCTCGCTATTGTGTTCCTAACATATTTTTAGTTACCCATTCACCATGATTCCGGAATGGAATTACTGACTCATTTTAGAAAAACCCCCGCCATCCACATCTTCGACCATCTCCATGAATGGAGGCAACGTCGCAATTTATGTAATGCTAAACTCGATGACTGAGTACTCTTATATTTGTTCTTGAAAACCCTTACGGTAGAGATTTAAAAGGATGTGGCCCAGTAGAATCCCACATCCGAAGAGGATGCAATCAGCAAAGCCCAGAAGCTTGAGCTTATTTATACGCAGTAAGGATACATTCACAACATCTTGCTTAACACCCCGCGCCTGCAAAATTATCAAGAATTTCTAGGTGCATCGAACTCTGTGGACAATCTAATTGGGTCATTGACCCAACGTTACCTAGGCTGCAACAGTCAAAACCTCGGTTACACATACAATTCTACCGAGAACGTGCCTCAACCAGGTTTTCAAAGTCATCATATGCCTCAACAAAATTTTACCAATAGGGCACCAGTTTATCACCAGGGAGGACCTTACCCTCCAACTTAGGGGAATCAGTATGCAGAAAGAAAAACTGATGGAAGAAGTCCCCTCCAAAAGTTAGGTGTAAACCTGGGACCGCACTACGCTCAGTCCCCAACACACAACCCACCTATGAAAAACAATGCACAGGTGAACTTCGTGCAGCCATCCCAAAACCAACCACACCAATACAATCAGGAGAACTACCCTCCTAACATAGTGAAGAAAAAATCCAAAAACAAGCCAAAAGGGAACCTTGGACAGGGGGCAGCAACCAACAGTGCCCATTGTGATCCCAGGATAGAAGTAAATCCAACCGGAATCAGAACTAGGAGCCAAGCAATGCCTAGGGACAGAGCAAGAGGCCACCTCTTCGAATAAACCATTCACGTTCGATATGTGGTGAGTATGGTCACTATATTCACCACTTTCTCGATCTCCCTGAGCTAAATAAGCTACAGAGTAACTGAGGAGAAGGAGGATCTTCTTAGCAACTAGCCGTGATGCAAGAACCTTTCCCCAATCAAGGGATGGTAAGCACTCACCAGCAAAACCTAGACAATTCCAGGAAAAACAGCCATGAAATCTACATGACTGGAGAAGAGATGTTTTTCCAAACACAGAATCGCAATTATGACACCCCACCAGACACTAATGCATCAGGGGAAAGTACCAGTGCACCAAATGCACCTTTGACCATTTCAAAGATGATTATAGAACCATTGCCAAAGATGGAAAAGGGGCCTAATAGGTGAGCAGGAAACTACTCCAAAGCGGCCCATAATTATAGTTTCGTGGATGATTTAGCACAATCTCTCGCTTCTATGTTAGCTTTGGAAGTATTGCAGTCATGCCTAAAACAACGGAAAACCCTACTTTCCACGTTAGGCGCTATCAATCCTAACAATACATCCCTAATGGATTTTGACTTAGACAAAGCCACCCCTCAGCTTCCTTCCATGGTCGCCTTCCAGATACCAGTGTCGGTGCATAATATAACTATCCACCGATGTGTCATAGATGAGGGTGCATCCACATGCATCATGTCCAAAAGTGTTTGGCAGAAGTTAGGTTCTCCCAAACTAAAACCCTCAGTCATCACGCTTTGAGCATACAACAATCGTCCCTCGACTCCCATCCGCCTCTACCAAAATGTCCTGGTCTGTTTAGCAGGGAAGATGTCCACATAGAAATTGAAGTCTTGGATGCTCACTTAGATTACCATATGCTCCTTGGGTGGAGTTATATGCATGCCATGTCCGCCATAGCCTCCTCCGTCTTTCACATTATGATGTTCCCCCATGAGGACCGCATCATTACTGTAGACCAAATGATGCACAGTGAGAAGCATCCCCTAACAAATACTGATGTAATCCTACCCTATGTAGGTACATCCACAGATACGCTTTCACGGTACCAATAATATGGCCCCAGCCAATTCAAGCTGTTGTTTGTTCTAGGGTCATTCCTAGGAAGTCCTCCCATTATCCCTGAGCCATCACCAGATGTCACAGGGGCTCCAGTGTGCATGATGTCCACATCAAGCGTTGAAGCTAGTCAGCACACGGAAAAAAGAAGTAACGACACCGAGGCATCGGCCACGACAGCCTCCCTAGCCTACGCTGCCTCCCAAACCCCTTTCCTCTACCCCCCAGCTAGCTTCATCTCCCAGCAGGTTTTGGCAACGCTGGTGTTACCCAACATATCGTTGGCATTCCCAGTTTGGTATCTCATTCCCTCTTCCGGAACGGAAGCCACCCATGTTATTTCCACAGGATTAAATCACCTCAATCCTGAGGGGCCCCCACCTGTCTAAGAAACAATTGAGACCACCCCTGCAAAGGAAGTTCCCATTGCAAAACCGGTGATCACAGCTAGGAAACCATAGAAGAGAGGAAAGAATATGGCAACCCCCGCCATATAGCGGGAATCAACAATATGCGCCATATGCGATGTACTTGGTCACCTACCCATATCTGTCTGGAGCTGGATGAATTAAAAAAACTCCTTGGCTCCGAGACAGATATCGCGATGTTGCGTTCCCGTAAAAAGGAACATATCACCAAAGGTAAAGGCAACATTAGGGGAATTTTGAGGTCTAAAATGGGCCTCCTAAGGAAATTATAAAATAATAGTGGAAAAATCAAATAAGATTTGATGACATCATCAAATTTTAGAGAATAGTAAATGATTTTCAATTTATTTGTCTTTCCTGGGTTTACTACCAGATGGAGACTTCACATGCGAATGATATCTAAGATATGCCCATATGCATACTCTCTATGGTGTCTTATTTTTAGAGTTCATCAAGGGAGGTAACATGGATACCTTGATGAGGAATTAAATTTTGCATCACAATGGTGCAAACCTAAGTTTGGAGTAAAAATTTTGGGAGAAGTTGGAAGTTTTCTAACTGAAAAAGTAGTTTTATTATTTTATTATTTTTTAATATTTTTACCCTTTTATATAAAAAATGGTAAATCATCCCCCATGGTTGACATCATCATCTTGAATCCTATTGGTTTTTATAAAGTTTATTTTTGTTGTACATTTTTCTTAGGAGGCCCATTTTAGACCTCAAAATTCCCCTAATGGTGTTGCGTACCAATCATGCATACACTATCTGCAGCATCTATGGGCACTATGCCTATCATTGTCCAGATATCCCATGATATAGGGATGCCTTGCACACCATCGAGCGGTCCTATCAAGAGGATCCCCCACCCAGTATACGAGAAATAAGCCGCATGTCATCCCATACCTACAGGAGGAGCAACAATCACCAGAAAGACAACCATTTTTCCCTCCTCCCCCCAAACCACCATACACCAACAAGGGACAGGGGAACCTGGGTGCCTCATCCTCTTAAGTTATCAAGCACATTGATTTCTGCAGACGGATTGGTTGGGTCTTTGACCTAAGGTCACCTAGGCAGCAATAATATGTATTCAGGGAGATCCTTGATAGGGGGCAGTAACTGGCAACACCCCACATGATCTCAGGCTAGAGGCAACTCCAAATGAAATAAAAACTAGGAGCCAAGTAACAAATCCCAAGCAAAAAAAGGTGATGCACACATTCGAACTCCAGAAAAAATAATTTTTCAGCACTGGTTACTGCCCCCTCTCTCGTCTTCCTTTTTAAAGCTCATGAATTTCAATAATATTTGATAAAGAAGATTCTTTCACTCAAGATAGTCCTTTTTGCAGGAAAAGCTCACAAACCATCCACAATGTTATCTCTTGAAAGTTCCAAAGTAGGTATCATTCTACCCCCAGCATGATAGAGTCCCAGAAAAATCTGCATATCCTGACATCATTTCTCCATTAGAAATAAACCATAGGGTCTTCAGATCTGACCATGTTTACCATCACCTCACCCTGCACGTAATAAACATCTACGTCAGTAGAGCCTCCCCTCCTTGGTGCTCTTCACCCACAGTAGACCATACATCACAACATAAGTGACACCATGGCCATACCACTTCAGTCCAGGAAGCACCTCGTGCCCATTCATTTATCATGCATAAGGTCAAGTTCACCATACAAACTGAAACCCCCTTCCCATATGACTAGGTTGTACAAGCAGATAAAGTGTGCACCACCGTGCCTCGCATTTGGCCCACCATACCTCCACCAGCATAATCCCATCTGTGATACTTTTTCAGCTGCTTCATCAACCCCGCACATGAGACCAACCAATGGGACCCCCACCTCCAACAAAACACCTTCCTCACAACAGCAGTGAGCGAACACTTTCATGTTTTGGGGTACCCGTCTCTGTGTTTTGTACAAACCAAACCCCATTATTTTATTCTTTTGGTAAGTGTACAAAGACTGCAAATGGTGCACTTCGTCCCTTTACCCTCTCATTTCATCTTTTCTCCCATGGAAGTAGTCCCTGAACACCCTTGGTTGGAGTATTTCACCCCCACGCAAAAACCATCATGAAATTCATAGCCGGTTTACACTGCCCTAGAAGTCCTACAGACTCCGGGGATTTCCCCTTCAAAAATAACTATGACTGCCACAAAGCTTCTTAAGTATACTCTGACCTCGGGCCATTGAATCCCCATCATTAGTTTTCAGTCACCCCTTGCCAACATGCCTATGTTAAACCCACCAAATCCAGGTTCCCAATCCCTCTTATCGGCGACCCCTCATTCGGTTGAGGCTTCCTTTTTGTCAACTTCAACACCCATATTCCAAAAAGGAAACGGTACCTTGGATCACCCCTCTCCATACAAAGGGGTATCCTCGAGTGGCACTGTGGGAGACATCTTTATCCACAGATGTCATTGATCCTCCTAACATTCAACTACAACAAAATATTTCATGTCAAGATGGTATCATACCTTACAACCATTGCACTTTGATCAAATCCATTGAAGACCCATGCCTCCACAAGCGTCTTTGTCAACAATTCTTACACGGGAAGGTCCCAGTTAGCACCTATGTGTACAATGCATAGCTATACACCATACCAAGTTTACGCATATGGGTACTACATTCCACCTATTATCAAATAAAAAACGCCCCTAAGGGTGTCAACAGTCGTTGTCAACAACTGCCAACAATACTACCATAGTAGTGGCATAGACAAAATATATATCTGTCAATTTTGTTTAACTAGTCGCAGCATCACGAGCACGGGACATGCCCGCCTCGTTGAAAATTTGTATATATTGTAAATTGTATTTGCTTGTAGGGATCCCTTCGGCCATGATCATTCTTGGAAATGGTGCAGGGTGTTTTCAATTCCAAAGCTTCACATAGGTCTCTCTCTCTCTCTCTACACATGATACAGAAAAGAAATTATAATGTAGTTTGGCTATACAGTTCTTCCTAGACCTCACACATTAGGGGGAAAATTTTAAAACTGGAAAATCATACAGCAGAAGATGACATTAATTAATGTCAAGCCAAAGGATTTACAGGGCTGGAAGACATTACAGAATCCGTAAAGTATTTAAAAATCTCAAAGGTTTGAGGAAAATCAAATTTGAACTAGTAGTAAATGTTGTTAGCGCGCATTATCCTTCAAGAAGAGTGCATTCTATGTGCCTTTTTACCTGATATGCACGCATTCTTGAGAGTGGTGAAATGTCACTGTTAGAGGCCACACAAATCAAAGGAAAAGTCACTCCTTACTTGAAGTCGCTTAAGGACAGCCACCAACGCCTCCTTAGACACTATGTGAGTACACAATGGAATATTTGGAGCACACAAAGGAATCATACCCCTCTCTTGGGTCATCATCTTCCATGTACCAAGAGAGGGAAGGAGGATTTGAAAACTCCTATATAAAGCCACCATGAGATGAAGAATGGGTGATCACATTGTTATGCTGGCCAGAATTTCCCAAGCAATACCAACAGTGTGTGACCCCGATGAAGATAGAGGGGACTCACTTGTTGGCCACCCAACAAGTTCAGTCACACAGTAGAGATAGAAGGAGACTGCACCGAGGCAAGCTTGGGATAAAAACATCCTTGCATCAGGACCTAGAACCATTGTTTAGGGGCCCTTTCGAAAGAGGGTAAAGTATCACTCTTATTACTACCAACGCTCAATAAGAGGGGCCTAGAGCCACCGTTTCCATTATTTTTGTCATTTGACTCGTTCAGAGCGTCTTTTTATTTATGTTTAGTTTTAGTTTTAGTTTTAGTTTAAATTTGCATGCTTTTTCCTCTTTATAGTATGCTCATTGACTCCACTTCTTTCTACCTGTTACCAATAGTTTAACGGGGTAAACCACACCCCTTAAAATGGTGTGATTTCGTACATATATGCACCAAACACACCACAACAAACGTGATGCAATAGAAAAAATTATGTGGAGGAACGAATTTTTGTTGTATCAAAATCACTTACACTTATGTAAGAATTCTCCAATAAGATAACATTCGAGGGTTTTGAAAAAATACCATTGTGGTGGTGCAGGAGGGCCTTCATAGTATTAAGATGTGGAAGTTAAAAGGTATTGTGGCAAAAATTGACCTCTCAAAAGCTTATGACAAAATTAGTTAGGTATACATTAAAATGATAGTCACCCATCTCAGATTTGAGGTTCCATTCATCAATTGTGTTATCATTTATGTGACAAGTGCCATTTTTGTGGTATTGATCAATAGTGTGGCCTCTCCTTTTTTCCATGCACAAATATGATTGAGATAGGGTTGTCCTCTTTCCCTACTTCTTTTCTTTTTGGCTGCAAAAGGTCTAAGTAGGTTATTACTAGTGGCTAAGAGGAGGGGTGCCCTCAAGGGGATCGAGGTGAAAATAACTTATTCAATTCGTACTTGTCATTTTTGGATGATTTATTTATTTTTGTGATGGGTTGAGGCAAGACCTAGATGTTACTAAAGAATATCTTTCCCTATTTCCGAAATTCGTCGATATGCTTATTAATATTCAGAAATATTCCCTCTTTAATTTTAGTATTTCAAGAGGCAAGATCAGGAGGGAATTGATTGTTTTCCCTTATGTTTTCATTTTTTTTTAGGAGAATCTAAAATATCTTAGCTTCTATTTAAAACCTAATTCATACATGAAAACATATTGGAGATGGCTAGAGACCAATATTGAGAAAATACTTAAACACTAGAGTTTCAAATGGCTTTCACATGTTTCCAAACTGGTTCTGATCAAGTTTGTGCTTGAAACCATTCGAGTCTACTTGATGGCTCTCATCTATGTTCCAAAAGGGATTACTGAAACCATTCAAAAAAAATTTGGAAGGTTCTTATGGGTTGGATCCAAATATGAACTGGTATTACCTTCGGTTCATTGGGACGATATTTCCCTTCCCAAAGACTAGGGTGGTTGGGGTTGGAAGGATATCAAGATTTTTTCTAAAGCATTGGCAGCCAAGGTAGGATTAAGACTCCTTTCAACCAATACCCTTCAGACTCTAGTGGTTTATAGGAAGTACATATTTCCCATTTCGCTTAACGAATGGATTATATTACTAGATAAGTGTCTCTCAAACCCATCCATTATATGGAAAGTTGTCACCACATATTTTGAGGTACTTGGAAATGGACTTGCATGGAATATTGGAAACATAGATAGAATTAGGGTTGGCCTTCACCCCTAAGAAGGTTTTTCTGGAAAACTCCCTATGGAGAGGGTTCAACACCTAAATTCTCATAGGATAATATTTCTGAGATGCATTGCAGATGAGGTAGGACCACTATATGGCCATAGGGTTGGAATTATGTGACTCAATTACATTTAGAGGATGATTTTTCTGCACTATGGGCCAGTGATATTAACTCCCTTAAACAATTTCATGTTAGAATTAGGGATAGGGAAGACACCCTCTGTTGTATCAATTCACCCTTAGGAATTGTTGATGCTATGATCAACACCCTCCAAAATTTTTCCTACACATGAATTTTGGAGCCTATTGAGGATCTAATTATTTGTCATTCCATAGTCACTTCATGATTGATTAATGTTATGCTAAGTGTTTAAGTATTCTTCTTAGTTTCTAAGTGTCAAAGTCACTTTCTCACACATGTTCACTCTGTAATAAGTTCATGAGTGCATTCTTTTACACAAGATTGAACATGCATATCATAATCCATCAAGATAGTTCATGTGCAATTTTCAACATATGTTGATAGTCAGTGCACAGTTTCCTTGAGAGTCTCTCACTTTTGGTCGAGATTGTACTTCTATTTCAGTGAGTTTTTCCAACTATTCCTTTTGTGCAAATTTGATTTCGGAAGTGTCACTTTCATGTTTAAAACATCTTATTTCACTTTTTTTTTCACTTTAATAAGTTTCATTTTCATGTTATCTTCATTCTATCATGTGTCTATTTTAATGCCATTCGCATTTGCAAGTGTTGTTTACACTTTTCTCTTATTGTCGCAAGTGTTGTATTTTGGGCATGGGAAGTGTCGCACATTTTAAAAGTAGAGTTGTGACAGAATATCTCGATGGATCCCAACAATTTGGTGGAATATATCCACATAACTACAAGAAATATTTTATATGGAGATCATTAAATAAAGGAATGGTGAGATGTTGAATAAGGGGACAAGAACGATGGGAGTTAGAAAGAAGGGGACATAAGAAGAAATGTAGTTATGGGGGGGATAAGAAGGAAAATGGTGGGGATAATAAGGATGTTGGAGGAAACAAAAAGGGCAGAGGGGATGATGAAAGAATGGAAACAATGAATCCAAAGGTGATGGTGAAAACAAGAAGGTGAAGGTAAGAAAAAATAAGTCTTTATTTATAGATATGTCTTAAGTATGTTCATTTTTGTCAACTCTTTAGTGTTGAAAACCCAAATTCCTACTATATAATGTAACTTTCTTCAAGTGATATTAGTAGAGATGTGTTCCAAGAAAACATAAATTCTTGGCTCACTAAAATGGTGTGATTAGATAATAAGACAATCTAATCAAACTCGTCAAAATCATTGCATTGATAGAGAATAACTCTTTAACAAGAATGTAGGCTAGGTAGTATATTACAAAATTATTTACTTAGAAAAAATTTGAATGGTGGAAGAAAATTATTTTCTTCTCTGTATTGTATTTCCCTAAAATTTGAAGAGAAGACAATGAGTTTTCATGGAGGATGTATGCTTTTCCAATTGTCTAACATAATCTGGGAGGTGCCATCTCCTCAGCAAATCTATTGGAACTATTCCTCCTCTCTATGCTAGAGACTCAGATCTAGGGTACTTGGCAAGAAAGGCACCCTATACTCCCTCTGAAAACTGAATTCCTCTCTTGGAAGTCTTCCAAATTAGAACGAATCATCTCTCTTCATCCTCTGATTGATCTGCAGATTTATTTGGCTAGAAATCCTCTGGGAAGCTATTCTCCTCCTGCTCTTTGTCAACTAGTGCTAATGTTGATTTCTACACTTTCAAAACTTTAACCCCACCAGCAACTACTGAAGCTCTGCAGCACTGCTTCTGGCTCTCTGAATCAACCACAGCTTCAGGACTACGTCACCTTGGATGGCCTCCATGTGAGGAGACAGTCCCAACAATGTCTCTACACTACCTCTGCACAGTAAGTATGTGGGCCTACATGGAGACTACGTCACTCTGGCCTCTACATGACTCTGCTTCCCTCTGCTGCTACGTTTTCCTTTCTGGTGGCTTTCTGTAGCTGTTTCTGCTTTCTGCAGCAAAGAATCTTCAGTATTCTTGCTGATGATTCAACTAGATTTGCAATCACTTTGATACCTTGTGAAAATTTATGAATATTACTTATGGAGAAACCCTACTATTAAATCTGGTTATACTTCTCCTACTTATTCGAGTTATTAATTTGAAATTTCAGCATTAACATCGAAGTAAACACATTAATAGTTATTCATAGATACAGATCTAAAATTGAATACACATACATAGACAAAGTGACACACAAGATTTTCTAGACAACTATCCCCAGAAAAATCCAATGTGGGGAAACCGATCTTCTGGCTGCTGGAGGGTTTATATTATTAAGTAGAATCTGAGTACAACAAATCTGGGTAGCTTACTGGTTAACCCAATATAGAAATATAACATCTATAGCAATATATCTATTCCGAAGATGAAAAAATGGAGTGATTCACACCCTCAAATGGGATTTACAGAACTCAACCCCTTTCAGCCTCTAGAAACCCTAGTGCTGCTCTGAAGCCCTCTGCATCAGCTTGCTAGCCTTTTGATGCCCTTGCACTACTCAGGAGATGGTTGCGTAACCCTAGACTGGTTGACGCAGTACCTACACTACCGTGGTTGGACCTATGTAAGCCCTGATGGCCTCTTGCTACCTCTGTGCTACCTTTTTTGGGCCTGGTAGCGGCTGAAACTGTCTAGGCTATGCAACTGTTGTGTAGTTCCTACTTCCCATGCGCTGCTTTTACTACTACTTCTATGCCTCTTGGTGACTCTTGGCTCTGGGATCAGATCATCCCCTTAGCCAATAATAACCCTCGCTGTAGCTGAAACACTTCTAGAAATTATTGTCAAACCATGCCCTAGAATTCTAGATTAGTTTCATTGCTCTACCACCGTGTGTGTGTTCTCCAACTAACCCCAAGCCTTTCCTTTATATTTTTCTCATTGGGAAACCAATGGTCATGATCTAATCTTGATTTGACGACTAATATTAAAAGAAATCTTGATCTGTGTGACTTAAGTCATTTCCATCACATGTTTAAATTAATTACCTTTAATATTTTAATTTTCCCAAGTTAGACTTAGGGTCCTTAATTAAAAATATTAATTAATTAATTTTCTCTCAAACTGGATGGAATCTCTCAATTCCCTTTCTCGATCTTGGAGATCTCATGTACTCTAGTCCCTCTAGAAATTTTGGGAGTTAGAGCACATCCAAAGCTACCCCAACACTCCACAAATATCAACAAGGGATATGCCTAAGTGACATCTATCTACCAAGTCCTATATGTGGGACCCCATGCATCTTCCTCTTTGTTTTTTCATCTGGTTGCTACCCCACCATGTTTATCCATCCTCATTCTCACACCATGGATCAAACAATCCAATGGTTGAGGTCTTAGCAGGGTCATGGGGTTCCATTGAGTCATGTATAACTTAAGCCCTTGGGGACTAATCATAATACCATAGGTGGAAGGTGCTAAAAAGGAGAAAGATAAACCTAGTATCTATTTGATATTTACCCTTTTTAGCCTCACCATTCCTATGAAAGGCCTCCCACTATACTTTAAAATTTTCCAATACCAAGGTTTGTTGCAAGCTCTCCCAATATCCCTTTCCCACCTTTGACAATAACTACCTTGTGGTTTTAATATGTTGTTGTGAGAGTATATAGCCTTGAAACCTCAAACCTCGAGGTGTTATACTACTACCATAATAGTCGTGGAATTCTTTCACCAAATGGTAATCCAATTTTTTAACCCCTTTCAGCATAGTTTTGTAGCATCAAGTGACTTATAACACCATTCTTCACTTCCATAACCTAGATTTTGGGATTGTGTATATCCCCATTTAATACAAACAAGGTGGGGTAGCTCTAAACTATAACACTCACTCCACCTAGGGATGTTATCTCCCTATAAGGTAAGCGAGGGATTTTTCTCACAAAATTTGTGACGTAACACACATGATTAGGAGTCCTACTACCCAAGAAAGGTAAATACGTGAGGGGTAGAAATGGATTATCTTGTAAAAGAATTCATGATACACCATCATCAAATGACACCTTGAAATAGGTGAATGGGATGGAGGAATCCTTCAATAAGATTCTATTGCACGGATTTACCAAGGTGTGCTCGGTCATTTTGGACGATTGGGATGAGTGGATTCCCACCATACTACGGGTGTATAGGAATGCTTGAAAGACATTGAAAAAGTAGTAGCGCATGGCCTTCAATTTGGTATATGGCATGGAGGAGGTTATTCCACTGGAATATATCATATCGAGCCTCTGCATCACCAATATAGCCTCACAAATGTCATCTAATGCACAACAATAACAATATCGTCTGGACATGCTTGTACAATTGGAAGAGCACAGGTATCTTGCAAGCTATCATCAGACAATGTAGAAAAAGTGCCTTTATTATATCTCAGGTTACCGAAATGATAAGAGAATTACATATTAAATAAATAGATCCTTCATTTTCTATGGATTTATGGCTTACTCCCCTATTGGTTGACACGCACTGACTGAGATGCGGGTCGAGGTGAACCTATTTATTCATGGTACTATTGCAACTACTACAATCGAAATGGGGGGCATTTGTAGGATCTGATTGGGAAAATATGGACGTAGAAGTCGTTGTTGATAAACCCAGGATTGGACCACATGGTTTAAGTGATTTGGTTGGAAATAGGCAGGGAGGGCCTACTTGGTGTGATAACTTGTAGGTTCAGTCAGTGGAATGAATCATTCAAGGCCAGCAAGTAAGTGAGAGTGGTGACTAGCAAGAGAGAGTAAGTGGTGTCAACATTTGTCCCCCAGTCAATCGGCATTTCCAACCAGCTCTCGTCCTTTGAGACTCTTTCCTAGTAGGTTATAAGGCTCTTTTCCCTCCAGCACTTAGATCAGACAAATATAAGAAGATAATAAGATGGGGATATAAGAATGCTTTGAAGGAAGGCTTAATAAGGGTAGAGAAGATAAGAAATATGGAAAAAAGAATCTAAGAAAGAAGGAAGAATGGCTTGCCTGATAATAGGAGGGCAAGGACCCTCTTGATAAGCTAAGAAGGATGGTAATAAAGGAAGGAAAAGATTGAAAATAATAAAATATAGGAAGGTAGGTCAAATTTTAAGATGGAAGGTAAGGGAAGCTTATAAAGGCTCTTCATCTAAGAAGGATTATAGAAAGAAATAGAAAGGATGGCAGGAGGGAGACAACCCGAAGGTATTAAACAACTAATAGAAGGATTAGAGACTGTCTGGCTTTCCTAAATAGAATGATAGAGTGAACCGAATTCTATGGTATGGATTTCCTAGATAGACTATACAGGTGGGTCAATGACTGACTTTAATGAGTAGGTAGGATAGGATATCATTTCACCTTCCAATATGGCCTTCTCGCGTGACCAAACACTAGCGAATAGAGGTGGGTTGATGAATAGGTGAGACGGGACTCCATTAGAATACCCCGAATATATACTCTGAAGACCCTATAGAGGCTGTAGAGAGACTCTGAAGACCCTATGTATTATAATACCCTATAGGAAAGAGATAAATATATAGATGCTTGAAATGAGTATGACTGGCTTTCCTAGATAGCTATATTTTTCATGACGTGGTGCCAACATAAGACTTCATGAGACTGCTCATGAGACTGTCTCATACGAATACGCTCATGGGGTTTGTTCATGAGACTGTTCATGAGGTTGTGCCAATACACTAACAAATACACTCACGAGTTAGATGAGCTCAGCCCCTGGAGGGAACTCATGCCCACTATAAATGTCAAAGGTGTCACAAATGTTACATTTATGCTGGGTTTCCTTCCAAAGAGTGAGAGAATAGTGGAAAAATATATACTTATATGCATCATTTTAGGTTCATTTTTTGTAAAAAGAGATAAGACAACTTCAATACAATTTTTTCGTAGGTAGGGTATGATATTATTTTATTACTTTCAAAATAATATTTTATAAATGAAACAAAAGCAGATAATATTAGCTACTATGAAATCATTAGTAATTGAAATTCTAAAAGAAATATGCATGAATGAGGTTTCATATGATTACACCATCATACGATGAGAAATTTCATGAAGGCTCTTTATCATTAAATTATACTTCATTATGTTTCTTCCATAGAAAGAAAGTATAATGGAACTCTATATCCCAGGGAAGATTGTTGCCTAATAGGGCATATTTCCATGAAATTTAGGAAGGGGACTATTGTTGACAAAGGGATTCTACCCAACCCCATGCCGACTTGGTTAGGGGAAAAAACCATAATAGATGTTATCAACTCACTTGCATTGGGGGCAACACAAGTTTTGAACTCCTAAGTATCCTAATATTTTACCCACAGGTTTTCCCCCTACAATCATAAACCATGCAAAGAAAGCCTTCTTTGACTTCAAAGTTGGCTTCCTCTATTTCTAGCTTGTATTGATTACCCATATTCAGGAATTACTTGTATTATGGAATCATAGTAAAAAATTGAATAGTAATGGTTACATAACTACATAGGTAATCGTATTAGCTTGTATACATGTTTTGATATCACCTGTAATGAATACGGTTTACTCATAGTAACTAAGAATTTTGTAAGTTACCTTATTAAAACCATTAGACTCGTAGTGGTTTCACAACTTATACTAGTTATTAGTACGAGCTATACAAAACATTAAAATTTGAACGCAGTTGAGTCTATATAGGTCATTACTTATAACTATGAATATGTGGTACCTATATGATTCGTTTGACATTTACACTATTTTTATGAGCATGTTGTATCTGTAGTTCTTACTACTAGTAGTAGTAGTTCCAAGGTTGTTTTAAGCTAGTAGTATTACACTTATATTGATGACAGAGATAAGATAAGCCCATTCCTTATATAAGTATTGTTAAGTTCTATTTGCATCACTCAACTTACTCATACGGTAACTACAGGTATTGAATAAGAGAAATTAGGGCATATAGTAGTCTAAATACCTTGGATGTACTAGTATGACTATCCTGTATCACCCTTAGTTCTAGTACCATACTGAGATTACCCAATGACTAGGGAACAAGGGGAATAGATAGGATGGATACTACACAAGCGTCAAGCTAATCCATAATCACTAGTATCAACTTAGTTAAAACATAGAGCTCTTTTTTAGTGAGCACATATCCATAGCTTAGTTCTAATCACTACATGACCGTAATCATAGTGCACTAGTAATATCGAGTAAGCTTAACCTTAATACGATTTTCTTCTAGTTTAGTATTATATAAATGTCCATGTGTTTGAATTAGCTATGGATAAGAAAATCTAGAGCTTAGAGTGATTTCCTACTTATTCATACGTATCCTCTATAATAACTAGCATTCTTGGAGTTAAACCATATAGTTGTATCCATTCATACAACATAGATTAGGTAAATAAGGAGGGATCTAAGTGGAATTGATCACTTGAGTTGATGTAGATAAAATCTCCACTTAGACCTTGATAATAGGTAGGCAAGAAGATAGGCATAATCTTCTTTGACTGGATGAGATAAGGTAGGTCTAATGTGTTCTTGATCAATGAGGAGTAGGGTTAGTTGATTAGCATGGACCTTTTACTCATAGGTCTGGGTTTGGTGGAGTGGAACCTAGCTCTCCAGATCATTGCAAAGGAAGGCTATGAGAGAAATGTGGCTAGCTAATGGGATGTGGAATAGGTTAGGGTATGTGACTGAAATGAATAAGCCCTACTGTACCCTACTTTGGGGAGTTGTGGGAATGTGGTGTGCAGCTTTGTCTCGATTCCCCACCAACTAATGATATACCTTGGCAATGAACTAGGAGATTGGGCTGGTGGGTTTTGGAAGCAGTAAATAGTAGGAAACTAGTTGTAATGAAGGGATAAACTCGTGAACAAAATGAAATCCAACAGGATCTACATATGCTTCATCAAATGAATAATATATTGATTCACTTGTAGTTATCAATGGGATCCACCACGAAAGGCTACCAACTATAGTCCATGAAATCAAGCTAAATCAACTTGCTAATTGATCTAGATTGGGAACACAATAGAATACACATGTAACCATAAATAAAAATATGCATTGGAAATAAAACTTCATTTCATTAATATCAAAGAACTGAAATGTGCTTACAAACAGAATAGGAATAAACTAGTAAGGGCGCTGGTAGCTTATCTCTGAGAAGAGATGTGGTGTCTATAGGCCTCTGAAATGAGTTAAAATGAGGCTCAAGGGCCTATTTATTATTTATAAACAATGGAAAACCATAAACATCCAAAACCCTAACCCTAGGAGATGAAGCGCCAAAACTATGGGTCCTGTTTGGGTAAATTGGTGTTTCAACTTCCTGGGGACGTAACTTTGGCATACAATCTATGTTTTACGTGCACCATACCTTGTTAGAAATATGTATCTGAGGACTAAAACTTTTTATGTGATCAAAATCAGTTCATATAACCATGTTGCTTCTAGTTTTCCCAAAAAAATGTCGTTTAGGGCCTCAAAACGGCTCTGGAAGTTCAGGACTGAAAAAACTGCTAAAAATAGTAAGTTGTGTTGAAACTGAAAAAATTAAAGAGAAAATGGTGGGGCCCCAATTGGAATAGGAAGGTGGCCACCAATATCCACCTGGATCATTTCTCCCCCCTTAGGAATCAATGGTCTCCATTGCGTTGAGTTCCTCCGTGAGATGAGAAAAATTCTGCTGAACTTGGTCCATGGTGAACCACTTGCCTTGGTGCAGGAGTTAGCTAGCTTTGACAGCCCGATATATTTGGATCTTTTTTTGGTGAGTGTTATTGATTTGCATGTCCATGATACAATCTGTGGTGGCCTATTCCATGCAACCTGGGTTTAACTCTGTTGGTGTGAGTTTTTATGCAATGTTGGAGGTGTCTAGTAGAGGTGGGAAGTAAGGAAGAAGGCGGTCCACATTGAATACTAGGTGCAGACCAAGGAATGGTAGAATACTGAGCTTGAAGGCATTGTTCCCTATAGCCTTGGTGATGGTGTACGACCCATATCAGAGAGGGTGAAGCTTGCGGTGGGGTCCAGTGAGGTGCTCCTTCTGCAAATGTAGCCACACTTTTTCGCCCACCTGGAAGTTGTGTGGCACACAATGTTGATCATGTCATTGCTTGTACTTAGCATTGGCTCTATCCAATATTTCATGAACCTATTGGTGGATGTGCTGAATGCACTCGATGAAGTTGTTCGCTTTGTTATCTTTAGACTAGACATGATCCGAAACGGCCTGAGTAGCCGCAAATGGAATGGCTACGTCAATGGAACATAGTGGCTGGAATCCCAAGCCTACCTGAAAGGGGCTGTGGCCGGTTGAGATGTGGAGAGCCTAGTTATAACTGTGTTGTACATAGGGGAGGCTGTCATCCCATGTGCGTGGATTCTTTGAATTTTACATGTGCAAAATTTTTACAATCATCCTGTTGACGACCTCTGTCTAGCCATCAATTTGGGGATAGAAAGCTATGGACTTGGTGAGCTTGTTGTACAAAACTGACTAGAGGCTAGACTAAAATGTGCTGAGGAACCTGTTGTCATGATCTGATATGATAGACTATGGGATCCCAAAGTTCACCCGCACTCGTTCAAAGAAGAGTTTAGCAGTGGCTTCTGCTGTGATATTTTTCTTGCAGATCGCCATAATGTCCATCTTCGAGAATCTGTCGATGACCACGAAAAAACAGTCATTTCCATGCTTAGTAGAAGGAAGGCCTGACATGTAATCCATGGATATGAATTCCCAAGGTTGGGGTTAGGTAGAGGAGTATAGAGGCCTTGCTTCTTGATGGTCGGTTTGGAAATGGCGCAAGCAGTGCAGGATCTAATGTACTTCCCGACATCCTATCAAAGGTTTGGCCAATAGAAATACTTCTACAATACTACGACTATTTTCTCGACTCTGAAATTCCGAGCGACTGGACTATAGTTTTCTTCCCATATCATCTTGGAATGCTCACTTGAAGGAACACAAAGGTGTCCCAGGTGACATAACAGTGCATCTTGGAGGTGAAAATTTGGAACTTGCATACCCCCCAAGACTGCCTTGTATGTGTGGTCGAATTCTGGATCGCTCTTGTAGAGAAGTGGCCAATCAGAAGTCTCATGCCCACAAGAGTTGAGAACGGTGGTTAGAGCCACGATCGATGGTCGGCTAAGGAAATATGCAACATTATTGGTGCTACCCTTCTTATACTTGATTTTCAAATGAAACTGTTGCAGATATGTGGACCACTTCTGATGGCAATTGTTCTACAACTTCCCTTGTGTTTGTATGAACTACAAGGGTCGATGGTCTGTGTGGATGATTTTTTCCTTCCCCAAAATTTAATGTTTCTATTGTCGACAAGCTTGCACAGTGGAATACATTTCCTTGTCATAAGTGGGATACTTGCGAACTATGTCGGATAATGCCTCACTGTGATATGCCACTGGATGCCCCTGTTGAGTAATAAATTCCCCAATAGCATAGTTGGAGGCATATGTATCTTTCTCAAATGGTTGTTGCAAGTTTGGTAATGTGATCACTGGGGCAGAATAGACGAGATGTTTCAATTCTAAGAACGTGTTCTATTGAGATTCCAACCAAAATAATTTTTCTTTCGCTCCTCCCTTGGTGACTTGACTCAAGGGCCAAGTGATATGAGAGAATCCCAACATGAACTTATAGTAGAAATTAGCAAGACCTAGAAATCTATGAAGCTCTGTTAGAGTGGTTGGGGCTAGCCAATCCCAAACAGCTTGGATCTTGGTTGGATCCACATGCACCCCCCTTTCATCAATAGTGTATCCTAGATATTGAACTTGGGTCATGCCAAAAGTGCACTTCTCCAAATTGGCACACAAATTGTGTTGCTGTAGTGTTTGGAGGACTTGTCGGATGTGGTGGAGGTGCTCTTCCCATGTCTAGTTGAAGATCAAAATGTCATCCAAGTACACCACTATAAATGAGTTGGTGAATAGCTGAAAGATGTCATCCATCAACCTCATGAAGATTGCGGGAGAATTCGTCAACCCGAAAGGCATGACCAGCCATTCAAAAAGGCCCTCGTTGGCTTTGAATGCAGTCTTCCACACATCAGAGGGTTCAATTGGTACCTGGTGATACCCAGACTTCAAGTTGATATTGCTGAAATATTTCACCCCTTTGATTTGGTCCAGAAGGTCATGAATCTATGGGATCAGGTACCTGTTCCAGATAGTGATCTTGTTCAATGCCTGATAGTCAACACAGAGTATCCAAGTCCCATCCTTCTTATGTACCAACACGATCGGGCTCCCACAAGGCGATGAACTTGGCCGGATGTGACCTTTTTGTAGTAGATCCTAAATCTGCCTCTTGATTTCATCGTTCTCCAAAACAGAGCATTGATAGATTATTCCATTAGGTAGCGGTGCACCCGGGGTCATATCAATGAGGTGCTTGACTTGACAGTGCAAAGGCACCCCTGTGGGTGAGGTAAAGATGTCCCCGTACTCCCCCACAACCTTGTCCATTTGTTTTTGTCACACAGAGGAGCCATGTTTGGAGGTCGTGGCCATAGTCTTCTTTTTGTACTAGGGTTGGATCATCCGAAAATTTTTTTTATTGGTTTGGGAAATGAGCTTACTACATTTTTTTCAGTAACCAAAGAGATAATGGTAGGAGGTGGCGCCTTTGGTATGCTATACAACTTATTTCCAAAAGTAACAATAACAATGCAAGGCTGAGACTCATACACATCATGTCTCTTCCACAAGTATGGTTGGCCTAATAATACATTAGGAACATCAAGAGGAGTAATGTTACATAATACCTCATCCATGAAGGGCTTGATGCTATAGGGAAGGCGGCACTATTGGCTGACGCGGAGATCCCATCCTTGGTGAAGCCACTCGATAGTGTATGGTTGTGGGCGTGTTGTGGTCAGCAAGCCCAAATGCTTCACAACATCTGCTGAAATGAGGTTCTTTTGGCTCCCATGGTCGACAATGAACTGTACCGGGGAACCCTTTACCCACATCTAGGAGTGGAAGAGACGTTCCTCCTACTCTGGATCTTCTGGTTCCTCCTACTGGATCTTCGTAGTGACAACAATGGCATTGGGATCCACATAAATTATATGATTCCCTTTGTAATTCCCCTTGTCAGGTTCTGATTCAAAGTCGGAGCATGCATTTGATTCAGAAGCCCTCATCTCAGCCACCAGCGACTGCTTGGCCTGATACTCACTTGTGTTGTGACTGGACCTCTTATGGAACTCACACCACTTTCCTGTGTCCTTCTTTGGCTTTGCGGTGTTGTTATTTGCTTGTGGATTTGGTAGGTTGTCTTGGGCTGCCATGTCTTGGCTTTGTCCTTTGTTCTGTAGTTTGGGGTCACCTTTCCCTTGCTTTTAATTCACAGATCCAAAGTCTCGTTTCTTTTGTTTGAATTTATGCTCAATCTTATCAGCATACCGGTATGTTGTACCAAGAGGGGAGATGTCGAGGAACTCCATTTCCTCCTTAATGTATCTATTCAGACAACTGCGATACTTTAGCACCAAATGTTTCTTTTAATCTTTAATACCAAACTTTGTGCACAGGGTATGGAACAGATTCATCAGCTCATGCACATCTTGATCCCTTTGTTGCCGCAACGTGGTCCATTGTATGTACTTGTCCTCATAGCTCCCCATGGGATAGTATTGTTCCTTGATGGTGTCTCGGAAAGAATTCCAAGTGGGTATGGCTATGAACAAAAAGGGTTCTCTCTCATTCTTTTTCTCACAGTAGGTTTTCCACCAGTCCTTGACATGGGGGGTATCTTTAAGGAGTGAAAAAATAATCTTATCCTGGTTGGAAAAGTCATGAACCGAGAAAAATCCTTCTAATAGATTCAACCATATATCTATGACATCTACATCTATTTGAACCACAAATATGGGAATATCAAAGTTTACTTGTACCCTAAAGGGATTCAAGCCTCCAGAGTGGTTGCTAGATGCGCCGCCGGTGGGCAGTTGTTGAAGGATCTGCGAAAATTTATCCATCATCGTATTCCTTTGTTTTTCGAGGGCCTCCTCGAGAAATATTTTGATAGGATCTCCTGCTCCCTCATATTTATTTTCGTCCCCCATGGGCGGCCGTCGGGGTTTGTGAGGCTGATCTTGCAAAGGTTCAACCAGATCAAGCCCTAACTCCTTATACCCCGACCTCGTTTGGGACATGCAAAGAAGGATCGAGAAAAAGAAGACTGCTTTGATACCATTGATTTAGATTTATGCAGGAACATAATAGAATACACATGTAACCATAAATAAAAATATGCAGCAGAAATAACAATTCATTTCATTAATATCAAAGAACTGAAATTTTCTTACAAACAAAATGGAAATAAACTATCTAGGGTTCCGATAGCTTATCTCTAAGAGGAGATGTGGCGGCTACAAGCCTCTGAACTGAGTTAAAATGAGGCTCAAGGGCCTATTTATTATTTAGAAACAATGAAAATCCCTAGACATCCAAAACCCTAACCCTAGGAGATGAAGTGCCAAAACTATGGGCTCTGTTTGGGTAAATTGGTGTTTCAACTTCCCGAGGACATAACTTTCGCATACAATCTCTATTTGACGTGCACCATACCTCGTTAGAAATATTTTTTTGAGGAATACAACTTGTGATGTGAGAAACTTCGGTCCATGGACCAATTTTGCTCTCGGTTTTCCCAAAAAGCGTTGTTTAGGGCCTCAACATGGCTCTAGAAGTTGAGGACCCGAAAAATTGCTAAAAATAGTAAGTTGTGCCGAAACTGAAAAACTGAAAGAGACAATGGTGGGGCCCTAAGTGGAATAGATGAGTGGCCACCAATATCCACCTAGATCACTAATAATATACATAGTGGTGAGACTCTACGACTAGTAGTACTTACAGGAAAATAAATAAATAAATAAAATAAAAAAATAAAAAATGAAGAGAGTATCAAGTAGACCCAACTGTGGACCTGACTAATAAGGCTAATTAGACGGAGGAGGGCCTCTTAGGACAAAAATAAACACGCATTCACAAGCTAGTAGTCAAATTCATAGTAGTTATGTCAATACATCTTACTATCTTCACTCAAATCAAAGTTCTTGGACTAATATAGTCTCTATTTCGGCTTGATTTAGATTCAAGTAGAGATCAAGTCATCAACAAGTTGATGAGTCAAGGACTGCTTACCATTTCTAGTAGAGTATAGTATGAAACAAACAACTTACCCTTCATTTCTATATGTTCATTAGGAACCAATTCAGTCAAGTAGCATTTGTTAATTATGTAGCAAAACGTGGTGCCAATAGTCTATGTTCATTGGGGAAAGAAACCAAACCTTCATTTACTTATGTTCAGTATTCAAAGTAAGAGCAAGTGCAAGTTCCCTATGTGAAGTAGAAGGGATTAGGATGGGTTATAAGGTTGATTAAAGTATGAAGCTTGGTAGATGTGACAGCTGGCTAAAGTGCAAACTAGTTGTTATGTTATTTATTTTTAAAAAAGACTAAACATTTATTTCTTTGAGAGAAGGATTACATGATGAACATAAATTAATTATGTTTTGTTGAAATAAAATTTAATTATGGAATAATGGTTCCATAAAAAAAATAATTAAAATACTGATGATAAAAGTATTCCAAGAACTGAGAGTGGTTGAACATAAAACAATTAAAGACAGTTACCTTTCCTCTGGGGATAAAAGTACATCCCAGTGAGGAAAAAGGGTTTTTTTCTATTGCTAAGGAGAGGTAGGAAGAGAGTGATGATTCCTGAGCTGGTGGTGACTACTGGAAACAATCAACGTTCCTAAATCCTAGAAAAGAAGAGTACTGGACTTGGGGTCCCGAGGTCTCTTTAGGAATTTATGTCAATCTACTCATCTCAGGTGTGGAGCACGGGGGGAGATGAGGACGTAATTGCCTCTCTCATGGTAGGGTGGACATTATCAGCTAAATTTGAAACGAGATAAGTAAAAAAAATACATAAATACTAAGTACTGGATATGTTGTTTAGACAAAGATATTTCTTTAATACAGTTAATGTTATTTAAAATATGAAATGAAGATCTCTATAGAGTGAAAGTTCTAGATATGTGATTATCTGTATTTCTTTGAGTAACCAGAAGACACAGAAACACAATTAATTATTTATACTATGTGAGAAATTACATTTATACAAGTTTCGGGATTGTATTTCAAGAAAATAAATGGTGTTTACAGAAACAGGTGAAGTTAATTAGAAAACCCTCTACAGGGAGTGTAAACCAGAAAACCGTTAATATAGGGTTCAGATTCGAAACTCCAAACCCCAAACTAGTCGTTAACTGTAAACCTATGATATACACAGACAATAAATCTAGATGGTTCGGACATCTCCATTAAATTGAAAGAAATAGTTTAGTTTCTATTACTAGATAGAAGAATGAAAACTCTGTCTGCAAAACAATATATATATATATATATATATATAAGGAAAATATCAGAGATAGCACGCACACATAATATATATCGAGAACTGAAATTGCCATCGTAAATACAAATTACATTGAAATTAATCTCTGTGCCAAGATAAGATAGAAAACGGGAACTTAGAATTTGTTCAAACAAGAGCTAAATCTAGTCTAAATCGAAAAAAAAGTGAAGGCTCTCGTAAAGAAAACCAGGACCACAAATTATACATATACAAGAGAAAACATAAACATTTTTTCCATTTCTAGAAATCTGAAGGGAACAAACTGTAACACAGAGGTGAATGAACTAACATTTGCGGATGCGGAAAAACCCAAATGATAACTCATAATCATATATGAAAATTACCCTTCCAGCAAAAAAATCAAATTATAATACAAAAATACCAAGTTTAAAGGGATTTCGCCTCTTAACACCAGACTGAGAATGCAGAGATAGCTAAGACTAAAATATAATTCATAACAATGTTCCATATGCAAACAACAATCACAAGCAGGGCGAAGCACTCGAGATTAAACAGAATTAACACAACGGAAATTTGGCATAAAACCAAATCTAGAGCTCACGATGTCGTGAGAATCCTCAAAGTTGGAACTGAGATTCTCTTTCACAAAGTTTTAGAAACCCTAAGGTGAAAATTGGTACCTGTTGGGGAAAACAACAGAATTAGGAAATTGTTAAACGAAGTGGAATAACAATGGGTAAATCTTTGGTAGTCAAGCAAATGTGGTTACCTGCTCAAAAAACAATACAAGAAAACATCAGCAATAGACTCTACCTTCTAAGCTTGCAGAGCAAAGGAACACATTAAAAAAAAAGACAGATTAAGCTTGTGTTACCTGTGTAAAACATCTTCTACAGGCTTGAATGCAACTCTGCAGAAAAGCCACGGTAGAATAAGGTCACGCAGCCAGATTAAAGTTTATAAATTAGCTAGTGTGTTAGCATAAAACTTAAGAAAAAACCTCGAATTACTTGCTACAGTGAGAGGGAACTCGGCAGGAGAGCTGGAGCATGCTTAGTAATGAAGTAAGTTTCCACAACCTGGAGGAAAAATTTGAAAACGTGTTTTAACAACCATAACACTTGCAAAATCTGAGCGTACGGTCAATGGAATAGAGCCATTGGCAGCCCTGCAAAAACAATAACATGAAGGGCATATGTAATAGAATGAAAAACAGCAACCAAAAAAAAAAGCTAAGTCAAAACCAGATGAAGGTATCGAGTATAAATTTTCATGTTTTGTGCCAAGATTAGTTGAATGAAACTGGAGGAAAGGCATGCCAGTCGGTAGGGTTTAGGCAGCGACGGAGTTGTAGAGTAGCAATAGTGCAGAACTCAACAGCGAAATGGAAGAATCGGTTAGGGTTTGGGAGGTCGATACCCTAAACGGGTACTACATTAGCCTCCACCGTAGATCCAACTCTTCAATATCTGACAGTGTATAAACAGACATATGTCCTCATGAGATATGAAGTTGCAGATATAAGTATAGTACAACAATTCGAATTTATGACACAACCTCCGACGTGACTTAAGATACCATGGATTAATTCAATCAAACAATATAAAGATTTTCCATAATCACATCGTCCTCCCAGCATTAATAATATGAGTTATGAGTATGTTATGAGTATTAATAGTACACATATATTTTGATTAAGTTGCCAAGTGTTGCGCATGTAGAGACAAGGTGTCCATCTTAGCTTATGGAGTATTAGCCAATCTTTATAAAGTTTGTGTCAATTTAATTATATGAGCTCAAAATTTATTTTTACAAATTTAGGATTGCAATAATATCATAGAACTAAGGTGTAACATAGTAAATGTTAAAAAAAATTATTATGACTATGATAAATGTTACAAGTGGTATCAGAGTAGCGTTCACAGGCTGGGACCCTAGGGGTCACCTAACATGATAAATTGTGTGTGTAAATGAGGCACAACAAAGAAATAACATAGTAGAAGATGATATGAGGATGGGATCGACACAAAAAACACCCCAGAACGCAGGGGAACCTACACCCCAATCCCAACCAGAAATGAATCCTGAAATGTGGATTCAACTGAGTGTAGATTAGCACCAGTAGACTAGTATATTTTTGGAGGAACAACAACACCAAACCAGTATACTGCTAAGAACTATGCAGAATTTATAGGAAGAAATGGTCCGGGTTAGGTGTAAAAATGAGCATCTGATACAAGAGCAGGAAAGGATACTCAAGAGCCTTTCTGATAAACAAAATCAAGGAGTGTTACAACCCAAACCTGACATAGAAACACAGGAAGAATGTTAGATGATCCAAATATGTTAATGTAAAGTTAGGATAATTTTTTTATTAAGTTAGAATATTTAATAAATATTAGAGAATAAAAATAATTATTAAATTATAATATTTAATAAATATTAGAGATACTTAGAAATAGAATTTATTAGTAAAGGTAGGAATCTAGAATTGAGTCGTATCTTAGGGTCCAAAATAGGAATAAAGTTAGTAGATTGGATAGAAGATCATTTATTGTAAATGGACACTTGTTATTTTTTCAAGTGATCCATAACCAAATCAAGTTAGTACATATAGCTTATAAATAGGTTAGTCTCCTAATTGAAAATTTAGTAGAAGTTTACGTTTGTAAACTTTGCAACTTTTAATGTAATTTCTTTTCCATTTTTAATAAAATTACGTGTACGAGGACACTTCTCCCATTAATGTGGTATCAGAGCCACCAGTAATGCAGATGACGTGAAGATGAAGATTTCAGCTTTGGAGACTCTTGGAAAATTCTGCTAAAGGATGAATTGGTATGCAATCTTGTCAATGCTTTAAGGAAAAGAAATTTATTGGTTATAATTTGAAAATCAATTTTTTTATTTAAGATTTAGTTTGTTTTTAAAATTCAATTTTCTGTGAGCTTGTTGTCGAGATCTTCCTACAGTTTTTCTTCTCATTGAATTGCTTATTCGTGAAAAGAGCCCCCAACCACTCATAGAGATTTCCAGGTGGACCGAATCCCAATCTCAAACTTGTTAAACGTTACTGTTAGCATGGAGGCTAACTAATGCAGAAACCACGAGGTGAACCAACGTAGCACCACTCCAAAGGACCCAGAGTGAGTTTTTCTGCTCGTGGAAGGGTATTGACAACTGCGTGAAATGGATTGAATCTGCGTGTACATGTAGCAATCGAGGGACGTAAGTAGACGAATGTGCAGAGGCCTTATTCAACCGTCGTAGAGATCACTATTGTAATATCGATCCTAGATGCAGGCATGAATAAAATCGTAGTGTTTGGAGGCAGAATAGAATCTATAATACTATGAAGCGGAGTTAATTCACGGTTTTACTTTAGTAAATGTGCATTGTTGTGTAAGCAATGACATCAGCATTGAAGGAGCGAGATACAAGTAAAAGCTACAACCATGAGAGTATGGTAGCGTGTGAATTGAACGCTGTGACTGGATGGTAAGAAATGCGTTACTTAAAATTTTTTTTTTTTAAGCATGATTCAGATGTTGCAATAAATCTCCATCGATGCTGTGAGTGGAGGCTTTAACGAAGCTAAAGAAATTAAAACCCAGCTTATACAGTTTACCATCACATTTTTGAATTAGGTTTGTGTTAGGTCCCTATATTACTAGTATAGTCCCTTATTGTTGTTAGTGTAACCCCCTTATTGTTATTATTGTACCCTTGTAACCCCCATTTTGTTATTATTGTGCCCTTAAATTATTATTTTTAGGTCGGCTAGGATTACATTGTGGCCCACTAGGATTACATTATGGCCCCATGGACTCCTATATATAGAAAGGAGGTTTTGTAAATTGAATCATCCAAGAATTGTTCATTTATGTAATTTATTGGAGGTTTTCCCCTCGAAGTGGCTTATTTCTAAGGCATTGATATCTCTTTTCTTCTCTTTTTGGAGCTGGTTACACAACATTTGGTATCAAAGCTTTGGATTCTAGGGTTTCGCTGCTCCAACCAGGTCATCGTGGCATTTTCGCTATAATTTTTTTTCTACAAATTTTCAGAAGCTAAAATTTTTAGGGTGTGAAGCCGAAATATTGAGGAAGCCTGTATAAAAATTTCAGAGCTTGGTTCACAATATTTGTGGAGATATGATCTGTGGAAGTCAGGTATTTTTTCAGGCTCCTAAAAAGGTCATCGTGGAATTTTCTCTATAACTTTGTTTCTACAAAGGTTCAGAATCTGAAATTCATATGGTGTGAAGCTGAAATCCTAAGGAAATTCTTCAAAAAAATTCAGAGCTTGGTTCGCAATATTTTGGGAGATATGATCTGTGGAAGGTAGTGCGTTTTCAGGCTCTTGAATTTCATCTCAAAAAGGTGATCGTGGGAAAAGTTCAATAACTCTCTCTCTAGGGATCGGATTGGAGTTCCGTAAAAATGGGTCACAAGTACATGGACTGCAGTTTCTTGGCTATCAATGTCAGAGAAAAAGGACAAAAAAGTGACACGTGGAAAGTCGTACAAGTTTTCTCTACTGAACCAGTCCAGAATTAGGTCATTGTGGGAGATTGGACACAACTTTGTCTTGGAGAATCCAAATTAGGTCAGACCTATGGCATTTGAAAGAAGCTTCAGAGGGCTACTACAAGGCTGAATTTCAGATATCTAAGATTTTCAATTACAGAGATAATTCAATTTCAATATCGAGCTCCTTCAAGCAAGTAAAAGGTGTGTATTTTTTTTCCGAATTGCAGAAGTCTTGTTTGAAGAATCAAGTTGAATTGATTCCAAGGGCATATTGTAGAATAGATATCGATATTGGATTCTAAAATGGCCCCTAAAAATAATTCAACACCCATTAAGCCTTCAGAAGGCTCTACTATGACTCATGAAGATGAAGAATTGCAACATGATCTATCAAAATTACAAGAGCAAGTGCAACAGATTTCACTCTCGCAAAGAGCAACAAAAATGAAATGGAAGTTTTGAAGAAAGGCATGGAAGTGAAGATGGACGGTTTGAAGAAAGGCATGGAAGCTAAGATGGATGGCGTGGAAGCTAATATGGATGGCATGGAAGTGGACATGAAAGACAACATGGAAAACATGAAGAATGATATAAAAGCATACATGGAAGGCTTGATGATAAGCCTAAAACAAGAAATGATTCCTAATGGCAGAAATATAGTAGAAGAACCTCATGATGAGAAAAAAATAAATGTTAATTGTGATTTCATAAAATCTAATGTTGGCGGGAAGAACCACCATATTCCAAAAATGGATATGAGGAAGTTTGATGGAAAGGATCCTGTAACATGGATACTACAGATGGAGCAATATTTTGATCTCCATAACGTGCAAAACACACAAAAGGTACGCATTGCAACTTTACATTAGAACAAAATACATTTGTATGGTATCGATGGCTTTGCTCCCGTAAAAAAATTGTCACTTGGTCAATTTTTACGGAGGAAATGATAGCACATTATGAGGATACAAAGAGCAACACCTTCTTTAGCCAATTGATAAATCTCAAACAAATGGGTTTAGTGGGGCAGCACATTGAGGGCTTCCAAAAATTGAATATAAGGGTAACTAATATTCCAGAGGAACACAAGATTGATCTCTTCATAGGCACTTTAAAGGATAACATCCAACATGAAGTTCATGTTTTGGAACCTGATTCATTAGAGAAGGCATTCAGGTTGGCAAGAAAAATTGAATGTAAAATTATGGCGACAAGGAAGCCTACCACTCAATTCTATAAACAAGGAAGTGTTGCTACGCCTAGATTTCCACAACCTACAAGGTTGACACCACAAAAATTGGAAGAAAAAAGAGCAAAAGGGCTTTGCTATAGTTGTGATAGCAAATACACTAAAGGTCATAAGTGTGCTGAGAAGAAATTATTTTACATAGATTGTGAAGAGGAAGAAGAAAATGAACAAGAAGAGAATATACACCAGGAACCAGCCCTAGAAGAGGAAGAAATGAATCCGACCATATCGTGTAATGCACTGGCAGGAATTACCACTCCTCAAACTCTCAAGATAGAAGGACATATCAAGAAGAAAAAGGTAATAGTGTTGATTGATTCAGGTAGCACCCATAATTTTATTCATTGTAAGGTAGCTAAGGAATTAAATTATTTCCTATACCCAACACCAGAATGTCAAGTGATGGTTGCAAATGGAGGAACTATAAATTGCTCTGGAAAATGCCATAATATCAAGCTAACCATGGGGGAATATGTATTGACTAGTCCAATGCTTTCCATTCCTATGGGAGGTGCTGATGTTGTACTAGGAGTACAATGGTTACAATCTTTGGGGACGGTAGCTTTTAATTCTCAAGAACTTTTCTTGAAATTTTTTTCAGAAGGAAAGGAAGTCGAATTACGGGGTATTGCGGGGAAGCCAGGAAGGATAATAAGCTCTAATGTCATGACAAAGCTTCTAAAGAAAGAATAGCGAGGCGTAATTGCACAATTATGCTCACTAGAAGTTCCAACATCAAAATCATCTATTTCTGCAGATCTCCAACAAGTCTTGGACAATCATTCCAAGGTGTTTGAAACTCCCAAAGGACTCCCACTGATTCGTGATCATGATCATGCTATTCATTTGATTCCAGGAAGTGTTCCTCCAAACATCAGGCCTTATAGATATCCTTACTTCCAAAAGAGCGGAATTGAACGTATGATTGCAGAAATGTTAGAGGCGGGTATAATTCAACCTAGTCAAAGTTCTTTCTCTGCTCCTGTAGTATTGGTACACAAGAAGGATGGATCATGGCGAATGTGTCCGCATTATAGGGAGCTCAATAAGCTCACCATTAAAGATAAATTTCCCATTCCTGTGATTGATGAATTACATGGAGCAATTTATTTTACCAAGTTGGATCTTCGTTCAGGATATCATCAAATTAGAATGAAGACTGAAGATATTCCAAAAACAGCATTTCGAACTCATGAGGCTCATTATGAATTTTTGGTCATGCCTTTTGGCCTTACCAATGCACCTTCTACATTTCAAGGGTTGATGAATTCCATTTTCAAACCCTTCCTTAGAAAATTTGTGCTAGTATTTTTTGATGATATACTAATTTACAGCAGGTCTTGGAAGGATCATGTTGAACATGTTGAAAGGGTGCTCAAACTATTGCAGGAGAAACAATTATATGCAAAAATATCCAAATTTTTCTTTGGAGTACAAGAGGTGGAATATCTGGGTCATATTGTATCTCACGAGGGTGTTAAAGTAGACCCTAACAAAATTAAAGCCATTAAGGAATGGAAAGTCCCCACAACCATAAAGCAGTTGCGAGGATTTCTCAAGTTAACAGGGTATTATCGCAAGTTTGTTAAGAATTATGGGAGAATAGCAGCACCTCTAACAACATTATTGAAGAAAGATGCATTTTCATGGACTCCTGAAGCAACTAAGGCCTTTTAACGTCTTAAAGAGGCAATGTGCCTAGCACCGGTCTTAGCTACACCAGACTTCACAAAAACCTTTATTGTGGAATGTGATGCCTCAGGAAATGGAATTGGTGCAGTTTTAATGCAGGAAGAAGACCCATTGCTTTTGAAAGTCGTCCAATCAAAGGAAAGTATTTACAGAAACCTATTTATGAGAAGGAAATGTTAGCAATACTACATGCACTAAAGAAATGGCGAACTTACCTACTGGGAAGACACTTCAAGGTAAAAACTGATCATGATAGTCTTAAACACTTTTTGGAACAAAGACTATCTTCAGAAGAGCAGCAAAAATGGGTCACAAAGATGTTGGGTTATGACTTTGAAATAATCTACAAAAAAGGAAAGTTTAATGTTGTTGCAGATGCACTCTCAAGAAAGAATGAAGAGGTGGAAGCATTGCTTTGTGCCATTTCTATTATCCAACTAGATTTGATAACCGAAGCAAGAGATGAATGGAAGAAGGACAAAGATGTATGGACACTCATTCAAAAGTTGCAGCAAGATCCTAGTACATCTGATACATTTAGTTGGAAAAATGATTCCTTATGGTACAAAGATCGCTTATATTTTTGTAAGAATTCCCAACTAAAACAAAAGATTCTTCTGGAATTGCACACTTCTCCTCTAGGAGGACACTCAAGATTTTTAAAAAATTACCACAGGGTGAAGAAAGAATTTTTTTGGGATGGCCTTAAATCTAATATTCAAAATTTTGTGGCAGAATGTTTGGTTTGCCAGCAGAATAAAGTGGAAACAATTAAGACCCCAGGACTTCTACAACCTTTATCCATTCCAAGTCAACGTTGGGGGGAGATTTCAATGGATTTTATCACAGGTTTAACTAAGTCCAAAGGAAAGAGTGTAATCATGGTGGTAGTTGATAGACTTACCAAGTATGCACACTTTTGTGCATTATCTCATCCATTTAAAGCAAGTACAGTTGCTACTACATTTATGGACAGAATTCAAAAGCTACATGGAAGCCTAAGGGTTATTGTGAGCAACAGAGATCCCATTTTTACTGGAAATTTTTGGACGGAGTTATTTTCTTGTTTGGGTACTCAATTAGCTCATAGCTCATCTTATCATCCTCAATCCGATGGTCAAACCGAGATAGTAAATAAATGTTTGGAAGGATATCTTCGTTGTTTTGTATCTGATAAACAAACACAATGGGTCAAGTGGTTACCTCTCGCTGAATGGTGGTATAACACTTCCTTCCATACGGCAGCAAAAATGACCCCATTTATGGCACTTTATGGATATCATCCACCATCGATCACATCATCTTTAAGGGAAAATTCGAAGGTTCAAGCAGTGGAAGATCACATCGAGCATCAGCAAGAAGTTCTCCAACTCTTAAAGGATAACCTGAATTTGGCACAAAATCGAATGAAACAACAGGCAGATCAACATCGTAGCGAGAGAAGTTTTGATGTAGGAGATTGGGTATTTTTACGACTACAACCATACAAACAAATGTCCCTCAAGGAAGCAAAGAAGGATAATAAATTATCGCCAAAGTACTATGGTCCTTACAAGGTGTTGCAAAAGATTGGTACTATGGCATACAAATTGGAGCTTCCTGCTTCTTCGCAAGTACATCCAATTTTCCATGTTTCATGCTTAAAGAAGGTTATCGGTGAAAATCTTCCAGTTCAAACAATATTACCAGAACTTGATGAGGAAGGAAAAATCATATTGGAACCTGAAGCGGTCACGGAAACAAGAACTCGACAACTACGGAATCGATCAATTTCAGAGTATCTCATCAAGTGGAAGAACTTACCCACCGAAGATTCTACATGGGAGGATGAGAATTTTATACAGAAGCACCCAGAGCTACTCAAGCGTTGAGGACAACACTTTTTTGAAGGAGAGGGGCATGTTAGGTCCCTATATTACTAGTATAGTCCCTTATTGTTGTTAGTGTAACCCCCTTATTGTTATTATTGTACCCTTGTAACTCCCATTTTATTATTATTGTGCCCTTAAATTATTATTGTTAGGTCGGCTAGGATTACATTGTGGCCCACTAGGATTACATTATGGCCCCATGGACTCCTATATATAGAAAGGAGGTTTTGTAAATTGAATCATCCAAGAATTGTTCATTTATGTAATGTATTGGAGGTTGCCCCCTCGAAGTGGCTTATTTCTAAGGCATTGATATCGCTTTTCTTCTCTTTTTGGAGCTGGTTACACAACAGTTTGATAATCAGAATTTGTGCATTTATTTAATAAATTTATGAAATTGTATGAACCAGTGAAGAGAATATTATTCCATTCCTTTGGACAGTTCATTTTTTTGTTTCTGGATTAATAAGCATTGGGTGGATTGAAGTGTGTGTAATTGATGAAATTTTGAAGAAGAACTTGTAGAATTTCCAACTAGTAAAAAATCAATTACATTTTTATGAAGGACATAATCTCACTCTTTAAAGAGTGATTTGGGAAAGATAAGGAGTGATTTTTTTTTGTAATTGGAGTTATAAGGGAGAAAATTGCATTTTTTTTTTTTGGGAGCAATAAGGTGAAGTAAAACTTTGTTTTTGGAGGAATAAGAAGAAATTTTTTATTTTAGAGAAATAAGGGTCATTATTTGTAACTCAAAGTATCTTTTTACTTTGAGGGGGGGTAGAATTTTTTTTAAGAAGAGATTTGTAAAGGCATTCTCAAATTTTGCAAAGATTTCATTGTAAACACTCAACGAGAAATTGACTAGAGCCAAGTGCAAAGCTCAGTCATTTTTCTCCTTTTTCAACGACTATATGAGGGTCAAGGCCAAGCCCCGATAGATCATTTTTTGTGTCGTTTTTGCGTGGCGTGTTTTGTATGACGAGTTGCTCAAATTTTTGTGCTTGATTCTTTTGGTGCACTACTTAAACACTACAATGTCGAAGTTAATTAATCTGTTCTATGAATCTGATAAGCTAGAAGGAGTGAAATCTTATAAGACATGGAAACGTCTAATTGAAATCACTCTCATATATAATGAATTGTGGCATGAAATTTGTGATGGCAACAATAAGCCAAATAAACCAATAGATGCAGCTTCACTTGCAAAATGGGAAGTAAAATATGACAAAGCATTAGTTCTTATAAAAGCTTCAGTTAATAATGAAATGTACATACATATTGAAAATTCGTCAGATGCATGGACTACTTTACGTACATTCAAAGATCTCTTTGATACAGAACCTGAATTAAAGAAGGTTGATCTTCAATTAAATTTTCTTCAACAGAAATTAACTGAAGGTGGTGATGTCCTTGAGTATATTTCATGACTTAAAAACATCAAGAAAGAAATAGTAAATGTTGGTTTTCAAGCTGTTGATGAAAGCTTCTTGACCATGATTCTAATTGTTGGATTTCCATCATCATATACACATTTTTTGGAAACTTTGCAAGTCAATAGAAAATTAGAGAAGCTAAAGTTTGATGAATTGAGTGACATGTTATCTCAACATGATAAAAACTTTGGGAAGAAGAAACAGATTGGAGAAGATGTCTTATTCACCGAAGCCAGCTCAAGTAACTCCTTAGCTGATAGTTCAAGAAATAGAGGAAGAGGAAATTTCAATCAAAATCAAGAAGCCTAAGGTCATGGTCGCAATCAAAGCAAAGGAAACAATTTCAACAGAGGCTACAATTCAAGCAGGAGCAATTTTCAAGGAAGAGGAAACAATCAAAACACAGGATATCATCAAGGCAGAGAACAAAGTCCAGGCATGGGAAAAACTCAAAACAGAGGCCAAAGCAGAGTCCGAGGATAGTATCAAGGCAGAGTATAGTCTCAAGGAAGAGGCAGCGATTTCAGTCAAATTGTTTGCAGGAGATGTAACAAAGTTGGCCATTATGCGGCAGATTTTAGAACTTCTATTGAGAAGATTCCCAAGTTTCATCCAAACTCTGCACAGTTTTCAAATGATGAAGATGATCCTGATGGTTCCAAATATGTCTTCACCAACACAGAAGCAACAACTTTACAGGTTTCAAGCTTTCTCAGAAGTGATTATGAAGATGCATGGATTCTAGATATAGGTGCAACTCAACACATGAAATTTTGACGTGACTTCTTTTGGAGTTTCAAAGAATGTCATCTGAATTCAATCTATCTTGCTGATAAAACAAAACATACTCCTTCAGGCAAAGGCATAGTTAAAAAAATTTTACCAGGCATTGGAGAAAGAATGATTTCAAATGTATGGTATGTCCCAACATTCAAGAAAAATTTGTTATCTTTAGTCACAATTCGACAAGCAGGACATATGGTGATTATGGAAGATGGCTTAGTTAAAATTAACTTAGTCAAACAGAACATGAAAAAAATAATGACAGGTTATGAATATGGAAAACTGTTAAGGATGAAAGGGATAGTTATTCCAAGAAATTCTAACTTTGCAGGAGCAAAAAGTACATATATTTCACCGATCAGATTGTGGCATGTGAGATATGGTCATCTCATCTTTGGTAGTCTCTCTCAGTTACAAAAACATGGAATGGTTAAAGGACTTCCAACCTTCAAAAGGGAAAATGCAAAGTGTGAATCTTGAATTTTTGGAAAACAACATCGAGAGACTTTTCCTACAATTTCATGGCATGCAAACAGGAATATGCAGTTGGTTCATAGTGATATTTTTGGACCCTTTCCAACTTCGCTCGGAAGTTGCAGATATTTCTTACTCTTTGTTGATGATTTTAGCAGGATGACTTGGGTTTATTTCTTGAAGCAAAAGTCAAAAGCATTTGAAAAGTTCAAAACTTTTCGTCAGCTTATTGAAAATGAAGTAAAGGAGAAGATTGGCACTCTTAGAACTGACAATGGAAGAGAATTCACTTCAAATGAATTCAAAAATTGTTGCATGGATAATGGCATAAAACAACATATTATCAATGTCTACACTCCGCAGCAAAATGAAGTAGTAGAACAAATGAATCGTACCTTGTTAGGAATGATGTGATCTATGTTAACTTTCAAAAAGTTAAGTCCTTTATATTGGGCCGAAGCAATTCATACTGCTGTCTACTTGAGGAACAGATCTCCCACAATTTCTTTAGACGAAATTACACCTTATGAAGCATGGGTTGGCTTCAAACCTCAGGTAAAACATCTCAGAGTTTTTGGATCAGTTTTTTATGCCTTAGTTCTGAAGGAAAAACGAACTAAGCTTGATGTACGAAGCTTGAAGTGCACAATTATTGGGTATTTTGATGAGAAGAAAGGGCACCGAATTTTGTCGAATGGGAAATTCATTGTAAGCAGAGATGTGATTTTTGATGAAAATGAGAGTAAGAGTGCTGAGGAAGTTGAAAGTATTCTTCAAAAGTTAGAAACAAAAAGTGATAAAAGAAATTTTTTTTTACAAAGTCAACCAAATTCACAAAATTGTTATGAACTTGAGTTTCCTTCATCTAAAAACGATTCATCCAGTCCGTCTTCGTCATTAGTGCCATCTGGGTCTTCTAGCAGTTCATCCAACTCTCCTAGCAGTAGCAGTTATTCTGATAATGACTCTCCACCCCCATAACTTGCGGTTGATAAAAAAACATCAGTTTACATCAACCCTCTTTTTATTGATGGTGATTTTTCAGAATCTCAAACCAGTGAACATCAATTTCCAAAATGGGCAGTTCAAATTTTGAAAGATATAAGGCCTAATGAACAAAATAAAAAAGGAACAAGGGGATCACAAAGAATGAAGGCAATTTTTCCTTGATAGCAAATGATTTTACTAAAACTTCTACTTATCAAGAAGTAGTAAAACATAAAGAATGGCAACAGGCTATGGTTGATGAATCTCAGGCAGTTCAAGACAATAACACTTGGAAACTTGTTGATTGTCCTCAGCATGTTAAAACCATCGGATGCAAATGGTTTTATCGCATTAAGTACAAGAAAAATGGTGATATTGATAAGTATAAAGAAAGACTTGTTGCTAAAGGTTTTTTGCAGCAAGAAGGTATTGATTATGAAGAAATTTTTGCTCCTACAGCTAAATGGAACACCATCCAACTCACACTTGCCTTAGTAGCTCAACAAGGATGGAAAGTTCATAAAATGGATGTAAAAAGTGCTTTTCTCAATGGAGATTTACAGGAAGAAGTGTACATGACACAATCACTAGGTTTTGAAATTGAAGGACAGGAAAATAAAGTATGCAAACTGATAAAGGATTTATATGGGTTAAAACAAGCTCCCCGAGCTTGGTATGCCAAAATGGATGAATACCTTCGGAAAGTTGGTTTTTAACGAAGTGAATCTGATGATACCTTGTAAGCACGTCAACAAGGTGAAAATCTAGTGATTTTGGTTATGTACGTCGATGATTTGATTATCACAGGCAACAATGATAATGACATTTCATAGGTGAAAAAGGAGTTACATGCAGGTTTTAAGATGACAGATTTGGGACTACTTAATTACTATCTTAGAGTTGAAGTATTCCAACGTCCACATCAGATCTTCATTTCTCAGAGTAAATATGTAGCATAAATTCTTCAGTGATTTGGAATGCAGGATTGCAAGCCTGTTCTCACCCCTATGGAAAAAAACTTGAAACTTTCAAAATTTGAAGGGGGGGAAATGGTGGATAGCACTACTTATAGACAGTTGATTGGTAGCTTGATTTATCTAACAACTACTCAACTAGATCTTTCTTATGCCATTAGTATTCTTTCCCGCTTTATGCAGGAACCATGAGACAACCATTGGAATGCAGCTAAAATAATTTTTCGTTATATCCAAGGAACAAAAGATTTTGGTATTCTTTACAAAAAGACTAAATTTTTTGTACTTGGTGGATTTTCAGATGCCGAATTTTTTGGAAGTATTGATGATAGGGCATCAACCTCAGGTTATTTAATGAACATGGGGTCAACTGTAGTTTCCTGGACTTGCAAGAAGCAAGCTATAGTGGCCACTTCTTCAGCAGAAACAAAGTACATTTTAGCATGGGAAGCGGCTTGTGAGATTGTTTGGTTGCGTCGAGTTTTACAGGACTTGGGAATTCCTCCAGCAGAAGCTACTTCATTATTCATCGACAACCAGTCAGCAATAAAGCTTGCCAAGAATCCAGTTTTTCATTCAAAGACAAAGCATGTGGACACCAAGTATCATCATATCAGATCACTCATTGTAAAGGATCTCATCAAGCCAATTTCTTGTCCTTTAGAAGATCAGACCTTCGATATCTTCACCAAACCTCTTGGAAAAATAAAATTTACTAAGTTTATAGATGAACTTGGTATATGTTGTAATGTATCTTTGGATCATGGGGGGAATGTTAGATGATCAAAATATGTTAATGAAAAGTTAGGATAAAATATTTATTAAATTATAATATTTAATAAATATTAGAGAAGAAAAATATTTATTAAATTAGAATATTTAATAAATATTAGAGATACTTAGAAATAGAATTTTGTTAGTAAAGACAAGACTCTAGAATTGAGTCGTATCTTAGGGTCCAAAATAGGAATAAAGTTAGTAGATTGGATAGAAGATCATTTATTGTAAATGGACACTTGTTATTTTTTCAAGTGATCCATAACCAAATTAAGTTAGGACATATAGCTTATAAATAGGTTAGTCTCCTAATTGCAAATTTAGTAGAAGTTTACGTTTGTAAACTTTGCAACATTTTATGTAATTTCTTTTCCATTATTAATAAAATTACATTTCTGAGGACACTTCTTCCATTAAAGAAAATGAACGACAATATAAGGACCAAACCAATGACAGAATGGAAAGAATCCATTCACAAAGAAGTAACAAGAATATAAACTATAATGAGGCTGAGTCTGGTAATGTATTAGAACACCAAGAAATTAAGAAACAGAAAGTGGAATTACAAGGTGAGTTTCTAAAGATTAAACCACCTACATTTGATGGAGAAGTGGAGGAGGTGGTTGAATCTTGGTTGATTAATATGAACAAATACTTTCAAGTTTATGAGTACAACAACAATCTTAAAGCCATAATGGCCATCTACTAGTTGAGAGAGAAGGCTACCCTGGGTTGGACGAAGTCAAGAATGTCTGTAGCATTGAAGACCAAGATGTGACATGGGATGATTTTCAGTAATACTTTAAAGAAAAATATATAAAAAAACATTTCTATGAAGAAAAGCCTAGAGAATTACATGATTTGAGGTTGGGTCAAATGACAATGGATGAATACATAACCAAGTTCACTTCCTTATTAAGATATGTTCCCTATTTAAGGGATGAAAAGGCTAAGGTTCAACGATTCTTGAGTAGTTTTCTGACCCACATGAAAGAAAAAATTGAGTTTGTGAATCCAAGGACCATGGATGAATCAATTCGAAAAACGAGAATGTGTTAGCTGTAGTCCAAGGCAAAAGGAGAAATAGGAAAAAGTTGGCAGTCAAGGAAAGGGAAGAAAAGCAGTTAAAATTTAAAAAATGCCAGGACCAATAACTTTAAGAATTCAGCAAGGAATTAAATGAGAAAACAGTTCGGAAGAAACCATCAAAGAACCCAGTGGCCTATGGAAGAAAGGCCTATAGAGGCTTCCAACAAACCTGAACAAGGATAAAACTAGAAACCACCTCTATAGTGTTGGGGGTGTGGCGAGGCTCATTACTATAAAAATTGCCCACAGTGAGGAAGAAGTGAAATAGTAGCTAATTTACAAGAAGCCTCTATAGTGGGATATGTATCCCGGAATATACCCCGAATTAATGCAGCTTTGGACGATTGGCAGACATATTATCAACCAACGATGATAGAACTGGAATATAAGTTACTTTCACAATCTGTTTCTATTTTGGTTGACACAGGTGACAGTTTAAGTTATGAAAACCCCATAATAGTAGAAATCTATAAATTACAAAGTCAGAAATTCAAAAATCCCAGGCTAGTACAACTAGCCACTAGGGAAAAAAGAAAAATTTGTGCCAAAATTCGGAACTATACATTGGAAATTAGAAACCAGCAATTAAATGTGGATCTCAATATACTGACTTTGGGATCCTATAATGTATTATTTGGCACGGATTGGCTGGAGAGACATTGGACACTAGTAGACTATAAATAGAAGATTATATATTACAAAATGCAAGATGGAACTCGTAATGAAATACAAGGAATCAAGAAACTCTTATAGTTACGTCCTATTACAGCCTCCCAAATGAGTAAGTGTATTAGAAAAGGATGTCAGATATATGCCATTTAGGTGGCTTTAGCTAATTCTAAGGAGAAGACCCCTATGCTGGAAAGCATACCAGTAGTACAATATTTCATGGACATGTTTCTATAAGATGTACTAGGTTTACCTCTAAGAAGGGACATCGATTTCACTATTGAATTAATGCCAGGAGAATCACCAATTTCAAGGGCACCATATCGAATGAGTACCAGAGCTAACTGAATTGAAAATGAAACTGCAAGAATTTTTGGAAAAAGGGTACATTCGACAGAGTGTGTTTCCTTGGTGAGCACTAGTGTTGTTTGTAAAGAAAAAGGATGGAACTGTGTGTAGGTCCATGGACTATAGACAACTCAATAAATTGATAGTAAAAAATAAGTATCCATTTCCACGGATTGATGACCTATTTGATCAGGTGAAAGGGGAAACTATATTCTCGAAGATGGACTTAAGATCTGGATATCACCAAATCCGAATCAAGGATGAGGATATCTACAAGACTGATTTCCGTACCCGATATGGGAATTACGAATTTTTGGTATTACCATTTGGTTTAACTAATACACCAACAACATTTATGAGACTGATGCATGGCATATTCCACCCTTTTTGGATAGATTTGTTCTGATATTCATCGATGATATTTTAATTTATTCAAAAAGCATGGAAGAACACAAAGAGAACTTAAGGATAGTGTTGGAGATGCTAAGAAGACATCATTTGTATGCCAAGTTCAGAAAATGTGACTTTTTCAAAGAATAGATACAGTATCTAGGTCATGTCATCTTCGTTGAAGGAATATCAGTCGATCCATAGAAAATTAAGACTGTTATGGAATGGTGAGTACCCCAAAACATGGCAGATATCCATTCCTTTATGAGGTTGGCTGGATACTATCGATGGTTCATTGAAGGATTCTCAAAGTTTGATTTTCCAATTACATATTTATAAAGAAAGGGAAAAATATTTAAATGGACTAGTGAGTATCATAATAGTTTTGAGAAGTTGAAACATTTGCTGACCACTGCCCCAGTGTTGAGGGTAGCTGATCCCAATAAGGAATTTTAGGTATGTACCAATGCTTGTAAGGAAGGTGTTGGGGAAATTTTATAGCAAGAAGGAAGAGTGGTTTCCTATGAATCAAGAAAATTAAAGGAGAATGAACAACGATATTTAACCTATGACTTAGAACTGACAACAGTAGTGCATGCACTCTGAGTATGGAGGCACTACTTTTTAGGAAAAATATTTATGTTGAAAATCGATCACAGTAGCTTAACTAGCTACTCTAAGCAAGCTGATTTAAACGCCCACCAGGCAGGGTGGAATGCTTTCTTAAGCGGATTTTATTTTGATATACAACACGTAAAAGGAAAAGAAAATTATGTGGTGGATGCCTTAAGCAAAAAACTGCATTGTGTCTATGAACTTTTCTATAATCAAATCGAGTGTAAATTTTTAGATGAGATAAAAGAGGAAGTAGAGAAGGATCCTAAATACCAATTTTTATGGTAGCAAGCGGAGGAAGCCAAAAGAAAAGAAAAACCTTATGACTATGGAATTAGCAAGGATCAAATGTTAACCTTCAAAATAAATTTATATATTCCAAATCGGAAGAGTTTAAGAATTGATTATGGATGACTATCACTATGGTAATTACTCAGGACACACAGGATACCAGAAAATGCTAACAAAAATGAGAAAACTCTATTTTTGGCATGGTATGCGAAGAAATATTGTAGAATACTTAAACAAATGTCTGGAGTATTAATAGGTTAAGCTGGAGCATCAACACCCAACCAGATTGTTACAGCCTATACCAGTGCCTAAATGGAAATGGTAAGTTATATCCCTATATTTTATTACTGGTTTACCACGGTAAAAAAGTAACAATGAAACCATTATGGTGGTGGTTTATAAATTGAGTAAGGCAACACATTTCATACCCATACAATATACTTACAAAACTATGCAAATAGAAGATATCTTTATGAGAGATATTTTTACACTGCATGGCATTCCAAAGACTGTTATATCAGATAGGGATGTAAAGTTTACTTCAGCATTCTGGAAGAGCTTATTTATAGGTTTGGGAACCCAAATAAATTTCAGCACCACTTATCATCCCCAGACAGATGGAAAAACTAAGCGAGTGAACCAAATATTGGAAGATATGATACACATGTACATGATGAATCGGCCAATGAAATGGGAAGAATATCTTCACTTGGTAGAATTTACATACAATAATGGTTACCAAGAGCCTCTTAAGATGAGCCCCTTTGAAGCTTTGTATGGGTGATAGTGTCATACTCCCATCAATTGGAGTAGCCCTGAAACCAAGTTGATGCTTGGACCAGAGATGTTGGCTGAGATGGAATTAGAAGTAAGGAAGATCAGACAAAATCTAAAAGCGGCTCAAGATCGGCAGAAGGTATATGCATATAAGAAGAAAACTTATCAAGAATTTGAAGTGGGAAATCATGTGTATGTACAGATTAAACTGAAAAATCACACACTAAGGTGGACCTCCTATGTCAATTTGGCTCCCAAGTTCTGTGGACCTTTCTAGATATTGGAAAGAGTGGGACCTGTGGCTTATCGGATGGCTTTACCTTGCCATATCTGAGTGCACAATGTGTTTCATGTGTCTTTACTAAAATAATATGTGCATGACCCAAAGCATTTAATCCACTGCAAAGTATTCAGGTAGGGAAGATTAAAGAATCTTATCTTAAAATACCAAGTTTTATGAAATTTTAATTCAAAGTTTTGTTGAATGCAGGCCGAACCGGACGACGAATTTCTGGTCGAAACTCAGTGTATACTTGATCGAAGAGAAATCATGCTCCAAAGGCAAGCCATCACCTTGGTTAAAACACAGTAGAATCACTTCAACTCGGATGAGGCTACCTGGGAAGATGAAGGATTTGTTCGTGAGGTTTATCTAGAATTGTTTGCTGAGTTGGAATGAAACATTGAGGAAGGCATTTACTTCTAGATGGCGAAGTTGTGACAACTGGCTTAAGTGGAAAATAGTTGATGTGTTATTTATTTTTAAAAGTGACTAAACATTCATTTCTTTGAGAAAAGGATTACATGATGAACATAAATTAATTATGTTTTGTTGAAAAAAAATTTAATTATGGAATAATGGTTCCATAAAAAATAAAAAATTTAAAATAGTGATGATAAAAGTATTCCAAGAACTGAGAGTGGTTGAACAGAAAGTAGTTAAAGGATGTTACCTTTCCTCTGGGGATAAAATTACATCTCGGTGAGGAAAAGGGGTTATGGTCTATGGCTAAGAAGAGGTAAGAAGAGAGTGATGATTCCTAAACTGGTGGTGACCAGTGGAAACACTCAATGTTCTTGAATCCTGCAAAAGAAGAGTACCGGACTTGGGGTCCTGAGGTCTCTTCAAGAATTTATGTCAACCTACTATCTCAGGTGTGGAGCATAGGGGGAGATGAGGACGTAATCGCCTCTCTCATAGTAGGGTGGACATCATCAGCTAAATATGAAACTAGATAAGTAAACAAAATACATAAATACTAAGTACTGGATATGTTGTTGATCAAGAGTTCATAAATTTTGCTCAAAATTCAAAGTTATAGGATTGGATTGAAACGAGGATGGTGGTGTAGATTTCATATTCCTGATTCTGGTGCCATGAATGGTTTGAAAAACTAATGTCGTATGAGGAAGATATTGCGTTATGATCGAAAATGGCAAGACACAGGTGTTATTGAATTGTGATTCTGTCAACAGAAACTAGTGCAGGTGGAATGAATGGTGGAGATTAGATTATAGAAGCAAGGGTGGGATATCAATGGTGGATGATGAATTGCAATTTCGCATTTTGAAAATAATAGTGGATATCATTAAGATTTCACGTTATATGTTAAATAGGTTGCAATGTGATGTAGTAAAGTTGAAAAATGCAATGTGATGAAGGGAGCCACGTGTCGGCATTGCGCACGAGTGCACATCGCATAAATTATGGTTTTAGCGTTACCAGTACCAAGTTAAACTTGCAGGTAAGCGATTTGCGATGCGCTATTATTGGTTGTGTGTTATGGGACCCAAGAACCCTATTCCACATGAATATAATTTCTTTGAGGCTATGTGTGATATGTTTAACACATAATCATTGTTTTATTATGAACATGTATGTTTAATGAAACTCCGATATTGTTTATGATAACGTATAAGCCACTTAATGGTTGGGGGTGCACATGTGGGAACCAACCTAACTGTAACACTGAATGTTTGGATTAATAGGTAGAACGGATAAGGTTCAGCCCTAATTTAACTTCAGTTAACTGGAGTTCTCCACATTTAGTGGAGTTTTCCTAGGAGATATTGGGAAAAAGAGCAGGAGGCTCAATTTTGGACAATTCTGAGCGAATGAAGAGTCATTTTAGACTGATTGGAGCATTCTGAAGCCATTGGTGTAGATAAAACAACCATTAGTGCAATGTAACAACATGTAATAAATTTCTTTTTAACATACTGAAAGATGGACAAGCCATTAGGAGCTGAACCAACAGATGTAGCCCAGGAGGGCTGATCTGCTTCATCATGCCTATTATGTAAATTTCATGTGGTGACTTATTTATCTATTTTAGACTGATTTTCAATGTTATTTATGCTTATTTTATTCTTCTAATTCACTAAATTTCATCTATAATTCATGGAAAACTCCTTAATCCTTATGCAAACTAATGAGCCAATTATGCACATGTTTTTAAAACTGAAAGACCCTTAGCACAGAAAAACTAATATAGTCATTTCAGATTATATGGTATTAGAGCTACAATTTTTCTCTCGTGTTGTTTAGTGCAAAGAATTGTTTAACTAATTGCAAGTTTTAGATGCTTACAAGGCTCAAGCTCAAAAGGGGAGAAGACAAACTAGTGGAAGTAGGAGGGTCTCAAAAGGATCCCAAGCAAAGGAGATCAAGATTGCCACAATCTTCACCACCTAGTTCACCTCCTAAAGACGTATAAGCTCCATTAAGCATGCCTCCTGAGGAAGGAGAAATTCATGAAAATTTTAACCCTAAGGAAGAAAAAAGAGTGTTTAGGAAATAATTTCTTGCCATGACTGAGATGGTTAGAATTATTTATCAAGAAAGGAATGAGAGACTGGAAGGAGAAGGATATAAACTCAAAAAGGAAGGACAAGGATCTTCAGGAGGTAAACATGATGAAGACAAGTCAAAGAAGGGAAATGGAGGAAATGGAGGCAATGGAGAGCCACCATATTCACCCTCATCATCATCATCATCATCATCTTCTACCTCTTCTTCAGTACATCAGCCACACAAGTCCAAGAGCACTGGTAAATCTCCTTTATCAAAACTTGATGTTAAGTTCAAATTGCTAATGTTTAATGGTGAAGTAAATGCAGACAAGCTAGGTAATTGGATTCAAAAATCGGAGGTCTATTTAAGAATACAAAACCTTCAAGATGATGATACCAAAATTCAATTAGCTTCTTCGAGAATGGAAGATGCAACACTTGTTTGGTGGGAATCCAAGACATAGGAGGAAATCAAGAAACATGGTAAGATTATTCTATCATGGTCAGATTTTGTTGCTACTATTAAATGACAGTTTTATCCATTATCTCATATGCAAAAAGGCATGATGAACTGGCAGAACTTTAGGCAGTTAAAGGGAAAAAATGTGTAAGAATACACCTAGGAATTTAGGAGAAGAACTCTTTTATTAGGGGTGGATTTGCAGAGCCAAGACACTTTGCTAAAGTACATACGAGGCTTACATATATACCTAAAACCTACTATTCTCATGTTTAACCCCACCAGTATAGATGAAGTTTGTGTTCAGGCCACACATCTAGAATCTAGAGGGAAGAACATTCCTAAAGAGGGTAGGAAGAAACCTTTTAAGGGTAAGGCCAAGGAGAAAACCGCAAAAGGAAAAAACAAATGAATGCATATGTTAAGAAAGAGGGAGAAAAAGTGACTTGTAAACATTGTCCAAAAGAAGGCCATGATGAAACTCATTTTTGGAAATTACATCCAGAATTGAGGCCAAAGAAATCCAATAACAAATGGAAACATAAAACTACTGCTACAACTCAACATGAGTTAGGGTCTGATTCAGGTGATGAGACTAAAATTACAGCCATGGGATTGAAGAAAATGAAGGGAAAAGAAATTGAAACTAAACCCAATACCAATACATTAAACTGTCACATAAACACTCCAAATGAATAAGAAAGAATAGAATTGTTTCATGTGAGGGTCATATCCAAGCACACCAAGATTGACACACTGTTTGACAGTGGGTCACAAGAAAAATTAATCTCTGAAGACTTGGTCAAAAAAATTAACCTTGAGACCATACCACATCTAAAACCATATCCATTGGGATGGATTTTTAAGGATGCAAATCTACAAGTTACAAGGAAATGTATATTGAGATGAGTAATCACCGTAAGCTTTGTTGACACAGTTGAATTAGATGTAGTTCTGCTTGACATAACTGGTATTGTATTAGGGAGTCCATACTTGTATGACAGGAAAGCGATCTTCTATCAACATGAGAAAAATTATCATTTATTCAAAGATGGCAAGGATTTCATTGTTAGAGCACACCGTAAGAAGACAAATATTGCTTTGGTAAATGTTGGACAACTAACGGGGCTGGTAAATTCAAGTAAGAATTTTGTTCTTCTTATGATTAAGCCCAAAGTTGATATTAATCATGAATATTTTGAGGTATGTGATCCTAAGTTGAAATCAGAATTATATGATGTGGTTAATGGGCATCATGAGATTTTTCAGGAGCCAACAGGATTGCTCCAAAAATGGAAATTCAACATGAGATTCAATTGCAGTAGGATTTTCCTCTTCCAAACATCGGTATGTATCGCATGTTGATAATGGAGAATGCTGAGATAAAGAGGCAAATCAAAGAGATGTTGGATAAAGATATCATAAGGCCAATCACCTCGCCATGCGGTTCACCCATAGTATTTATACCAAAGAAAGATGGGACTTGGTGCATGTGCGTAGATTTTCGAGCTTTGAACAAAATTATAGTAAAAAATTGTTACCCACTCCCAAGAATAGATGATTTGATTGATATGCTGAAAGAAGCAAAGTTTCTCACTAAGTTAGATTTACAAAGTGGATATCATCAAGTAAGAATTGCATAAAGTGACATATGGAAAACTACATTCAAAACCAAACAAGGACTCTTTGAGTGGCTAGTTATGCCTTTTGGTTTATGTAATGCATCGACAACTTTTATGCGGGTTATGGATAATGTTTTGCGACCATTCCTTGATGAATTTTTTATTGTGTACTTAGATGACATTTTGATTTTCATCAAAACAAGAGAAGATAATGTCTTGCATGTAAATAGAGTGCTTGATATTTTGAAGAAAGAGAAATTGTTTCTTAAGATGTCAAAATGTGAGTTTAGAAAGACTTCTTTGGTCTATTTGGGACATATTGTAGGAGGAGGAGAATTGAGGATTGATTCTTCTAAAGTGGAGGCCATTGTGAATTGGCCCACACCAAAAACAGTTAACGAGGTAATAAGTTTCTTAGGTGCAGCTCAATATTGGAGGAAATTTATTGCTAACTTATCTTCCATCGCAGCTCCTATGCATGTAGTGACAAGTGTGAAGAAAGGCTTCCAATGGGGAGGAAAACAATAGCAAGCTTTCGAAGCTTTAAAAGACAATATCAATTCAGCTCCAGTACTTGCACTACCAAATTTGAGATAGCCATTCGAGATAGAAACCAATGCTAGTGACTATGCCATGGGTGCGGTCCTTTTGCTGCATGTTAAGCCTATCGCCTTTCATTCAGAAAATTTTAATGGTGCTATGAATAATTATCCTACATATGACAAAGAACTATATGTGTTGGTACAAAGTTTCAAGAAGTAGAAACACTACTTGATGGGTACAGAGACTATTGTACACACTGATCACCAACCATTACAATATTTGCAGTTGCAAACAAAATTTTAGCAATCAAGACATTTCAGGTGAATGGGATTTCTTCAACAATTTCACTTGGTTATAAGGGACAAAAAATGTATATTCAATAAATCTACAGATATGCTTTCGAGACCAATCATTAGTGTTTCTACTTTACTCAAAAATGATTCTGTTGTACATGAGAGTTACATAGAACAATATGCACATGACATTGATTTCAAAGATGTGTATACTAGTTTGAGTGAAGGGAATAAAGTTGAAGAAAGAGATTTTCACATGCATAACAATTTTTTGTTTCATTTGGGAAAGCAATGTATTCCACAAGGAGAGAGGCTAAGTGTCATGAGAGAAGCTCATTCTTCTCTTATTGCTAGACACTTTGGGGTAATAAAAACAGTGGCATATCTATAGAGGTATTGTTATTGGCCTCACATGATAGATAGTGTGTCACATTTCATAAGAGGTTGTTCTATGTGTGCAACAAGTAAGCCTAGTAATAGGAAGCTTGGATTGTACATGCCACTACGGGTACCATCAAGTCCATGGGAGAGTGTTGTTGGGTGCTAGTTTTGTACATTTTTCCTACACTCATCTTCCTTGTTTTTCTTTATAACTATAACCAATGGGAGTATGTTTTACCCCTTTTTCCTACCTTTTTACCCTAACTAGTGTTGTTTCACCTAGCTTTCGTTACTTTTCCAATTCACCAATTATTATGATCTATTATACCTTTTTATCACTAATTGATGGTGAATGTTTGGAAAAGGTCGATGGCCTTTGTGTTGTCCTTTCAGATGTCATTTGTAGCATCAAATATCTCGGACATAGAGTTCACATGGGAAATTCAGATAGTGTTGTTACAGCAAATAAATGTTGTTACACCTTGCTGTACAGACTCGCTAGCAAATGTTGTTACGTTCTTCTATTACAGACTTGTTGGCAAACTACTAATACAGTTGTATGGTTGATTACTCTTGTCTCTATTTTTTCTGATATGTCTTTTGGCGGTTGCACTAAAACTATGTTTTTGTTATGATAGTTGTAGGAGTTGTTAACATTGTATTTTTGGGATAATAGCCTAAGGGAAGTTCTGATTGTAATATTTTAATTTCTAATCAGAAATTTATTAGGGAGTGGTTATAACTATATGAGTTCTATTTTGATCAGCATGAGAATCGTAAGATTCTCATGATTGATCTATTCCTATATTTTCTAATGTAACTACTATATATATCTCGGCCCTAGAGGTCTAGAGGTTAGCAGAGAACAACATTGTTTTGCCTCTGTAATTGTGTTCAGATTAATACAAACTATATTGTTATTGTTGTTACATGTGTGATTCCATTTAGTTCAGTTAAATTTCCTTCTCTACCTGCGCCCTGCTAGGAAGGAAGGGACCTCCTTCTTAGCAGGGATTGCAGTGATTACAGTAGTTGTGTGTGTATGTAATTGTATTTCAGTTTATGTATCGTTAGAGTTTTGTTGATGCTATTCAGCTGAGAATATATCTGCTTCGATTTATATACTTTATATGATGTTACACATATGTTAATAGATACACCAAATAGGTAATTATTGTGTGGCGAGCTAAACATATCAATTGAAGTGTGATTTCAATCTTGTGGATTCTTTTATTTCTGCATGAGCGATTTATTTCCAGCATTTTACTTTAGCAAGGATTTATTTTCTTTGAGATTACTTCTGGTTGGTGTATCGGCATAGACAGTGCTACTGTCATTGGAATAAAAAGATGTTCCTGGATTCATAATTAACTGTGTGTTATTCAGTCATTTAATAAGTGATTTATATAGTCCAACATTTTGGCGTTGTTGTCAAGGATGGCAGTGACGATCCAATCAATCAGAGTTGTTTCTAAGAAGTGCAATTTCTATGTGTTTTTATAGAGTGTCTCCAACAACACAATTGTTGGACAGTAAGACGAGAGGTACGAACCTGCGCATCGTTCTAACAGGCTTGAGCGAGCTCGTCAATGTCTTGCTAGGACACTTAGGAATTGAAATTTGGGTATTTTTTTAGGGTGCCTTCAGCTATACAGTCATTGGGCGGTAAGAAAATAGGTAAGAACCTGTGCATCGCTCTAACAAGCTTGAGTGGGGCTCACTATTGTAGAAACTGAAGCACTTATAGGATGAATTGATATACATAGGGCCCATGTGTGCTAGTAGGACAACATCAACATGTACAAACACCCCTACCCCCCCTCCCCCCCCCCCAACTCTACTAACTACAGGAAGGACTGATTGTAAGAAGGAAAAGAAGAGCGTAGGTTTGGGAAGGAAAATATTCTTTGGAGATCTGATTTCAAGGGAAGATAAGGAACAATCCACATACTGAGATAATAGGAAGACAGGACCACAAAAAGCGGCTACTATATCAAGGCCTGGACCGTCGCTATCTTCAGTGGCTGGGCCTCACCATCCTTCGAACAACATATCCACTCCTCATATCAAAACTCCATATTCAAAACAACAGTGGAGAATTATTGATCAGGATTTGAGAATTGAAGGACACGGGGAGACCAGTGGGGACCATCAGGAACCTGAGAAATAACAACTAGTTGATCATCAATTGGATTCTAGTAGTGTTGTTAAACAATTGATCCTAGAGAAGCATTATCCATCTATTTTTCAATCTCTAGCACACTTCGAGGCTAGTTCATCCTATCAATAAGAATTAGCCATGGGGGATGAGAATGTTAAAATAGATAGCTCTGTTACTTTTGAATTCCCAATAGTAGTAACATAGGATGAGACTCCTATGAAGAAAATCCCTTTATCATCCCTACCATCCTTTCAAAGGATGGCTGTTGAGGATACTGATACCTTTTTGTTCGAATTTGACGTGCTGTGTAGAGGTTATGACTATACTTTAGATGCCCAGAAGCTGAAATTATTCCTTGCTAATCTGAAGGGAGTAGCATTAAGGTGGTTCATGAGATTGGGTGTTGGAAAAATTCGAACATGGAATGATATGAGAGAAGCCTTTCTCTTTAAGTATTAGGACTACTACCGAACCAGGGATTTGAAGGAAGAAATTTTCAGAATTGCACAAAAGGAGGATGAAATCCTGGAAGATTATCTGGAGCAGTTCCACTACAATTTACAGAGGTCTAATTTCAACAACTTAGATCTAGAAATTTTAAAGCCAATATTCTTCAGAGGATTAAGAGATGATTTTCTGGAACATCTGAATATAGTAGGAAAAGGAGACATATCGCAAGAAATGTTTGATGAGATAATGAAGCTTTGCCTACGTAGTTCAAGAGGATCGGTCAAAGGGAAAGTTTCAGTTCGGGACCCTTCACTCTGGATAGAGAAGTCCACAAGTAGAGGAGTGACCCAAGCAAAGATCAAGAAATTATTCGAGGATTTTAAAACCAATCTCCTTAGCACTTTCTCTACCTAGATCACTATGATACAAGTCAAGAAGGCACAAGCAGAAGCTGAAGAAGCCTTAGCAATATTCTGTCCCCGATGCAAAAAGAAACATTTAGAAAGACAATGCGGACTGAATAGTGTCAGCCTGTGAAACATCTGTGAGCTGTTGCACTCCACAAATCAGTGTCCTGAGTTGTCCAGACTTAAGGCAGTACTCCAAGAATCAAGCGAGGACGTTCAATCTTCTTATTTTATCAGATCAAAGAGACCATGGCAGCTGTTGAGTCCCAAACTTGCATCTTTTCTATACACCTCTCTAGACTTTTTCCCTTTACCTGGACCTCCTAAGTCATCAACATCATTGCATATTAATCAAAAAGAGCATTTAAAGTGGTTTTTAACTAGGTTTTTTTTCTTTTGTTTGAATTAGATTTTTTCTCATTTGAGCTGCGGAATCTTGTCACTTTCCGCAGTCGCTTCTTGTCACTTTTTGCAGCTGCTTCAACTTTCCAAAGCCATTTTGTTAAAGTCTATATTGCAGGTGTCTTCAGGCAAATCGAGCCACATGGGCAAGTTAGAAATGACGTGGATATGGACCGAGTCCTATTGGCTCAGTCGAATTCACCAAAGAAGGCCGTGGTCAAAGGAAGGCAAGCGGTGGTCAACGTAAGAGTCCTACGGTGACAAAACTCTGTTTTTCACCAAGTGAAGACTTGCATGGCCGTTCCTTAGTCTCAGGGGACAAATCAACACCTGTAAACGGCTCCATAAGCCGAATCCAACAGCCACTCTCCATAGATTTAATCTTCATGGCAGCCATGATGCTAGATTTCTGGACGTGGTTGTTCACGTGTCTTCTATCAGCGCAGACTGTAGAAAATTAGTTATGTCATCCTCTGTTATAAATAATGTGTTCTCATAAGCATGATAGTTAGTTCCTATAATGTAATTCTGCTGTAAAGAAAGCCACTGTGCCGTAACACTTTTTCCATTGTTATGACTGCATTTTGAATATATGAGAAGACTCTGTTCATCAGCGTAATTCGTGGTTGATAGTTGTTGTCCGAGGTTTGTGCAGAGGGCCCCTGCACACGCTGAGGTTTTGTGTATTGCTGTATATTTTCATGCTTCATTTCCTTATGTTTGTTATGCCATAGTTATTTATGTGTATATATTACATTTCTTATGGTATTAACATTTCATTTCTGTCCATAGTTTTTCATGCTTTATACTGTTGTTAATTGATCAGTGTCTTTGTTCCAGATTACAGTAGGCAGCCCGGGCATTTGCATATAGTTTTATGATGGCTAATGACATGGAATCACTCTTGTCCTTTTGCTAATTTATTTTTTTAGCTTTTCATTCCAGCACTGTTTTATTTATTTCAGTTTTGTACATTTTCTCTACTCAGTTAGATTAAATATTAAATTGCTCATGTCATTATCAGTTACCTCCGAAAGCCATAGCGAGACTAATGGTGAGGGATTGAATTATGAGTGTGTAGTTTGATATTAGTTTATTTTTCTGCAAGTTAGATATTAAATTTCTCATGTCATTATCAGTTACCTCCGAAAGCCATAGCGAGACTAATGGTGAGGGATTGAAGTATGAGTGTGTAATTTGATATTAGTTTATTTTTCTGCAAGTTAGATATTAAATTGATCATGTCATTATCAGCTACCTCCGAAATCCATAGTGAGACTAATGGTGAGGGATTGAAGTATGAGTGTGTAATTTTATATTAGTTTATTTTTCTGCAAATTAGATATCAGATTGCTCAAGTTGTTTATGATTACCTCCGAAAGCCATAGCGAGACTAATGGTGAGGGGTCAAAATATGAATTGATGTAATTTTATTTAGCTTTACCTTTCTTGCAATTCCTGGATTTCTTTAAGCACAGTTTCTTTTTTCATTTAGACAGCAGAAAGGGTAATGAGTTTCATGCTCAATAGTTCAATGTTTGTTTAACTAGTATAGTGGCACATTTTCATTTTCTTTTAGGAATTAATTTTGTCAATTGCATGTTTAAAGCCCTTTTGAAATTTGAAGTTTGGGAAATCATTATAAAGGACATCATTGCCTTGAACATTTATATCCATACTTGGCTTTTAAAATTTTCATCTCACATTAGGAAACCAACCAAGATAAAAATAAAAAGACCAAAAACGACAAAAAGTAAGAGATAGGTTATCTTGCACATATAGTGTGCCACACTTCGTCAGCTTACGAATCTTGGATTGACAAATTAATGTAGCAATTTAGGACACACTAAATTGACCAAACATTTTGGCGCCGTTTCCGGGGAAGTGTAACTAGGTAGCCAATTTCTTAAAAAAAAAAACAATAAAAAGAAGGGAAAATTTGGTAACTTCTTGAAGTATGCTCTCCTCTTGCACCTAGTGTGATATGGAGGATTAGAAAAGAGAGTTATCGGTTCAATAATTTCTTAAGTATGCTCTCTTCTTGCACCTAGTGTGACCTGGAAGATCAGAAAGAGAATTATTAGCCCAACTAAAAAAAAAAAAAAAAAAAAATGACATGCATAGAGCAAGAGATTCTAGGGGAAGGTTTATAGCTAGAGCCAAGAGTTCGATTTTCACAACTCCATATTCTTCAAGGCATAGAAAAGATTCACCACCATCTACCCCTAGCCTTAAGATTCCTGGAATTCAAGTAGCAGCTGAATTAGAGGATTCTCCTACACCATCTACCAAATCTCATTTAGAAGGAGACCCTTTCTTTATTGTAATTTCACCTGAAAAATAAAAGGAAGAAACTCCCTCTCATCCTCCATTGATAGAAGAACCAAAGAACTCTGAAGAAATTATCATGACAGAGGAAGTAGTAGATGGATTCAGAGGTAGAGGTAGAGGTAGAGGAGGAGGAAATAATGGAGACAACAATGGTGGAGTTAATAATGGAAGAAATAGGGAAGGAGACAATTCGTTTGGATTCCCTATAGTTGATGAGGAAACTCATACAACAATGAAAAAAATCTCACCATCTGTCCTCCCCAACTTTTGTGGATTACGAAGTGAGGATCCTGAAACATTTCTGTTTGAGTTTGAAGTCGTGTGCCGAACCTATGACTATATGGAAGACTCTCAAAAACTCAAACTGTTTCCTTCAACAATGAAGGGAGCCGCTTTGAAATGGTTCATGGGATTAGACCCCCAATCTATTAGGACTTGGAATGATATGAAACAAACATTTTTGGATAGATACCTGGACTATTGCATGCCCACCAATCACAAGGATGAGGTATTCAAAATGGTACAGAAAGAAGATGAAAATTTGGAGGATTTACTTGAAAGATTTCAATACAACTTAAAAAGAGCAAAGATGAGAAACTTAGATGAGGAAAATTTGAAAGCCCTTCTATTAAAATCCATTAGAGATGAATGGATAGATACTTTAAACATGATGGGGAAAGGAGACATTTCTCAACTTCCACTTCGTGACATAACAGAACTATGTATCCATCTCTCAAGGGGAAAATCTAAAGCGGGAAAAGGGCTTAGAGATCCTTCTCTTATTAGGGCAAACAAATCTGCAACTGGATCAGTAAGTAGGGCAGAGATTGGAAATATGCTTGATGAATTCAAAACTGATATCTTAGAGAGCCTTAGTGAACAACTAGACACCCTTAAAATTCAAAACAAGCAAAAAGCAGAAACTGATGCTCTAGCCATCTTTTGTCCGAAATGTAGGAAGAAACATGCTTTAAGGGAATGTCCCTTGGATGCAAAAGTTGTAGAAACATGTATGATTTTCTCAGAGAATCATGAGACCAAGGATTGTCCTTCAATTCCTGGATTCAAAGCCGTCTTTCAAGAAGATCCAAATTCAGTAGAGTCTCTCTGTTTTGTTGCAAGAAGACCTTGGCAAGGGCAACAAACTCAAGGGTTTAACAACCCTATGAATTTTCAATCCCCACCAAATTGGAATCCTTGGCAACAACCTTGGCCCCAATCTCAAAATCCATATCATTCATGGGTACAAGGTATGCAAAATCCTTATGGGAGATTTGCTCAATTTTATCAATATTCTCCATCTTTTCAAAATCAATAAGCTCCACAACTTCCAAACCCAAATCCACAACTTTCATTTCCATTTCCACAACAACAACCTTCTCAACAAAATCCAAATCCTCAACTCATGCTTCCATTCCAACAAAAGACAAATCAACTTCCAGCTCAGCCATTGCCAAATCCTAACAATAAAAATCCTCAGAATACTTACATGATAGAAGGACAACAATTTCCTACCTATATGATTGTTCCTCTCAATGATGTACAACTCAGGTCTGGTAGAGTTTTAGAAAAAACTTCTATAGATTTCCAAGAGAAAGATACCTCTGAGGAGGACTCTCTTAAAGTCAATAAGGGTTCTGAGGAAGCATCTCTTCAAAATTTAAACATTCAAAAAGCGAAAGAAAAGTTAACCCCCACAACTCCTATAGTTGAGCAACCTGCATCTTCATCCACACCTCCTTTCTCTGAAAGATTACAAATGGATAAAGGGGTGGAAAAACAAATCTTGTTGCCTAACTATGATTTTCTAGATGAATTAAAGAATGTTTGTATCAAGATTCCCTTGCTACAAGCCATTAGAGAGATTCCTATTCTAGCAAAAACAATAAAGTAGTTGAGTCTCAAAAGACCAGGAAGGAAACTAAGAGATACAAGAAGAATCCACCTGGTAGGAAAAATTGCAGATATCATGATGGGAAAAATTACCATGCAGAAGTATGTAGATCCAGGTAGTCCAATTGTCAAGACACATATAAATGGGATAGAAATTCCAAACACATTGATTGACTTAGGGGCTGCTATCAACATTATGAGTAGACAGACTATGGATCAGCTAAAACTTCCTAACCTTCTTTTTACACCTACTTTACTGCAACTTGCAGATCGATCAATTATTAAACCAGATGGTGTATTAGAAGATATTTCAGTCTACTTAGAGTCTTGGGAATATCCAGTAGATTTTATGATTTTGACTCCTAAGAGTAATCTAGGAGGGCACCCACTTATCTTAGGAAGACCTTGGCTAGCCACAGCTGATGCTTTCATTAGTTGTAGATCTGGGGATATGTACATTTCTAATGGTAATTCGAAAAAGAAATTCAATTTGTATCCTCCAGCAAAAGCAATCACAGAAGTAGGAGACAATGAATGGGTCGATGATGAGGACAGTATACAACCTGTCTTTACCATTTCTGAAATTAGTGAGGATAGTCAAATTCTGAACACATTAGAAAATTTTGAGACATCTTCAGAATATGACCCCACACAATTTCAGTTGGAATCTAAAATCGAATATTTATCATCAAGACAAATGTCTCTTTACTCTATGGAAGAGTTCGGTAGTTCTACCATTGAGATTTTTCCAGGAAAAACATTGAATATAAACAAAAATTTGGAAAAACCACAACAGGAAGAACTAACCAAAATCTTGCAAAAAAATTTTACTGCATTTGCATGGGAGTATACTGATATGAAAGGTATTGATCCTAAGACTTGCATTCATCATATCTATATTGAGGAAAATAGTAGACCAATCAGACAACCTCAAAGAAGGATGAATCCAAACCTTAGGGAGATAGTGAAAGAAGAGCTCCAAAAACTTCTCAATGTAAACTTCATTTATCCAATTTCAGATAGCCGATGGGTTTCTCCTTTGGTTATAGTACGTAAAAAGAATGGTAAATGGAGGGTATGCATTGATTATAGGGAATTAAACAAAGCAACTTTGAAGGATCACTTTCCTTTGCCCTTTATCGATAAGGTATTAGATACATTAGCAGGAAAAAGGTACTTTTCATTTTTGGATGGTTTTAGTGGCTATAATCAAATTCAGGTAGCACTTGAAGATCAAGATAAGACCACATTTACCTATCCATGGGGAACTTTTGCCTATGGAGTGCTTCCTTTTGGGTTATGTAATGCACTCGCAACATTCCAAAGAGCAGTACTAGGAATTTTTTCTGATCTAATCCATGATTGTGTAGAGGTTTATATGGATGATTTTACAGTTTATGGTAATTCATTTGAAGAGGCATTAGAAAATTTGGAAAAAGTTCTTATAAGGTGTAAAGAAACAAACCTTTCATTAAGCCATGAAAAATGCTTTATGATGTTTACCGAAGGTATTGTTTTAGGACATCATATTTCAGGAGATGGGATTAAGGTTGATAGATCAAAATTTGAAGTCATCTCCAAGTTACCTATTCCAAATTGTCAAAGAGATGTTAGAAGTTTTCTAGGATTTACTGGTTACTATAGAATATTTATAGAAAACTTCACTAAAATAGCATCTCCACTCTTAAAATTGCTTACAAAAGACTGTGAATTTAAATGGGATCCTGATTGTCAATCAGCCTTTGAAACTTTGAAAACAAGAATATCTGAAGCACCTATCTTGAGAGGACCAAATTGGAAACTCCCTTTCCATATTTCTACAGATGCTTCAGATACAGCTCTAGGAGCTGTGTTGGGTCAAAAGGATTTATTCCCTTATGCCATTTACTATACCAGTAAAAATTTGACTCCCACTGAGTTGAACTATACTGTAACTGAAAAAGAGTTTTTAGCTGTTGTTCATGCAATCAATAAGTTTAGACATTATATAACAGGCTATGAAACTTTTATTCATACTGACCATTCTGCAATTAGATATTTAATGAACAAACCCGTTACTAATGGCAGAGTGACAAGATGGCTCTTACTTTTGCAAGAATTCAATATTACTGTGTTGGATAGACCAGGAAAACAAAATACAGTAGCTGATTTCTTGTCTAGGATTTAGAATACTAAAGAAGATTCTCCTGTAGAGGATAAGTTTCCTGATGAATACTTGTTTGCAGTAACTACTAAGACTCCTTGGTATGCAGATATTGCTAACTATTTGGTTATAGGGAAACTACCTCCACATTTATTTCCAAGTGAAAGAAGAAAGATTATTTAGGAAAGTTCAAGATATTCATGGATTTCTAACGAATTGTTTAAAACAGGGCCAGATCTTGTGATCAGAAGATGTGTCAGGGAGGATGAAATGTCTGATATCCTCAAGGCATGTCATGATGAACCATGCGGCGGGCACTTTGCTGACAAAAGGACAGCCTATAAAATCCTCTCTTTAGGATATTATTGGCCTTCCCTCTTCAAAGATGCAAAACAATATGTCAAAAGGTGTGACAACTGCCAAAGAGTAGGGAAACCTACCCTTTCAAATGAAATTCCATTGAAACCACAGGTACTCATCAAACCCTTTGAAAAATGGGCTTTAGATTTCATTGGACCTATTAATCCACCATCTAAGCAAAAGAAGTATATATTGGTTTGTACTGATTATGTTACTAAATGGGTGGAAGCTAAAGCATTAGTGTCTGCTACTGAAAATTCAGTTGTTAATTTTCTTTATGAGGATATTTTTACCCGCTTTGGTGTTCCAAGAGAAATTGTGACAAATCAGGGAAGCCAATTCACATCCAACCTGGTGGAGAAGATGATGGAAGAATACAAAATAAAGCACAGAAGATCTAATCCCTACCGTCCGCAAGAAAATGGTCAAGTGGAGTCTACAGACAAAGTTCTTGAAAGTATCATCACCAAAACTGTTCATCTACACATAAGAGATTGGGCAGAAAGGCTTCCTGAAGCCTTGTGGGCCTACAGAACTACATGGAGAAATACAACAGGACATTCTCCCTATGAACTTGTTTATGGGAAAGAAGTCCTGCTCCCCATTGAGTTCCAAGTCAAAACCTTCAAGATAACAGTTCAGTTGGGGATGGATCTATCAGAAGCCCAAAAGCATAGAATGGAGCAGTTGAATGAGCTAGATGAGATCAGACAAGAGGCAATTCTAAGAACTGATCTAGTTCAATATCAAAGAGCTAAATGGCATGACAAATACATCAAAGAGAAGAAGTTTCAAGAAGGAGATTGGGCATTGCTATTTGATTCCAAGTTTAAATATTTTAAAGGAAAATTTCAGACTCATTGGCTTGGGCCATATGAGATTGATAAGATCTTTAGCAATCGAGCGGTAAGGATCAAGACCATTGATGAATCTCAAACTCCTCTTATTGTGAATGGCCACAGATTAAAGATTTATCATAAGCCACTCTCAAAAGAGGAATTTGTCAAAATGTTTCAAGATAATTCTGCAATAAGGCTGGTGAAGAAGAATTCTTCTTCTCCACCAGCCTAGCCTTTGTTCTTTTCAAGTGTTAAAAAAAAATAAAAAATAAAAATAAAAAATAAAAAATAAAAATAAAAATTTGTATAAGCCTGAAAACCGATCACTGATTGGTAGTCTTATACAGAAAATGTAGGGTGAAAATCAGGAACACCTGACACCCTATATTTTCCAAAAAAAAAAATATATTTCTCTCTCTCTCATTTCACAAGTTTTATGACAACCCACTCCATTTCATTCCATTTCATTCCACTTCATTCCACTTCATTCCACACCACTTCATTTCATTTCACTCCATTTCATCCATTTTCATTTCATTTAACCAATAAAATTTTCTTTCATGACCATTTTCATTCAGTTAGTTATCATCTATTCAAATAATTGCTGTGTCAGTTTCCGCAGCTAACACCAGTTTCCGTAGCTAGAAGTAGTTTCCGCAGCCACCACTCTGTTTTTCAAAAATGTACAGCTAGATGTTAGTTCAACAATCATGAAATCAAATGCAAGTATGAAGACATGAGGCATTTAAAGGCATCAATGAGAAGCAACTGATTGAAGACTAATGAAAAATGGCAAGAATTCCAAGGTATGAGTAGAAATTTATTTCAAATAGCATTCAAGCACTTTTTTACATAGTTATAAACCATAGCTCCATTATATGTAATGATTGCATTGACAACTCCGTAACCATTCCATGATATCTATACAATCCCCCCACAATCCTTGCATTCATTTTCAAACGGTCTCATAATCAAGCCTCCGGTCTTCACTCGTACTTTGATACTCCACCTGTAGTTATGAAACGTGGTTGATTTGAATACGGCTTCTTTCAGCCGCACAAAATCCGTAGCCGTTTCATAAACGTGCTTGCAGCCACCTAATTTTAAATATTGCTGAATGCACTTTACTTCCCTTACTTTTCTATTGATCTCACAGCTGCATTTCCACCATGCTCACAGAAGCTTTCACCCTATTCTATTCTCTGTTCTGCTTCATTCCGTATACCCATTCTCTGATATCCGCTTACAGTCACTGGTCTCCTTCATAAACCGTGCTCATTTCCGCTAATGCAGTCGTCTTACCTCCATTTAATCCTCCTCACGCAGACAAGTTTTAAAGAGCAGAAAGAAGGATGGGTCAGTTGTTGAGGATAGAACCAGAGGGACCTAAATTCATGGAAGGATACCCGCAAGTCAAAGATATATTGAAAAAGGCAAAATGGCTTCAGTTTATTCAAAAATTTAAAGGCCACAATAAGGAGGTAACAAAAGATTTTGCGAGGTCTTTCAACGGTCTGGAGGTAGAAATTGGTGACCTCAAATTTATGATGACTGAGGCATCCATAGTAGCTGCTACAGAACTCCCTCAAGAAGGTGAATGCTGGTTCAAGAATAAGAGCATTGGCGAGGAAGTCTGGAGAGTGATCCTACGTAACCCAGGTATGGATGTCACCATTTTCAAAAAGGGAATTCATGTTCATGCTTTTAAAGAAGAGTGGGCCACTTTACTATTGGTTATTCAAAAATTTATCACCTGTGAGGGACGTTTTGGGTCAATGTACATGTATCATAGCCGTCTATTGATGAATTTTCTAGATAACCAGACCCTCAATCTGCCATATTTTTTATTAAACAACTTGAAAAAGATGTCTGTAACCGTCCAAAAGCATCTGGGGGACGTAGAACCACATTTGTATCACCATGGTCTTGTGAAAATTTTGATAGAAAAACAATTAAAAGAGAAGAAGGACACCTGGGAGCAGTTTTTAATTAGGAATATCTTTGTAGAACCCCAAGAAACTCCTGAAGGTAGTACACCAAAAAGGAGTAGGAGAAAGAGAACAGATGATAAAACCCAAAGCACTCCTACTAATACAATTGAAGAAACTAGTAGGGAAGAAAGACTGTCTAAAAGAAGGAAGGAAAAGACTGAGAGTAAAAAGCCAATGAAACCAAAAGAGAAAAGAAGCATTGAAGTTGTGCATCAAACCCCTTCCTCAGAAGAAGACCATCAAGTATTATCTGAGAGATTATTTCATCTTCAGGAACATTTAGTTATGATCAAAAAGAAAGGAAAGGAAGAACAAAAGGAAAAAGACAGTAGTCCACAGTATGTAAGAAGAAGCAGCAGGCTTAAAGGGAAGTTGAGGAAAACACAAAAAAAAGGACCCCATTTTATTGATTTGGAAGAAGTAACACCTGAAAAAATTCCAGTTGGCCATAGTCCATCTCATTCTCAGCCAAAAGTTGAACATAGTCCATCTCACTCTCAGCCAAATGTCGAAACTAGCCCTCAAGATGATGACATGAGTCCTTTTCGGCCAGATTTTGAAGTCAATTCTCCTCCACGGCATTTTGGAGACAGCCCAAGGAAAATGACACCCGAGATAGATCCAAAGCAGCAAGAGGTGTATGATTACATAGAATCTTTAGAAAGAACAGCCATGGGTCCCAACACTTCGTCCACTCAGCCTCACACAGCACAAGAAGCTCAAGTCCAATCGTTGAAACAAGAAGTCTTTGAGTTGGAAGTTTTAAATAGACATATTAAAAATGAAAATGAGGCATTAAAGGAGCAAAACAGATTGGACAAGATCATTCATGACAACACTATGCTACATCTGGGACTGTGGCAGAAAAAGAACAGGAAATTGAAGAAGAAATGCCAGAAGTTAAGTAGAGCACTGATTAATCTGAAATTCAGATGCTTGATGAAGAAGCCCAGGATGATAGCAGCACCAAGGAAGAGGAGAAGAGGATTGGATGTACTGGAAGAGGTATCAGGGCATATGAATTGAAGGAGGATGATCAAAATTTTGGTTGCATGAGGACATGCAACACCTTCACAGTGGGGGTATGTTGAGTCCCAAACTTGCATCTTTTCTATACACCTCTCTAGACTTTTTCCCTTTACCTGGACCTCCTAAGTCATCAACATCATTGCATATTAATCAAAAAGAGCATTTAAAGTGGTTTTTAACTATGTTTTGTGTTTGCTGTTTGAATTAGATTTTTGCTCATTTGAGCTGCGGAATCTTGTCACTTTCCGCAGCCGCTTCTTGTCACTTTCCGCAGCTGCTTCAACTTTCTGCAACCATTTTATTAAAGTCTATATTGCAGGTGTCTTCAGGAAAATCGAGCCACATGGGTAAGTGAGAAATGACGTGGATATGGACCAAGTCCTATTGGCTTAGTTGAATTCACCAAAGAAGGCCGTGGTCAAAGGAAGGCAAGCGGTGGTCAACGTAAGAGTCCTACGGTGAAAAAACTCTGTTTTTCACCACGTGAAGACTTGCGTGGCCATTCCTTAGTCTCAGGGGACAAATCAACACCTGTAAACAGCTCCATAAGCCGAATCCAACAGCCACTCTCCATAGATTTAATCTTCACGGCAGCCATGATGCTAGATTTCTGGACGTGGTTGTTCACGTGTCTTCTATCAGCGCAAACTGTAGAAAATTAGTTATGTCATCCTCTGTTATAAATAATGTGTTCTCATACGCATGATAGTTAGTTCCTGTAATGTAATTCTGCTGTAAAGAAAGCCACTGTGCCGTAACACTTTTTCCATTGTTATGATTGCATTTTGAATATATGAGAAGACTTTGTTCATCAGCGTAATTCGTGGTTGATAGTTGTTGTCCGAGGTTTGTGCAGAGGGCCCCTGCACACACTGAGGTTTTGTGTATTGCTGTATAGTTTCATGCTTCATTTCCTTATGTTTGTTATGCCACAGTTATTTATGTGTATATATTACATTTCTTATGGTATTAACATTTCATTTCTGTCCATAGTTTTTCATGCTTTATACTGTTGTTAACTGATCAGTGTCTTTGTTCCAGATTACAGTAGGTAGCTGAGGCATTTGCATATAGTTTTATGATGACTAATGACATGGAATCACTCTTGTCCTTCTGCTGATTTATTTTTTTAGCTTTTCATTCCAGCACTGTTTTATTTATTTCAGTTTTGTACATTTTCTCTAATCAGTTAGATTAAATATTAAATTGCTCATGTCATTATGAGTTACCTCCGAAAGCCATAGCGAGACTAATGGTGAGGGATTGAAGTATGAGTGTGTAGTTTGATATTAGTTTATTTTTCTGCAAGTTAGATATTAAATTTCTCATGTCATTATCAGTTACCTCCGAAAGCCATAGCGAGACTAATGGTGAGGGATTGAAGTATGAGTGTGTAGTTTGATATTAGTTTATTTTTTTGCAAGTTAGATATTAAATTGCTCATGTCATTATCAGTTACCTCCGAAAGCCATAGCGAGACTAATGGTGAGGGATTGAAGTATGAGTGTGTAATTTGATATTAGTTTAATTTTCTGCAAATTAGATATCAGATTGCTCAAGTTGTTTATGATTACCTCCGAAAGCCATAGCGAGACTAATGGTGAGGGGTCAGAATATGAGTTGATGTAATTTGATTTAGCTTTACCTTTCTTGCAATTCTTGGATTTCTTTAAGCACAGTTTCTTTTTGTATTTAGACAGCAGCAAGGGTAATGAGTTTCATGCTCAATAGTTCACTGTTTGTTTAACTAGTATAGTGGCACATTTTCATTTTCTTTTAGGAATTAATTTTGTCAATTGCATGTTTAAAGCCCTTTTGAAATTTGAAGTTTGGGAAATCATTATAAAGGACATCATTTCCTTGAACATTTATATCCATACTTGGCTTTTAAAATTTTCATCTCACATTAGGAAACCAACCAAGATAAAAATAAAAAGACCAAAAACGACAAAAAGTAAGAGATAGGTTATCTTGCACATATAGTGTGCCACACTTCGTCAGCTTACGAATCCCGAATTGACAAATTAATGTAGCAATTTAGGACACACTAAATTGACCAAACAGTAGCCGCGACCTAGAGGTATGCCTTTAGATTTTTCTTATTTCTATCCTTGGAATAATGTTTATAACATTCAACAATACCCATGGCAGTATCCTACTCCTTCCTTAACACAATTATCTTCACCATGGAACCAGTGGCCATCTCCTCCACCAATGCAATATCCTTCATCACAACCCAATCCTTGGGGTCAGAACTGGAGAGGCAATGGCCAAGGTCTAGTACCCCCTCCAATACCAATGCAACAACAGTAGTTACAACTGCCTTATATTCAGAATCTTGCACCTTCTATCTAACCCCAATTACCTTTACAACCTAACCCCAATCCAAATAATAAGGCAACTCAGAGCATGGATGCACTGGTTACCCTCAAGACTTATCTTATCACTCCTATTGGATTTAATGAGGTTCAACTTCAGTCAGGGAAATTAATCATCTCTGAACACACTCCCATTATGATCGAAGAAAGTGAATCACCTAGAAAGGATATGGATGATTCCGAGGCAGTTGTTAGATATGTAACAACTGATACAGTACCCATTGTTACACCTGTAACAGCCGGCTCGAGAGGATGATATTATTAATGGTTTTATCAGTTTTCCATTCCATGTTGCCTCCATTAGATAATTGGGAGAAGAAGGTGAGGAAGATGATGTAATTATTGAACATTTGAAAACAAATCCACTTATTATCAGCAGTCCCATTGAAATCGAACCTGGAAAATGTTTAAACATCAATCCTAACCTGACTACTAAACAAAACAGATTGCTAATATAGCTGTTATAGAAATACAAAAAGGCATTTACATGGGACTATACCGATATGAAAGGAATCCATCCTACCTTATGAACTCATCGCATTTACCTTAAAGAAGATTGAAAAATTGTTAGACAACCTTAGCACCGAATGAACCTCGCACTTAAAGAGATAGTAAAAGAAGAATTGCAGAAACTCCTTAATGCTAATTTCATCTACCCATTTTTTGACAGTCAGTGGGTGTCTCTACTTGTCATATTTTTGAAGAAGAATGGAAAATGGAGGGTCTATGTTGAATATAGAGGACTTAACAAGGCCACTCAAAAAGATCATTTTCCCTTACCATTTATTGATCAGGTCTTGGACACTCTTTCTGGAAAGAAATTATTTTCATTTCTAGACGGGTTTCGTGGCTATAATCAAATATAGATTTCTCCAGAAGATCAATACAAGACAACCTTTACTTGGTCATGGAGTACTTTTTCATACAGAGTCCTTCCCTTTGGTCTCTGCAATGCACCAAGAACCTTTCAAAGGGCAATATTAGGTATTTTTTCTGATCTTTTGAATGATTTTCTTGAAATTTTTATGGGTGATTTTACACCCTACGGGGATGCCTTTGAGACAACATTAGCTAGCTTAGAAAAAGTGTTGGAACGTTGTGAAAAAAATAATGTTGCTCTGAGCACGGAAAAATGCAACTTGATTGTTAACACTGGAAAATTGTATACAGAAGATGACATTAATTAATGTCGAGCCTAAGGATTTACATGGCAAGAACACATTATGGAATCAAGAAGTATTTGAAATCTCTAAGGTTTTGAGAAAATCATATTTGAAATAGTCATAAACGCTGAATTGCGCACTTTATCCTTCGAGGAGAGCGCCTTCTGTGTACCTTTTTTCCCGATAAGTGCGCTTTCCTAGAAATGGAAAAAATTCACTTTACAGGACCACACCAAGCAAAGGATAGTTACTCCTTATGTGAAATCCTCCTAAGGACAGCCACCAATGCCTCCTTAGACACTATGTGAGCACACAATGGAATCACACCTCTCCCTTGGGTCACTATCCATCATGTACCAAGGGAGGGAAGGAGCATTTGAAACTCACCTATATAAATCCCCCAAGAGATGAAGAAAGGGTGATCACATAGCGATGCTAGCCAAAGTTTCCCAAGCAACACCAACAGTGTGTGACTTAGAGCTAGAGCTAAAGAGGACTCGATAGTTGGCCACCCAACATCTTAGCCCACCACAGCAGAGAGAGAGAGGGAGACTGCATCAAAGGCAGAGCTTGGAAGGCAACATCCTTGCATCGAGACCTAGAGCCATTGCCTAGGGCCCCTTTGGCAAGTGGGTAAAATTTATTCTCCATTTCAAACATTTAATAAGAAGAGGCCATTGATCCACCGTTTGCATTATTATCGTTTTGAATCTCTATATAGATTCTGTATATTTGTGTTTTAGTTTTAGTTTAACTAGAGCATACTTTAGCATACTATTTCCACTAAGTTTTATGCTTTTGAGCTCCCCCACTTTCTGCCTGTTACCAATATTTTAAAGAGTAGACCACACTATTTAAGCTGGTGTGATTTCGTACACCCGTGTGAATAATCCAGCACAATAGGATTGGCGACTCCACTGATGTGTTTCAAGTTTATGTGGTTGTGCCATCTTTTGCAAGAGACCCTTTATCCATGCTGGAGTGGAGTTGACAGTCCTCTGACCCATCTTGTAGTCCCTAGACTCACTGAGGTGACAGACTGAAGAAGGCAACTCCTAAACTTCTTAATTGTAGGATTTTTGCGTGTATTTTTTCCTCACAAAGGTGCATTGCATGCATTCAGGACTGACCTACACATAGGAGGGCGCACTTATCAAGGTTTTTTGCACGCAAATTGCAGACTGAGACTTTTCTCCTTATATTCTGCATTTTTTCTACTTGTAATTGTGTTGGGAAGCCCCTAATGTATCTGCCAACACTTGTGTTGATACCCCATAGCTTCTGAGAACTCATTTCTTGCTGCTTTCTGTAGGTATAGAGTTAGTTTTCATTTAAGTTGGTCTTTGCAAAAAGTGTTCACATAGTTTAAGTAGGGGGCGAATTAACCATTTCTTTCCGAAAAATTTATGTTTTTGCAAATTCTGGTATGCACACTTAGTTTAACTAGTCTGAGTAAGTGGCCCAAGACCACACATGCATAAGTTACTGTAGAAATTGTTTAGTTTAAATTCAATTTTTGCATCTAGGAAATTGCGGGACTAGGATTGAATCGCCAATTAGAGCAAGTAATCTCTGTTGTCTTTGCACCATTTGGTGACCCTAGACAAGCATATGAATGCTCTACATTCGCGATTCGCCATCTCGCTTTAGTTACTCACATAGACTAACTAGGAAGATTTGGAAGCGGCCCATTATCCGCATATGTTTTCCATTTGAGCAAGGAACAACATCACATAGTTTAACTAGGGGAATTTTGTAAAGGATCACCGATATCCATATGTTCAAATTATGAGATTGTTCACCATATGCTCACACACGCTCACCCACTAAGAAAAAAAATCCACCTAAAACTAACTTAAAACAACTCACTAAATTCTCTCCACAGGGGCCATAAAAGAATTTATAGATTAAGTTAGGATCAAGGGGGTAGGCATTCAATAAACCACCTTGATCACGCTTGACATTGAATCATAGAATTTGTGTATTTAGGGAGCTTTAAAATCCACCTATTAGCCCACGAAAAAGAAAACCCGAGCGCGGCAGAGACCCGATTCAGAGAGGGTTAGGCTTAGGCACAGTGCGTGCAGTATCAATTGGGGCTACCTGACTCGACTGATACTTGGTACTATTAGCTGACTACCAAGAAGCCAAAGAATCGAACGCTCAGGTGGGACGGTGGTTCTTAGTGGCCAAAAACTAGGGCATCCTTTACCCTATAGGTTACGGTGCAGGCAAGCGCCAAACCCTCTACCCTTACCTTGGTGGATTCTCTTCGGCTAACTGGGGGCATCGCCAGCTCTTACGAGAAATTGTGCCAACACTCGCAAGACATCTTCTCAAGGCTCAGTTACTTTTGAGTGTGTGAGGATGTAATTGATCACATAGATTAAGTTAAAGGGAAAATTCATTTAATTTTCGCTTTGTTTTATGTATGTGGCCATAAATTTGTTGTGATCATACACTCAATCCCCTCAAAATTTTTATAAAACCTAACGTGATCGACACCCAAACGGTTCCAATGGAACCTCGTTGGTCCAGGCATATTTTGGACCTCCCCCCATTGTCAGGAGGGGTTCCAGGTCTTTCGTCGTTTAGGCATCAAAGACGGAACATTTCCAAAATTGTTGGTTCATCCTTTCTTAGAGAAACCTTAGTTGGGAACCCTAGTCGATCTCCCAACATGACACCGCACACCACTCCCCCCTCGTCCCCTGGGGGGCAAAGGAGCACATCCCATATGGGAAGCCAGCTAAATTCACAACAGGGTACGTCACAGACTAACCCTTGTTCTAACCAGAACTTCGTGTCTTCACACGTTTCCATGGTGTCAACCTCCCAGTCACCCTTCTTAGTGGTGTTGAATCTACCCGATTTAACCAAGCTCACCAATGACCCCATCACACATGACCCCAATTGGCCTCCCATGTCCACAAAGCTCCCTTCGGACATACCAAAGTTTGAAGGCAAGCAAGCGGAAGACCCAGGTAATCATATAATGACCTTTCACATGTGGTGCTCATCGAATAGCATCATTGACGATACTATTCGGTTGAGGCCATTTCAATGAACTCTTATGGGAGTGGTCGCGAAATGGTATGTGGGGCAACCCCCTACTTCACATGGAACCTTCAGCACCCTCGCTACTACGTTCCTCACATACTTTCAGTTGCCCATTCACCACAATTCGGGAATGGAATTATTGACCCATTTCAGACAATCCCCCTCCATCCATATCTCAGAGCATCTCCATGAATGGAGGTGGCGTCGTAGTTTATGCAAAGCTAAACTCGACGACCCGGTCCTTTTAGATTTATTTTTGAAAACTCTGATGCCGAAGTTTTCAAAGGATGTGGCACAACACAACCCCACATCCGAAAAGGATGCAATCAGTAAAGCCCTACAGCTTGAACTGATCTATATGTAGTGAGAATACATCTACAATATCCTGCCTAACGCCCCATGTTTCCAATCTTATTAAGAATTTCCAGGCATGTCTAACTCTGCAGATGGACTAATTGGGTCAATGACTCAAGGGTACCTAGCTAGTAGAGTCAAAGTCTCGGTTACGCACATGGTTCTACCCAGAACATGTCTCAACCCAGATTTCAAAGTCATCATATGCCGCAGCAAAATTTGACTAATAGGGCGCAAGCGTATCACCAAGGAAGACCTTATCCTCTGGCTAAGGGGACCCATTATGCAGGAAGAAAGACTAAAGGAAGAGCTCCCCCCCAATGGCCAGGTGCAAACACAGGACAACATTATGCTCAGTCCCATGCACACAACCCACCTACGCAAAACAATGCACAGCTGAAATTTGTGCAGCCATCCCAAAATCAACCACACCAATATGATCAGGAGAAATACCCTCCTAACATGGTTAAGAAAAACAAAAAAAAAATGCCTAAATGGAACCCTGGACAGGGGGGTAGCAACCAACAGCACCCATTGCGATCCCAGGCTAGAGGTAACTCTAACCAGAATCAGAAACAGGAGCCAATCAATGCCCAAAGGCAAGAAAAAAGGCCAACTCTACAAAAAAACCATTCTTGTTCAATATGTGGTGAGTACGGGCACTATACTCACCACTGTCCCGAAGTCCTTGAGCTTAAAAAGCTACATAGTAACCGAGGACAAGGAGGATCTTCCTAGAAAACTGCGGTGATGCAATAACCTTTCCCCCATTAAGGGACGGTCAGCACTCAACAGCAAAACTCAGACGATTCTAGGAAAAGCAACCATGAGATCTACATGGCTGGGGAAGAAATGTTTTTTCAAACTCATAATCGCAGCTACGACACCCCACTAGACACCAATACATTAGGGGCTAGTGCAAGCGCATTGACTGCACCTTTAACCATTCCAAATTTTCCTATGGAACTATTTCCAAAAAAGGTAAAAGGGCCTAATAGGTGAGCAGGTAACTATTCCAAAGTGGCCCACAATTATAACATCGTAGATGATTTAGCTCAATCACCTACTGCTATGTCCACATTGGAAGTACTACAGTTGTGCCCCAAGCAACGGAACGCCCTACTTTCTGCGTTAGGCGCTATCGACCTTGTTGATACGCGCATGATGGCTTTTGACTTGCACAAAGCCACCCGTAGGCTTCCCTCCATGGTCACCTTCCAAATACCAGTATCGGTACAAAATATTACTATTCACTAGTGTGTCAATGATGAGAGTGCATCCACATGCATCATGTCAAAGAATGTGTGGCAAAAGTTAGGATACTCAAAACTTCCGTCATCACACTCAGAGCGTACGACGGTCGTCCCTCGACCCCTGTCGGCCTCTTCTAAAATGTACCGGTCTGCTTAGCCAGCAAGATGGTTCACATAGACATCGAAGTCTTGGACACTCACTTGGATTACAATATACTCCTTGGGTGGAGTTACATGTACGCCATGTCTTCCATAACATCCTTCGTCTTTTGCATCATGATGTCCCCCCACGAGGATCAAATCATTATGGTAGACTAGCTGACTCACAGTGAAAAGCGTCCCCTAACCAACATGGATGTAATTCTACCCTACATAGATATAGCCACAGATGGTCTTTCACGGTATCAAGAATATGGTCCTGGCCAATTCAAACCGTCGTCCGTCCTAGTGTATTTTCTAGGAGATCCTCCCATTATCCCTGAGGTGTCGCCCGCCGCCATATGGGCCCTGTCGTGCATGATGTCCACATCAAGCACCAAGGTCAGTCAAGACACAGACTCAAGCAATAACTACACTGAGGCATCGGCCACGACAACCTCCCTAGCCTACGTCGCCTCGCAAACCCCTTTCCTGTACCCACCTCCTGGCTTTGTCTCCCAACAGGTTTTGGCAAGACTGGTGTTACCTAACATATCATTGACATTCCTAGTTTGTTACCTCATTCCCCCTTTCAAGACAGGAGGCAAAAACATTACTGTCATAGGGTTAAAGTCCCTCAATCCCTAGGAGCCCCAACCTACCCAAGAAACGGTCGCAACCACCCCCACAAGGGAAGTTCTCTTTGTGAAACCGGTTACCACGAGAAATAAAACTGCAAAGAGAGGAAAGAAAGCAGCGACCCACACCATGAAAAGGGATTCATCAGCCTGTACTATATGTGATTTCATAGGCCACCCTACCCACATATGTTTGGAGTTGGACGAGTTAAAACCACTCCTTGGCTCTGAAGCAGACATCTTGATGTCGCGTTCCCATAAAAAGGAACCTGCCAAAAAAAGTAAAGGAAAACCGTTGCGTACCAATCACGCATGCACACTATGTGGCATCTATGGGCACTACACCTATCATTTCCCAGAGGTCCCATGATATAGGGACGCCTTACATGCGGTCGAGTGATCCTGTCAAGAGGATCCCTCCATCCAATCTATCAATGACGAGCCGCGTACCATCCTATACTTACAAGAGGAGCATAGATTCGTATAAAGACCCCCAATAATTCCCATTATACATTGTATGCTATGTGATGAACATGGCCACTACCTTGAAGAGTGCGCTGCATTGGAGCCCATTCACAGATGATATCCAATCGAAAGGGTTTACTATGTGGTACTACAGGCAGCGCAGTTCACATGCCTGCTATGTGTCGACAATCACCTCTTGGAGGATTGTCACTACATACCTCACTTCCAGCTAGCCCTGGCTAGCCTCCGCTCAGCCATAGTTCGCCTTTCCCAAGAAGATGATATGGATTCCGAGTCCACAGGCAGCTCCATGACCCAAGCAGAGGAGATGAGCAGGTCTATCATGTTCTTGTCAGTCGAAGAACGGCCTAGCAGGGAACCCCTAGTTACCCCTAATGGTGCTTCACGAAACATACCCACATGCACGTTATGCAAAAAGACAGACCATATAGTCATCCATTTCCCTGACTTAGCAGCATTGTGACGTTGGTTCCCCACCTGGCCTTAGACCAAGCACGATGGGACCCCCATATCACGGATATTTCACCTAATATTTCAGGTTAATCATTACGACCGACATTGTACTTATGTCTCATGGATCCGTCCCACTATCGACTTGATTAATGCCGTAGAAAAGAGAATGGACGATCTCTGGGAATGGCATAAAATATACATCACCGGCCAAACATCCCCACCACCGCAATGATGTTTCAAGCCTGATATGACCACACACCAACCACGTGTACCCCAGGAAAAGTTGAGGATAACATGCGGCCTATGTGATCTAAACGATCACCAAGTCAACCAATGCAGGGAACTAAATCCCCTTGCAAACAGTCTCCACATAGTCTCGTCTCTCCCTCAAAAACTTCTCTCTAATCAAGAGAGGATCACACACAATTATTGCCAAATTTTCTGACACTTCCATCATACGTTTAAGTGTGCACATCTCCCCAAGTTGAGAGCAGATCGAGCGGCATTAAGCCTATCGGCTACCAAAGAGGAAGACAAGTCTAAACCAACGACGCGGAAATGGAAGCATAAGACGACCTCTTCTACGACCGACCCTTTCCAAGGGTCCAAATCAGGGACAACTAGTAGCATAGAATCTCACACTATCTACTCTGTCAGCGCTGTGATATCGTGCACCATTTTCACTAGCCAAAATCACACACCAGAGGTATGCCCGCTAATGAAAGTATTCAGGCACCTCTGTGATAAGAACAATTTCCACCTATCATAAATTTACTATCCTAGCAGGAAATCCGACCTTATGCTCACACAGGAGTCCATTACTGAGATCCTTTCCCCGCAACATGCTAGTGACACAATTCACCACATACGACTTGTATCATCACACGCCCAAGATAGGATTCCAACCACCCCCTCATCCCAGGATTTCCACTTTACTCCTATCGCAAAATACCGAGGTACCTTATGCTTTTGCATTGATTTCCGCAAGATCCCAAACTTGCACGCCACCATCAAACTCCTTGATGACACCCAACCTCTAGAACAACGCCTAGTACAACTAGAGCTATTTGACGAAAGTTGGCAACAATCGCTGCAACACAATGAGTCCCATAAGAAAAGGGTGAAAGCATCATTCAACCGCCACATCACCCCTCATTCATTTACTGAGGGTGAGTTAGTCCTTCTCTACAATGTCGTAAAAGAGGCCTTAGGGCCAGAAAAATTTGAAACCTTATGGAAAGGACCCTATATCATCAAACATTGTCTTTGATAGGGTGTTGGAAATATTGTCTTTGATGGCAAAGGAGATGGAAAAGAAGGAACACCTGAAATAGAAACAAGGTAAAGAAAGAAGGAAAGTAGCGGAAAACACAGGCAACAAAAAGAGAAGTAAGGAGCAGCATTAGTCAAGGAGCAGAGGAAGCAAAAGCAGTGAATTGAAGTAGAGAGCTATTCAAGGTACAGAGTAGTGAAGAAGAAGTTTTTCATTACATGAGACTCTGTAACTGGGGGTCTAAATGGGTCTATGATGTTGTGGAGTGCAATTATGAGGTGTGGTGTGTGTCGAATAAATAAACTCTGTGGCGAGGGTTTTCTGGAGTTCTGCAGATAAATGAAGAAAATCCATATCCTGTTCAGAGGTAGAGTTAGAGAAGGGTTGTAGATCTAGCCAGAATCAAGAAACTCTACGTGAGGAGTGCCTTAAGTCCCAGAGAGAGAGCGTATAAGAAGTGCATATTGAAGCTTTGTGTTAAAATTTGAAGCAGTAATTGTAAGTTTCTGTGAAACGATCACAAAGTGACCGATTTCCCAAATTGCCTCTATAATTGATTTAACCTCCATGTGGTGGGCCCTGAATTCAATAAGAAAATATATGAGAAATGCATGATAAAGCTCTGTCTTAAGGTTTAAAGCCAATGGTTTGATTTATAAACAATTCTGATGCGCTGAGGATACATGTTGTATCGTTTGAATTGAATGAAATAAGGGTTAGTATAGATATATGAAGATCCACTGTTCTGAACTTAGATGTGTTGTATTGATCGAATAACTCTAAAATAAGGGTTCATTCGAGATTCTACTCATATATATATCTGAAGGGTCATATGGACTAAGGTCTTATCAATCGCCGAAAGCATCGATGTCACAAAAGGAGAGGCGGAACCAGAGTTACATGCGTAGTGTGAATGGAGCTATGCATCGTAACAGATGAAAGCACCGTGGTAAAATACTGATGAACCAAAGGGTCAACGTATAAAAGAATGGAATTGTGAGCAGAAGTGGAACCGTGAAGGAACAATAAAGGCGGGTTTCCAGTTTTAATCGCACCACCTTTGTGGGATGAGCGGTAATTGTGAATTCGGAGCGATTCCATAGACTGGAGGACACGTGGCATGTGATGGATTTTCAAAACCGCCCCATCGCACATTAACGTTCAACTGAGGAGGCAGTGCGATATCAACGAACATCGTCGATCTGGAGGAAGGCTCATTGAACGACGATCACATTCGGAAGTAGCTCGAAGAATAACCCAAGGTATGGCAGACATATTTAGTTGAGCCATCGCTTATATATGTGGGCCCGGAGCCAAAGGTACGTTATAAGTGGTTTAGTTGAATTAAAGCTCGAGATATATATTTAAGATTCCCAAGGTCCGAACATTCGAGTAAGAATTATATATTTAAGTGGGGAATGTAATATAGTTTGATGTTTTAATGGTTATAAAACGGAGACCATACTTATGTTGGGCACTAAACAAAAGCCACAGATTATTAATAGTTTTTAATGCTTGACTCAAGGAATATGCATACATGGTGATATATTTATATATTGTGCTAAAGTCGAAACCTATATTGTGCTGGGCATACGTTAAAGTGAATACATGGGTCTTCACAATTAGTGGGGAACATATATATATGCTGATATATATACTACGCTGGTATTTAATATAGTGGGTTTTATAAAGTTCACAGATTGGGTTTATTACAAGAGCTTGCAAGAACGAAAGAGAGAGAGACAGCAGCAGAAAAATGGTACAGGAAAAATGTAAATTGAAATTGTAATGTGAATTTCAACTATTAACTTTAAGCTCATATATGAACAGAGAACGTAAGCAGGCAGCCCAAGAATAGAGATTGGTAATGAACATACATCGCCCAGATTCATATGTCTTTGAGAATAAAACCTGAAAAGTAGCTGTGTATGTAGCTGGTGCACACAAGTACAGTGAACAGATGAATAGACACAGAGGTGAACCAAAATATTCAGAGCAGTCACTCAACAGCAGCAGAAAAGACAAATCCAGAAAATTCAAAGTCCAATAAAGGAGCTTAGTGGAATTGAAATGTGTAACTGAAAATGTAAATATTTTTGTTTTATATTGATTATGATAAAAAGGAAAGTATCCTAAGGAAAAGAAAAATCCCACTGCAGCATGGAAATTTGTACATATTGTTATAATTTTAAAACGAGTTGGATAAAGGAATGAGAAGACATAAGCCAAAGAGTCATGGCTGATCACAACAAATTTCTTGTGAAATACAAACGGTCATGCGAGGAACTCTATATATAATATCAACTTGATATGCATAAAAGATAGAGAGAGAGTAAGGATAGAGAATGAAAAGCATAGAAGATTGAGGCAAAGAAGATAAAAAGGAGAGGAGCAGAAAGAGATGCTACAGAACAGAGCTGATATCTGAGGTAAATAAGCAAATATTTCTTTTGATAAATTGAGGAAGTTGGAGCTTCCCTATCAGGTTGAAGCTTGATAGGCATCGGTTATGGGCGGCGGGGTTTCGTCCTTTTGTAGGTTGGTGCCTGCAGAAAAACAGTGGTGAGAGGGAGTTGGATCTTGCCTTTGCATCACAACAATAATAAGATGTGGTTTTCTCCCTTTATGGGTTTCCACTTATATCTTCTGTCTCTATCTGTGTTTCCTGTGTACTAAGATGATTTACTAAATTTGCTTAATGTTTGTTGCTCTCATAATAAGTTTGATGTCACATTAATTTAATACTTGCTGCAACATATTAAGATTGTTCATATACTAAGATTGATTATAAAAGTAAGATGTAAATAAGCTGATGAGAAATTTGTAAAGCTCATGTATGTGTTAAACTGATTCACCCCCCCCCCCCTCTCAGTTTAACTAAGAATTCAACAATTGGTATTAGAGCCAAGTTCCTTTGTACCAGTTTAACAACTAAAAGGAGATTCTAGGTTCTCAGGATGGCTAGTAAAGAAGGATGCTCAACCAATAAAGCCCCTTTCTTTACAGGTGCAAATTATGCTTTCTGGAAAATCAGGATGAGGACATACATAATGTCTCTAGGAATAGAAGTTTGGGGTGCTGTGGAATTAGGATATGCCCCAAAGGCAACTGACTCAGAAAAGGAAACCAAACAAGATTTTGTAGCCAACGCAAAAGCCATGAATGCCATCTTAAATGGATTGTGTGAAGCAGAGTTTATCAAAGTAATGCACAAAGACACTGCCAAAGAAATGTGGGACACTTTGGAGAATATTCATGAGGGAGACAAGAAGGTAAAGACTGCCAAACTTCAAGTCTATAGAGCCCAGTTTGAGAACTTAAAAATGGATGATGATGAAGACATTGCTAGCTTCTTTCTAAAGGTTGCAGAAATAGTAAATAACATGAAGGCTCTAGGTGAAACCATAAAAGAAGTTGAAATTGTTCAAAATATTCTAAGATCTCTTCCACCCAGGTTTAATCCCAAGGTGTCTGCAATAGAAGAAACAACAAATTGGGAGACCTTAACCATGAACCAGCTACTTGGAAATCTAACAGCATATGAAATGAGGCTCCCATAGAAGAAGCCAAGTACGAGGGAGGCAGCCTTTAAAAAAGAAAAGAAGAAAGAAGAAGAGGAAGACATATGTTCTTTCTTGGATGAAGAAGAAGAAAAATTCGTCAAGAAACTGGATAGAGGCTCAGGTAAATACAAAGGTAAACTTCCTTTCAAATGATTTAACTATGGAAGAGTTGGACACTATGCAGCCAAGTGTCCTCACAAGAAAGTAAGGAATCAGGCCCAAGAGTCAAAGAAAAATACATTAAAGAACTGGCAGAAAGGAAAAAAGTTCAGCAGAAAATCCTTCTATGTCAACAAGACAACAGTACATCTGAAGACTTAGATGAAACCTCAGGTGAAGAAGGAACATCTAAATTTTTATTGATGGCCATTGAAGAACTTGAAGGACTCCTGCTAGAAGATGAAGAAGAAGAAGGTGAAGTCGACCTTGAGGGGGAGCTAAGAAGTGCTCTGGAGGAGATTGACAGACTCAAACTGAAGTGCAGAAAACAAAAGGACATTCTCCTTAAGTATGTAAGAGAAGAGAAGAACTCAAAAGCCCTCATGCAGCTGAAGTAGAGCTTGAAGAAGCCAAGAAGATAGAAGACATGTTACTTCAGCAAATCAAGGATAAAACTCGAGAACAAGAGAAGCTGGAAGAAGAAGTTGCATGTCTGAGGAAGAAATTAGAAAATTCTTAGAGGAAAGTATCTACAAATTCCTCTCAAACAACAAGCTCTAGTAAGTTGAATGAAATTCTGGGTGCTCAAAGATCTCCTATGATAAAAATGGGAATAGGATATGAAGGAGAATCAAGTAAAAGCAAAGAAAAGGAAAACAGAGAGATTATTTTTGTAAAATCAACGAAGAATGACGAAGCAGCTCAAACAATTCCTACAAAAGAAGAAACATGTAATGAGAAAGATAGAGATCAGAAGAAACCTCTAGTAACAAAGAAGGAAATAAATACAAAGACAATAGAAAAAGGATCATATGCCCCTGAGTATGTCAAATTTGGTAGCCATCAAAGGAGATTCTTCCCTACTATGAATAATGTCACAAGCTGGGACACATTGTTGCATATTTTCATGCAAGAAGGAGTAATTCAAACCAGCAAAAGATGCAAACAGTAAAGAGACTATCTCAAACAAACAAATGGAGAAAACAACCTTACATCAGGTATGCAAATAGTTTCTACGGTTACTATTTTTATTGTAAGGAATTTGGCCATAATATCATTGAGTGTAGAAAATATGGAAAAAGATTGATGTTCAACACCTCAAGAAGGTTTATGAATCAAAGAAAGTTTGTTCATACTCACAATTCTACAAAAATTATGACCAAGTGCTGTGTATGCAATCAAGTTGGACATATGCCTTCCAAATGTTCTCTCAGAAGAAGTAGTTCTTCATCTCCCAAAAGATACCAAACAAAAGGATGCTTCCAGTGGATAAAGAAGGTGAATAAATGTGACTTGGCTCTAATTGCTCAAGACCTGAAAATCCAGTGGTATTTGGACAGTGGCTGCTCAAAACACATGACTGGAGACAGAAGTAAGTTTATAACTCTTGATGAAAAGAAATCAGGCAATGTTACTTTTGGCAATGATAAATCAGGAAAAACAAAAGGAAAAGGCTCAGTTAGCCTAGACAATGGCAGAGGAAAGGCCCAATATGTACTATTTGTAGATGGGCTAAAAGCAAATTCGTTGAGTTTCAGTCAAATGTGTGATAAAGGCTGTGAAGTTCTTTTTAGAGCACAAGATTTTGAAGTCAGATCAAGCACCACATGTAAGACCTTGCTCAAACGAGTTTGAACAGAGAGTAATGTTTACATTGTGAAAGAGGAAGATGAAGCATGTCATCTTAGCAAACTTGAGGAGTCATGGTTATGGCATAAAAGGTTGGCACATCTCAGCTTTGATCACATCATCAGACTAAGAAAGAAGAAAGCTGTTAGAGACATGCCAGAAATAAAAAGACCTTCTAATACCATCTGTAAATATTGTCAACTGGGAAAATAGACCTGCACACCATTTAATGCCAAGGATGAGTTATCAACAAGAAGACCACTCCATCTTGTGCACATGGACATGTGTGGACCTGCAACAACTAAAACTCCAAGTGGAGAATCCTACTTCATGCTGATAATTGATGACTTCTCCCAAATGACATGGGTGGCATTCCTCAAGAATAAATCAGAAGCTCTGGAAAAATTCAAGATATTCAAAGCATTAGCAGAAAATCAAACAGGGTGCAAATTAAAATGCGTCAGATCGGACAAAGGAGGTGAATTCACAGATTATGACTTTTCTGACCTATGCAATGAACACGGAATAAAACAACAATTTACTATTGCAGGGACACCTTAGCAGAATGGAGTAGCAGAGAGACAAAAAAGATATGTACAGCAAATTTCCAAAGCCATGATGCAAGAGAGTAATATTCCTCAAACCTTCTGGGCAGAAGCAGTACACATAGCCGTGCATATCCTCAACAAAGCTCACTTAAGGCCAAGCAGTGACAAGACTCCCTATGAACTATGGCATAGGAAACTAGCTTCAATCAAACATTTTAGAATCTTTGGAAGCAAGTGTTACATAAAGAATAATGATGAAAATATTGGGAAATTTGATGCAAGAGCAAATGAAGGGATATTTCTAGGATATGCTTCCAAAAGTAAAGGGTATAGGTGTTACAACAAGACTCTTCGAAAAATAGTAGAAAGCATTGATGTGAGATTTGATGAAGAACTTCGAAACAATACAAAAGATATAGACTGCAACAGTCCATAAGATAACCATGAAGAATAAGACCAAGATGATGATGAAACAATCAAGACAACAGAAGATGTTGAACTGAGCCGTAAAGTCCCTTCTAGATACACTCATAGGAACCATCCTGAAGATCAGATCATAGGAGACAAGAAAAAAGGGGTCCATACAAGAAGGGAGCTAATTGAATAGACAGAAGAGGTTTACATAGCCATGTTATCACAAATAGAGCCAAAGAAATTTGAAGAAGCCAACAAGGACAAGTCTTGGGTAAATGCTATGAATGAAGAATTGGACCAAATTGAGAAAAACAATACCTGGGAACTAGTTCCTAGACCCACTGGGAAAAATGTCATAGGCTCAAAATGGGTATTTAAAAATAAAATGAATGAGGAAGGACAGGCAATCAGGAATAAAGCCAAACTTGTCTCCAAAGGATATTCAAAAATCGAAGGACTTGATTACGATGAAACATTTGCCCCAGTAGCCAGAATGGAAGCCATTAGAATGTTTCTGGCCTTTGCATGCTACCAAGACTTCAAGGTATATCAAATGGATGTGAAATCTGCATTTCTGAATGGAGAACTAGAAGAAGAAGTCTACATGGAATAGACAAAAGGTTTCTCTTTAACAGACAAATAAAACTATGTGTGCAGACAGAAAACGACTCTATATTGACTGAAACGGGCTCCTCGTGCTTGGTACTCAAGACTGTATAAATATTTTCAAAAACAAGGCTTTAAGAGAGGTGGAGTAGACAACAATCTATACATAAAATCCCATGAAAATGAACTCCTGATTGTTGTAGTATATGTTGATGACATTATGTTTGGAAGCAACAGAGATGAACTAGCAAAAGGGTTTGTTGAGGAGATGAAATCAGAGTTTGAGATGTCCATGATTGGAGAACTCAGTTTCTACTTAGGACTTCAAATTCAGCAAACGAACACAGGTACATTCATCTCACAAGAAAAATAATTAAAAGAAATATTGAAAAAGTTCAAAATGGAGGACTGCAAACCTGTGTCAACTCCCATGGTCACGGGATGCAAGCTGTGTGCTGATGATGGATCTGTTGATATAGATCAAAAACTCTATAGATCCATGATAGGAAGTCTGTTGTATCTGACAACATCAAGACTAGACATCATGCTAGTTGTAGGACTAGTGGCTAGATATCAAGGAGCACCTAAAAAAAATCACCTTCTTGCAGTCAAAAGAATATTCAGATATCTACAAAGAACTACATAGCATGGAATTTGGTATCCTAAAGGCAAAAGTTTCACTTTAACAGCATACACAGATGCAGATTGGGCCAGCTATGTGGATGACAGGAAAAGCACAAGTGGAGGTGCATTCTATCTAGGAGAAAGTCTGGTGGCATGGTTAAGCAAGAAACAAACATCTATCTCTCTATCTATAGCAGAAGCAGAATATATAGCAGTAGCATCATGTTATACACAAGTTATGTGGATGAAGAAAACACTCCAAGACATGAAGGTAAGCATTGATGAATCTATCTCAATCAAATGTGATAATACAAGTGCTATAAGTATATCAAAAAATCTTGTGCTTCATTCAAAAAGTAAACATATCCCAATCAAGTATCATTTTCTCTGAGAACAAGTGGCTCAAAAGGTAGTAAAGCTGGAATATGTACCAACAAAAGAACAGGCAGCTGATATATTTACCAAACCTCTTGCTAGAGAACCATTTGAATACTTGAGAGATAGACTAGGGGTAGTATCTGTAGATGCTACTCTCTGATATAAAGAGAAAGCACAGTTTCAGGGGGAGAACATAAATGAAAATATCATTCCAGGGGGAGATCAGCCAACAAGAGAAGCATGAAATAGATCCTTAGGATCAAAGGACTATGGAAAGAATACATCCAGCATAAAAGGATCAATGAAAAGGCTAAAGGGGTACAAAGTTAGAAGATCTCAGAGACAGGAAATGCAAGAAATACTGATAAAGGATAAAAACAAACCATCAAAGGATATAATATACACTAAGAAATGTGCAACCCCTTGCCATTGATGTCAAAGGGGGAGGAAAAGAAGGTAATAGAAGAAAGAGTCTTCTAAAAGGAGCTAGGTAGAGGAAGACTTGGAGGAAGTATTGGATTATCGGTGGATGTGTTGCCGTCAATGCCAAAAGGGGAGACTGTTGGAAATATTGTCATTGATGGCAAAGGAGATGGCAAAGAAGGAACACTTGAAACAGCAACAAGGCAAAGAAAGAAGAAAAGTAGTGGAAAACACAGGCAGCAAAAAGAGAAGTAAGGAGTAGCATCAGTCAAGGAGCAGAGGAAGCAAAAGCAGTGAATTGAAGTAGAGAGCTATTCAAGGTACAGAGTAGTGAAGAAGAAGCTTTGCATTACATGAGACTCTGTAACTGGGGGTCTAAATGGGTCTATGATGCTATGGAGTGCAATTATGAGGTGTGGTGTGTGTCGAATAAATAAAATCTGTGGCGAGGGTTTTCTGGAGTTCTGCAGATAAATGAAGAAAATCCATATCCTGTTTAGAGGCAGAGTTAGAGAAGGGCTGTAGATCTAGCCAGAATCAAGAAACTCTGCGTGAGGAGTGCCTTAAGTCCCCGAGAGAGAGTGTATAAGAAGTGCATATTGAAGCTTTGTGTTAAAATTTGAAGCAGTAACTGTAAGTTTTTGTGAATCGATCACAGAGTGACCGATTTCCCAAATTGCCTCTATTATTGATTTAACCTCTATGTGGTGGGCCTTGAATTCAATAAGAAAATATATGAGAAATGCATGATAAAGCTTTGTCTTAAGGTTTAAAGCCAATGGTTTGATTTATAAACAATTCTGATGCGCTGAGGATATATGTTGTATCGTTTGAATTGAATGAAATAAGGGTTAGTATAGATATATGAAGATCCTCTGTTCCGAACTTAGATGTGTTGTATTGATCGAATAACTCTGAAATAAGTGTTCATTCGATATTCTGCACATATATATATCTAAAGGGTCATATGGACTAAGGTCTTATCGATCGCCGGAAGGATCGATGTCACAAAAGGAGAGGCGGAACTAGAGTTAAATGCACAGTGTGAATGGAGCTATGCATCGTAACAAATGAAAGCACCGTGGTAAAATACCGATGAACCAAAGGGTCAACGTATAAAAGAACGGAATTGTGAGCAGAAGTGGAACCGTGGAGGAACAGTAAAGGCGGGTTTCTGATTTTAATCGCACCACCTTTGTGGGACGAGCGGTAATTGTGAATTCAGAGCGATTCCATAGACTGGAGGACACGTGGCATGTGATGGATTTTCAAAACTGCCCCATCGCACATTAACGTTCGACTGAGGAGGCAGTGCGATATCAATGAACATCGTCGATCTGGAGGAAGGCTCATTGAACGACGATCGCATTCGGAAGTAGCTCGAAGGATAACCCAAGGTATGGCGCACATATTTAGTTCAGCCATCGCTTATATATGTGGGCCCGGAGCCAAAGGTACGTTATAAGTGGTTCAGTTGAATTAAAGCTCGAAATATATATTTAAGATTCCCAAGGTCCGAACATTCGAGTAAGCATTATATATTTAAGTGGGGAATGTAATATAGTTTGATGTTTTAGAGGTTATAAAACCATGACCATACTTATGTTGGGCGCTAAACAAAAGCCACATATTATTAATATTTTTTAATTCTTGACTCGGGGAATATGCATACGTGGTGATATATTTATATATTGTGCTAAATTCGAAACCTATATGAAATGAGGTGCGTACTGGGCATACGTTAAAGTGAATACATGGGTCTTCACAATTGGTGGGGAACATATATATTTGCTGATATATATACTACGCTGGTATTTTATATAGTGGGTTTTATAAAGTTCACAGATTGGGTTTATTACAAGAACCTGCAAGAACGAAAGAGAGAGAGACAGCAGCAGAAAAATGGTACAGGAAAAAGATGAATTGAAATTGTAATGTGAATTTCAACTATTAACTTTAAGTTCATATATGAACAGAGAGCGTAAGCAGGCAGCCCGGGAACAGAAATTCGTAATGAACAAACATCGCCCAGATTCATATGTCTTTGAGAATAAAACCAGAAAAGAAGCTATATATGTAGCTGGTGCACACAAGTACAGTGAACAGATGAATAGACACAAAGGTGAACCAAAATATACAGAACAGTCACTCAATAGCAGCAGAAAAGACAAATCCAGTAGAGCCAAAGTCTAATAAAGGAGCTTAGTGGAATTGAAATGTGTAACTGAAAATGTAAATTTTTTGTTTTATATTGTTTGTGATGCAAAGGCAAGTATCCTAAGGAAAAGAAAAATCCCACTGTAGCATGGAAATTTGTACATATTGTTATAATTCTAAAATGAGTTGGATAAAGGAATGAGAAGACAGAAGCCAAAGAGTCATGGCTGATCACTCCAAATTCCTTGTGAAATACAAACAGTCATGTGAGGAACTCTATATATAATATAAACTTGATATGCATAAAATAGAGAGAGAGAGTAAGGATAGAGAACGAAAAGCATAGAAGATTGAGGTAGAGAAGATAAAAAGGAGAGGAGTAGAAAGAGATGCTACAGAACAGAGCTGATATCTGAGGTAAATCAGCAAATATTTCTTTTGATAAATTGAGGAAGTTGGAGCTTCCCTATCAGGTTGAAGCTTGATAGCTATTAGTTGTAGCTGACTGAGGTTGGAGCCTCCTGTAGGTTGGTGCCTGCAGAAAATTGAAGGGAGTTGGAGCTTCCTTGCAATTTGTACCTTGCAGAATTGAGGTTGAAGCCTCCTGTAGGTTGGTGCCTACAGAAAAACAATGGTGAGAGGGAGTTGGAGCTTGCCTTTGCATCACAACAATAATGAGATGTGGTTTTCTCCCTTTATGGGTTTCCACTTATATCTGTTGTCTCTATCTGCGTTGCCTGTGTACTGAGATGATTTACTAAATCTGCTTAATGTTTGCTGCTCTCATAATAAGTTTGATGTCACATTAATTTAATACTTGCTACAACATATTAAGACTATTCATATACTAAGGTTGATTATAAAAGTAAGCTGTAAATAAGTTGATGAGAAATTTGTAAAGCTCATGTATGTGTTAAACTGATTCACCCACCCCCTTATCAGTTTAACAAAGAATTCAACATAGGGGGCATACATCTTGATGGAACCGGACAAGACCTACCTCACTAATCCCGTCAACGACTTGTACCTCAATAAGTTCTACCCATAAGGGCCCCAGCAGCCCTTATCCCCAAGAGTTAGAGTACACAAAAATCCCAACACTAAAATATTTTTGACCCAAAGACCTATGTAAAAAACACGCTCAAAGTGCCACCATGGATCACCAACTTAAACCCTATTTCGGATTTGCTGATGGAGCATTGCGATGGTCCCAAAACTTAGCTGCAACTGCCTGGGTCATCTACCACCCTGATCGATCACCACTATGTTCAAACAACGTGTGCATTGGATCAGCAACCAAAAATCAGGCAGAATATGATGTTGTCATCGGACTTATGTGCGAGGCCCTCCATTAGGGCATCTGCCATATTCATGTCTACCTCGATTCCCAGTTAGTAGTATCACAGTTAAACCAAACATTTGAAACCAGAGACACAAACCTATTCAGAAAATATTGGTGTGCCAAAAGATTAAGTAGACAATTTGATTACATTACATTTTCAAATGTATCAAGGAATCAAAACCAAGCAGATGATCACATAGCTAACAATATCATAGACTGGAATGCATAGAGAATAAACCATCATACATAAAAAATCGAAAACATAGATATCCATCAGCATAACACAAAATAAATAAACTGAAATAGATAGCACACCATATAGAGCGCAAAAATATCTCTTATATATATATATATCAAAAAATATGTGTATCTGAGTACAAAAATAGTATCGTTGGACCATTGGCCAGCCGGAAGATACAAAGGTTGTCAAAAAATAAGGGAAGCATCCTCATAACAAGTGCTTTCATTATGTAAAAAACTACCCTAGGGGGGTGCCCCCTCAAGAGGAGCACCTGGGCCCATCACTGCTCCTGGTGCCACCACCAGAGCTGTTGTCGCCACTGCAATAGCTACTAGTCGTAGAGTGGGCCGATAATCCCTCTCACTAGCCATCAATGTCTCTAGCCAAACCTCCTCGAAGTCATCCATGAAACCTTGACCATGCATCCCCTGGGTCAAGCAGTCCACTTGACCCCAGAAGTCCTCTAGAGCAGCCACCTGAGCCGTAAGAACTGCAATGCACATCTCAGCTACATCTGCATGAGCTCGCTCAGCCACAGCCTCAGCTGCAGCTGATCTGCTGCCCTCACTATAAGGGCCAGCACCATCCCTGCCAGGTCCACCAGCACCACCACCCAGTCCACCTGCGCCACCTCCCCCTTGACCACCACGAGGTCGTGGCGGAGGATCGTGACCCACCAATCGGGCCACTAGGCATCCCACCTCGCCAAAATTTTCATGAGTAACCAAAATAATGTCAGTGTCAACAAAAAACCACATAAGTACATAAAAACTAGAACAAATGCAGAAGAATATAGCGCATACCTGCAGGACCCCAAACATAACTGAAAGGGAGACCAATATCTGGATCACCCTGAAAGTCCATCCCCACCTATGGGTATGGAAAGAACATTTGTGGGTTGGCCTCAAACTAGGCCTCTATCATTTCATTCCAATAATGACCCACCATGCCACCACCACAGCACGGCATCACCGGAGCCCACCTCCTCATGCGGGGCTCCCACGGCCCCCCAACAGGCACTGCCACAATGGGCCTCAACAACACCACCCTCTCGTACGTAATGTTGCATAAGATGCTAGAATACGTAAATGACTTGGATCCACTTTGGACCCTATTTAGTTGCGACACCATACCATCAAAACAGAAGCGGGAAAAATTGAAAAAATGCTCGCCCCTCAAACAACGTAAAACTCCCACCTGTGGGCCTGATGCCCGATGTGAATAAAACGACCCCGCCAGTCGCACAATAATGGCCAAAGCACACTGCTCGGCCACATCTGTCACTGATGCAATATTAATGCACCCCTCAATCAGAGGCACACCACTACAATGCCTCCTCCAGAACCTGTCTAGGTTCACTCTCCTAGTAGGGAGTGGATACCTCAGTGCCTCACCCTGAGGTAGTAACCCGGTCATGAAGAATATATCCATCTCCAGATAGATAATCAATTTCGTCCCCCTAAGTACGAACATATTGCACCTCCTGCACCAATGTTGTATAATGTAATGTAACAATCGGTCCTGAGACTGAAGAAACTCATTCTCAGCAAATTTTAGAAGGCCCCATGTAGCCAACTGATAGTGCGCCCCAACATCAGTAGCTAGAGCAGCCCAGATCTCCAGCCAATCTTGCTCTCTCCACACCAACCTGCCAAGAAACATAGGCACCCATCAGTACAGAGAAAAATATCAAAACAGACAAAAAACCCAAGTTTTTATGTCACCCTACCCTTTGTGCGTCTGTCTCTCAAACAGGCACACCCTTGCGCACTTGTTTCCTACATAGGCATGCCCCTGTGAGCAAAAAGGAGGAAACAACACGCCCTTGAGCGTCTGTCCCTCAAAAATGCACACAAGGAGGGTGCCTCTTTAACTAGATCGCCTACGCAGTCTAGGGAAAAAAGTCCCTTTGAGGCCGTACAAACCTAATTTGTACGGCCCTCGGCACCATCAAACTGAAAAAATTGAAATGCATGACGTCATGGAAGTTACCTTGGCGTAATATTGCTAATCCCCGATACATAGGCTGACCGCAATGGCAAGAAAGGCTTTGTAATCACTTCTGATCTCCCAAAACTCAGCAAGTACAAATGAATAGGATTAGGACCATAATCCCATATTTATCGCCCTTTTCCAGAACTTCGGAGGTTAATAACAGTAGATCAAGAGGTCCATTCCACAAACTGTAAGTTGCACAATCGTCAGTATGCCATGACGAACGAAAGCAATGCCACACATTCGTTGTCCGAAAAAATAATTTTTTCAGTGCCGGTAGGTATGAACCCTCCCATCTTCCTTTCCAAAGTTCATGTCTTTCAATAATATTGGATGAAAAGAATATGCTTTCACTTGAGGTAGTTGTTTTTGCAGGAAGAACCTGCAAACCATTCACAACACCATTCACTGAAAGTTCCGGAGCAGATATCATTCTACCCTCAACATGATAGAGTCCCAGAAAACTTTGCATATCTTGACATCATTTCTCCATTAGAAATAAACCATAGGTTCCTCATACCCGACCACGTTTATCGTCACCTCACCCTGCATATGATAAACGTCTGCGTTGGTCGGTAGAGCCTCCCCTCCATGGCGATCGTCACCCAAAGTAGACCGTATATCACCACACAAGTGATGCATGGCCATACCATTCAGTCTGGGAAGCACCTCATGCCGATCCATCTATCATGCATAAGGTCAAGTTTTACCATTCAAACTCAAAACCCCATTCCCGGACAACTAGGTTGTACAAGAATATTGAAAGCGCACCTCTGCACATCACATTTGGCCCACCATACCTCCATCAACGTAATCCCATCTACAACATCTTCCACTTCATCAACCCCATACATGAGACCAACCAATGGGACCCCTACCCCTAGCAAAACAACGTCCTCACACCTTCAGTGAGTGACCCTCTTTCATGTTTTGGGGTACCCGTCTCTATGTTTTTTACAAACCAAACCCCATTATTTTATTCTTTTGGTAAGTGTACAAAGACCACAAACGATGCCCTTCACCACTTCACCCTCATATTTCATCTTTTCCCCCATGGCAGTAGTCCCTCATTCCCCTTGGTAGAAGTATTTCACCCCCATGCACGCACCATCACGACATTCATAGCCGGTCCACACCTGCACTGGAAGTCCTACTGACTCCAGGGATTTTCCCTTCAGAAATAACTATGACTGCCGCCAAACTACTCGAATATACTTCAACCTCGGGCCACTGAATCCCCATCATCCATTTTCAGTCACCTCTCACCAACATGCCTATTTTAAACCCATCACTCCTAGGTCCCCGACCCCTCAGGTCGGTGACCCATGGTCTGGTTAAGGCTTCCTTTTTGTCGACCTCGACACCTCTTTTCCAAAAAGGAACCAGTACCTTGGATTATCCCTCCCCACGTAAAGGGCTATGCTCGGGTGGCACCGTGGGAGACATCATTGTCCACAGATGTCATCGATCCTCCTGACATTCGACTACAACAAAATCTTTCATGTCACGATGGAATTATACCTTACAACCATTGCACTTTGAGCAGATCTGTTGAAGACCCGTGCCTCCATAAGTGTCTCTAACAACAATGCTTACAGGAGAAGGTCCCAACTAGTACATATGCGTACATTGCGCAGTGATATGCCATACTAAGATTACACATATGGGTACCACATTCCACCTATCGTCAAAGAAAAAATTCCCCTGAGGGCATCAGCAATCATTGTCAACAACCACCAGCGTCATTACCATAGTAGTGGCACAGACAACACATGTGTCTGTCAATTTTGTTAACGAGCCATAGCATCATGAGCATGGGACATGCCCGCCTCGTTGAAATTTTGTAAATATGTTGTATATTTTTGTCTTCTTGCAGGGGGTCCCTCAGGCCATGTTTATCTTGGAAACAATGCAAGGTGTTGTCAATTCCAAAATTCACGCAGACCTCTCTCTCTCTCTGCGTACGATACAGAAAAGAAACTATAATGTATTTCGAATATATAGTTCTTCCTAGACCTCACACATTAGGGGGAAATTGTTAACACTGGAAAATCGTATAGCAGAAGACGACATCAATTAATATCAAGCCTAAGGATTTACAGGGTAGGAACACATTATGGAATCAAGAAGTATTTAAAATCTCTAAGGTTTTGAGAAAATCAAAATTGAACTAGTCATAAATGCTTAATTGCGCACTTTATCCTTCGAGAAGGGCACCTTCTGCATGCTCTTTTGCCCAATAAGTGCGCATTCCTGGAAATGGAAAAAAGTCAATTTTCAGGACCACACCAATCAAAGGACAGTTACTCCTTATGTGAAAGCTGCCTAAGGACAGCCACCAATGCCTCCTTAGACACTATGTGAGCACAAAAAATAATATTTGAGCACACAATGGAATCACACCTCTCCCTTGGGTCACTATCCATCATGTACCAAGGGACGGAAGGAGGATTTGAAAATCACCTATATAAAGCCCCCAAGAGATGAAGAAAGGGTGATCACATTGTTATGCTGGCCAAAGTTGCCCAAGCAACACCAACAGTGTGTGATCCAGAGCTGGAGCTGAAGAGGACTCGATAGTTGGCCACCCAACATCTTAGTCCACCACAACAGAGATAGAGAGGGAGACTGCATCAGAGGTAGAGTTTGGAAAGAAACATCCTTGCATCGGGACTTAGAGCCATTGCCTAAGGGCCCTTTGGCAAGTGGGTAAAATTTATTCTCCATTTCAAACGTTTAATAAGAAGAGGCCATCGAGCCATCATTTGCATTATTATTGTTTTGACTCTACATATAGCTTCTGTATATTTGTGTTTTAGTTTTAGTTTAACCAAAGCATATTTTAGCATACTATTTCTACTAAGTTTTATGCTTTTGAGCTCCCCCACTTTCTTCATGTTACCAATAGTTTAAAGAGTAGACCACACTCTTTAATTTGGTGCGATTTTGTACACCCGTGTGACTAATACACCACAACAATGATGATGACTGAGGGCATTATGCTGGGACATTTCATTTCAGCAGATGGAATCAAGGTAGATCCTGATAAAATAGAGGTAATCTCGAAAATCCCGACCCCTAAGACTCTGAAAGAGGTACGTAGATTTTTGGGACATGAAGGATACTATAGGAGGTTTATAGATAATTTTTCAAAGATTTCATCTCCTTTATTTTCATTATAGATGAAAGAGGCATAATTTGTGTGGAAAGAAAAGTGTGAGCATACCTTTTTAAAGTTGAAGAACTGTGTAACAGCAGCACCTTTTTTACAAGGAACAAACTGGAAATTTCTGTTTCATATTGCTACAGATGCATCTGACATGGTCGTGGGTGTTGTTTTGGGGTAGCTGGAGGATAAGAAGCCTTATGCCATTTATTACATCAATAAGAACTTAACTCCAACATAACTTAACTACATTGTTACTGAGAAATAATTCCTAGCAGTAGTGCATGCTATCAACAAATTCCAACACTACATCACTGGGTACCAAGTATTTGTACACAATGACCACGTTGTAATTCAATTTTTAATGAAAAAACCTGTTACTAATGGTAGAGTTACATGATGGTTATTTCTAATACAAGAATTTTACATTACTATTTTAGATAAACTCGGAAAAGATAATGTAGTTGCTAATTTCCTTTCTAGATTAACTATAAGTGATGACTGCACTGCTACTGAGGATTATTTTCCAGAAGATTATCCTTTTTCCATTTCTACTCACTCACCATGGTATGTAGATATAGCCAATTACCTTGCTGCAGGAAAATTCCCACATCAATTTTCTTCCAAGGAAAGAAGGAGGATTATAAAACAGAGTGCTACCTACTCCTATATAGAAGGTAATCTCTATCACACTGGGCCAGATTTCCAGATTAGGCGATGTGTTAGATAAGATGAGGTAATTGAGATCCTAAAGGCTTGTCATGAGGAACCTTGTGGAGGACACTTCGTTGACAAGAGGACAGGACATAAATTACTCTCAATAGGGTACTGCTGGCCAACTATATTACAGGATGCCAAGAAGTTTGTAAAAGGATGTGATAGTTTCCAAAGGATGGACAAACCTCTAAAATCAAATGAAATGCCATTACAACCTCAGATAGTAATAAAACCATTCGAGAAATGGGACCTGGACTTTGTGGGGCCAATCAATCCTTCATCATAGAAAAAAACATACATATTGGTTTCCAACGATTATGTCACAAAATGGGTTGAAGCAAGGGCACTAACTAGCGCAATAGAGTAGGTTGTTTTAGACTTCCTGTTTCAAGATATTTTTGTTTGCTTCGGGATACCCAGAGAGATAGTGATAGATGGGGGGTCCTCAGTTCACATCTAATTTAATTAGGAAGTTGGCTGGGAAGTATGGAATCCATCATAGAATCACCACACCCTATCATCGAAAATAAAATGGGTAAGTAGAAAGCACCAATAATGTCACTGAGGGAATCCTAACAAAGACAGTAGCCAGCCACCGAAGAAACTGGGCTGAGAAACTTCCAGAGGTACTGTGGGCTTACAGGACAACATGGAGGAATACTACAACCTTCTCACCATATGAACTGGTGTATGGTAAGAATCCCTTATTCCCCATAGAGTTTGAAATAAAGAAATTAAGAACATCATTGCAGTTCGATATGGATTTGAGTACAACACAGACTCAAATATTGAACTAGATCAATGAATTGGAAGAGAAACGACTGGCCGCCATTCAACAGACATAAATTGTCCTACAGCAAAGAACCAGATGGCATGATGGGTTTATTAAGAAGAAACATTTCCAGAAAAGAGATTTGGCTATTTTGTATGATTCAAGGTTTAAATATTTCAAAGGAAATATCTACACTAGATGGCTAGGTCCTTATGAAGTGGATACAGTCTTTGACAATGGGACTGTACAATTGGTTACTATTGACAATGATAAGAAGTCATTACTAGTTAATAGGCACCGTCTAAAGTTATATCATCAACCCGCTTCAAAGGAATGATTTTTCAACATTGTCGCAGACTTTGATCTTCATGTTACAACAACAAGGGAACATTCTCCTCTACAACCTTAAAAGTTGAAATTCCAATAAGTGCAGCAGTTGAAAACCACCTTTGTGGCAGCTATTACACCTGTTTAATATATATATATATATATATATATATAATAAAAATAATAATAAAAATAAAATAACAAAATAAAAGAAAAACAAAAATAAATCTAACTGTGAAAACCCCTTTCTGGGGTGTAGTTAGACAACCAGCAATAGTTGAAAACCACTCTCGTGGCGGCTCTTACACTCATGTTTTTCTCCTTGTAATATCACCTTCCCTTCTTGATCCATGTCATAGGATGATGGTATTAATGTAATTTCTTTTTCTATACCAATTTATTTTGATCATTATGTTTCTCTGAGAATAATTTAAAAGTTGTCTTGGCTATTACATATGTAACAGCCAACAACCACGAATACTGTTCTTTGTAATTCATTCCATAAACAGCAATAACTATACTGGCTAAACACAAAAACACGAATGCTGCAAGCAGGGTGTCGCCAACTCAATTTTTCTTCCAACATCACCTCAGGTATGCCATTAAAAAGGTAAATGATTGTCATTGATAATTTGGTGATTAGCTGGAAAATTCATGACATTCCTGTGATAGTTGTGGGCGGCTATCACAATTAAAGTGGGGGAGGGGATATGACTTGAAATCATTGCAAAAAGGTTGTAACCATAAATATCTATTAAATTTTCATGCACCTAATCAATAACAGAATTGCTAATGATAACCGAATCTGGTTGGAAAAGAGTGTGTGTACGAAATCCCATCACTATCCATAATAATCCATTTATGAGTATTAGTGTAGGGTATGATTTGGTAAATCCTTGAAAGCCATCACCTTGCATTATAATTTGTAAACTCGTCGATTGGTATAATCATGGGTGCCAAGAAACAACCAATTCAGAGACACAGTGATGTTACAGAAGGACTAAATAGCAAGAAGTGAACTTAGAAACTCAGTGATATTGTAGTGTTGTCAGACATTAAGAAGAAAATTTAGAAACAAACAGAAGAGATGGGTAGAGTAGCGGTCTGGCATGAGCCAGATTCTATGGATGCTCTGCAAAATTTTCCTGAAGCTTACCATATATTCAGAGAGGCTAGATGGGTTGATTTTTTCCAGAAGCTTGAAGGCTCAGACGAGGCAGTGGCAATTGAATTTTCTTAGAAGTTGAACAATAATCAAACCCAAGTAAGAGGCATGCAAGTGGAGGTGACTGAAGAGGTAATTTCCAGGGTAACTTCATTACCAGTTGAAGGGTGGAGGCGGTTTAATAGAAAAATCAATGACCCCTCCTTCAAAGAGGATTTCCTAGTAGGGGAAGAGAAACTAGAGAAGAAAGGAAGATGAATTGATAGATTGTCATTTCCTCGTCCTTGGGAAGATGTTTCCTTGGGTTTGATCAAATATATCACTTGCAAGGGGAGTTCTACGATAGTATTCAACTATAAATTTCCTCTGCTTAACCACCTACGACACCAACAAAGAATCAATCTTCCATTCTATTTTCTTGGAAACATCAAGCACATGGCAGCAGCAGTAAAAATGGCGGCACACCTGGAGGCATGTGTAACTAATCACAGACTCATTAATCTAATTGTGCTGGATTCCCTAGGCCAGCAAGGGAAAACTTGGGAATAATTCAAGAGGAAAATACCAAGGACAAGCCGGGGGAAACAAACCACGACCTCAGGAGAAAGTCAAACAAGGGAAGAGACCCAGACTCGGCCTGTTGGAGTTAGAATTGGGAAGAAGCTTATTGAAGAACCTATTATCACAAAATGGGATCTGATAGGTTGATTTATTAGTCAACTTCATGTAACTATTTCAAACCTAACCTTTTGATTGAGGCTGAGCCTCCTCAGCCTGAAAGGGCTCTCTCAAGGGTTAATTATTTGGACAAAAATATAGATGGCTAACTCTATTTAAGTAATAACAGATAAATGAAAGATGTAGGTTGAGAATCACATCAGAATGTACACATTGGGCTTATGGATTCAAATCTATTCAGTAATTCGGCAAATCTACTTAACATGGAATTTGAGGCATATCAGAGTTTTAGTCAATAGATAAACACGTATGGAACTGTAGAAAACACAGCCAGCTTATTTATATAGGAAGTCAGAGCATCTAAAGATGAATTATAAGTAATATAGATAAACACCACTACAATAGGATAATAAACAGAGATGCAAATATAACAGGAACACACTAAAACTCCTTCTGAATCTCAAGTTGGTTAAGCATAAAATCTCTGTATTAGCTGAAAACCAGTCAATTACAATAAGCCCAATGTTAGTCATCCATAATTTTCATATCTAAAGATGACTAAGTATCAGTTCTATATTTCTAGAAACAAAGTTCATGAACATAGTGTGTTCTAGAAATCTCATGGCCTTCATTATCCTTAGGATAATTTTTTCCTATTTTTCATCTTCCTATCTAGTCATCACTAGCCCACCACTCCTGGAAGACCCATCCTGGGTTCAGGCCATTTATTTTAACCCCAACTGTCACCCATTTTCCACCATGTCTTTCCTTTTGGCCCAAAACCTCTATTTTTCTTATTAAAAAGATTCCCTGCTACTGTTCAAACCTACCAATCAAGTAATCTTGCTGACTCTTCCATAATATTCTTAGACACTTATTTTTTCTACAGACCCTTTGGATAATAAAAAATGCTAGATCCTAGGTCTTCAAAACACACTAAGCTTGTCATAGGTCCTATCTTATACTTGGTGATCCATAAGTCTAAAATCCCTATCCAAAATTCAAGTCCAAATGTCCCCATTAGGTCACCAGAGGGTTCACTGAGTCATAGGATGGATTTGGTGCCCAAAAAGCTATGCCTTCTAGAATAAAGACGTTGCTCTCAAAGGGGCCTCCTTGGCTTAGAGCAGAAGCACTGCAAGGGACAGTTGCCCTTGTTCACATTTTTTAAAATAATAGCCAATATGACCACTAGCAACAAGAGGAGGCAAGGTAATAGGGTATAATTATCACCAAGAGGCAGACCCAAACAAGACCAAACAACAGGCCTGTAGGTAAAAGAGTATCAGGGTTTGTTTTGGTGGATTAACAAAACATTGATGACAAGCAAAGAGCCATCTCAGAGATTTCAAGGAAAAAAGCCTCCTCCTTAAGATTTTTTCCAAAAAGAGCACGGCTACACCTGCACTAAGAGAAGAAAGACAAAGGGTATCAGGTTAAAGAAGACCATTTTTTCCAAAGGGTAGAAAAACAGAGTTTTTGAAGTAAAAAGTTGGGTAGGAGACCCCAACTTTACAAAATTGGGTTTAGTCTTTAATTTATTTTTTAAAATCAATTATAAAAGAAAATTTGAACCTTCCCCATGCATCATTTTCCCATTTCCTAGGAGAAAAAGTCGTTGAGAAGAAATTAGTTTGGTTTTTCAGGAAAACTGTGTATTTTAGCAAGCACTACGTGCTGAGCACGGCGCTATGCCCCTAGCCTCCGGCGTTGTGCACAGAGGCGAGGCAGGAAGTGTAATATTACACTGTGCTATGCGCTCGCAGGTTGGCATTGTGTGCAGGCTCAGAAAAAACCACCGGGAGACTGCCTTCCACCTGACGCTATGGCTCGACAACTTGACCAGCTCGGCGTTACGCATTAGCGCTGTGCCCTTGGCAGCACTTCAAAAAATTTTCCAAAAACGTTCACAATCAAGTTTTTCGGCCTCTACAAGGTTGCTAAAAGTTGATACAAGGTTGGTTAACCTTTTTTCCTTCTCCCAAGTGCCATTTATCAGAGAGGTCATCCATGGTTAGAGTTGACCAAAACCCTAGGCTATGCAAAAATAAATTGTCATGTCTTTGAGTTAGGGTTTATAAGAAGAATTGGTTTTTATACAAAGAGGGGACTGAGTGACTATAATCCTGACCTCTACCACCAATTCCAAAGCTTTGAAAGTTGTCTTTACCTTATTTTTCCTCTCTGCAAAATTTTGACCTACACCACTTATTTTTCTCCAAATACCCTAAATAAAACTCAAGGTTCCTTCTACTGTTTGGACTAGACATCATGTCAGAGAGAGAGATAGTCACACCAGTGGTGATGAGATTCATACTCCCACCAAGCCAAAACATCATGGAGGAAAAGTTGAAAGGTTTGAGCCCCTAGACACCACTCCAATTACTTCCTCTCCTATGATCCTTTCATACTTCCAGGATGTAGGATGATACCATTTTTGTGAGAAGATCAAGCAAGTCGAATATCATCTAGACTTAACTAGGTTGTTTTCTTGTAGCCTACAAAACCACCAAGTTAATCTAGCAGGGGTCCAATTTGAGCTTTCATCTGAAATCATTTCCAAGGAAATTAGTATACCAGATGTTGGTGAGCTTTGGTTCAAATAAAAGAAATTGGATTTGGGTTATTATGGGCCTTATTTGAAACCCACCAATCAGAAAAATTGCAAGGCTATTTTTCCTTTTTCTTATTTTCTAGAGAGGTATGCAGCATTAATGAGGTAGATTATTAGTTTTTTCACATGTGAGGGAAGGTACTCCTGGCTCTATTCATATCATATCAGATTGCTGATGCATTTTACCAAAGTCAAGATGATGAACCTACCTTATTACCTTTTCAGGAGTATTGATAAAATGGCCTCTACTGTCAAGAGTAAAAGCTATGACCACCAAATGCCTAGCCTATTTCATCACTCCTTAATCAAGATGATTGTCCTATAGCAGCTAGAGAAACAAGGTATATCTTGGGAGACCTTCATCTCACATGATGTGTTTGCAAACCCCTGGACCTTCATCCAGTAGAGCTTGCCTTCCACTTCACAACCATCTACCTCCACATAGACATCATCTCCCCATGTGCCTTCTCCACAAAGAATTTCACCTATTACCTCCTCCCCTAAATTACCAAGTGAAGGGGCTGACAGTAGCCCTAGTGAAGGGAAAATAGGAGGCAACAGTGAGGAAGAAGATGAGACAGATATGATGAAAAAGGAGAGGACAGTGAAGAATAATTTGATGAAGAAGAAGCAAGATGATGAATGAGAAAACAAAGATGAAACGAGTGATGGTAGCCACAAAGATGAAACCAGTGATGGAAGCCACAAACATAACACCAGTGATGGCAGCCACAAAGATAACACCGGTGATGGCAGCCACAAAGATGAAAACAGTGAACATGATGATGAAGAGGAAGAGGAAAACAGTGAAGAAGAAGACAGTGAAGAAGGAGAATAGCCAGATGAGGAAGGCAGCTATCTAAGTGCCCAAGACAGTCCAAGAAAGATTCATGACAACTGTCATGACTGTCTTGACAAAAATCAGTCCATAGAAGACATAGAAAAATTAGAGCAGAGTAAAGGAAAAAATGATGACAACATTTCCTTTGACACTCCCATGATTTCCCCTCTCTCATGCACTTATCACAGAGAGAAAATGAGTGTGTTTGCTACCTCTAAAAGGCAAAGGGCCACCTCCTCACAAAATACCAAAGCATCGGACAAAGGCAAAGAAAATATCAAGAGTGTTGAGCCAAAGGCACCAATCAGGAGGAGCAAAAGGATTAAAAAGGCTTCCCAGGGCCCTCTCTTTGTTGATCCAGACAATGATAATGAGGACCAAGGGGTGAATACAAAATTTCTCCTCCTAGAAAAATATGCCCAGCTTCAAGAATGGGAAAAGGATTTTGAAAGGGCACAAAGGGTCATCTACTATTATACACAGGAGCACAAACATTTCAAAGAGGTGAAGAGGGGCCTTGCCTTGCAGAAGAAAATGGTCAAACATTATGCAAGGAAGAGCATGATTGCCAATGCTAAATTGAGGGAAGCCCTCCTAGAGCTAGAAGAGCTAAAAAGGCCCAAATTTCATGATAGCCTTGGGATCTTGGCTGATGCTTCTCAGCAGGTGTCTAAAACCCCTTGAGGGGTCTACCCACCAATTTTGAAGAAAATCCGGAAACTTTTTGTTTTTTTCCAAATTTTGGCCCCTAGGAGCGCAACACCCTAGGCGCTACGCTCTTTTTTTAGGCATCCTCAGCTGCTAAAGTTTACATTTTAGGGTTTTTTATGTCTCCATAAGTCTTCCCAAAAAATTTCAGATCATTTGGAGCATTTTTTCCCCCTCAAAAGGTCAAAAAACACCTCAAAAATGACCTTTCTGCCTCCTTTTCAGGGTTGGCGCTACGCGTTGAGCAGTCATGGGAGATTTAATTTTTTAGATGGTAAATGGAATCCACTTAGAAAAAATAAAGTATTTCTTGAAATTAGACTCTTCAAGCTTTCCAACGAGCCATCACGGTCCCAAATCCGATGCCGGGAAGGGGTCCAAAACTCAGCTGCAACAGACCCCATTTTTTGCTGATATGGAGCTACGCACAGAGACAGCGTTATGCCAAAAAGTCAACAAAAGACACTAATTAATGGAAAATTGGTTTTTTAATATTTTCTTGGACAAAACACTCCTGATTTGATTGGGTAGTTATGTTTTGGCATGTTTCATTTATTTTCTTATCTCTTATGTGTCTTGGGCCTTGCATGGTCATTAAGCACATTTATGACATTTATGGATGAATTAGGGTTTCTGGAAGCCTCTTAGGGTTTCCACCTCCTCATTTGCTCCATAAATAGAGCATGAGGCTCTTGTATATTTTTTTGGATGTTGATGACTTATGCTAAAGTAATACATAGTCCCTTGAAGCCTTTGATGAGAAATTGATGTCATGGAGCTTATGCATGATTTGATTCACTTGTTGATGGAGAAGGACTATTTGCAGGATCCATAGGCCTGGTTGATGGTGAAGTTTTCTCTTGTTAATGTTTTCTAAGTTTGTCATATGTTTTCCATCCATCTATGCTGCAATAGGAAAAAAAAATTTAGACTAAGATATGCTTGTTGATGGCACCTTAGATTTGTTTGTTTCCTTCACTTCCTAAATGTTTTCTTCTGCTTAAGATATGTTAGGGAATCCATCTCTTGATCTTTAATAAGTTTTTGGCTTGTCTATTTTCTTGAATGATTTAGATCAGTTAGTATCAATTATGAATTATGGCTAGCCCTGCATATTGCTACCTCTGAAGTACTCTGTTCTTGAAATCATCTTTTGAAGCAGCTTTGCCTATAGTTTATCAAAGAAGTCTATCTTAACCATGCTCTTTGCCTTTACTTAGCTAGAATTGGCTCAGGGAACTTTCATAGCTGTCATCGTTGATGCTAGGGTTTTTTCCCTTCTTCTATGGTCATAGTTACTTGTGCAACTTAAATGTTTTTCCTGCTCTTGATGATAAAATCCATGAAATATTAAAATAAGTTTTTTCCTTTCTATGTTTTATCTGAATGTTTTCTAGGTTGATTATCTGTCTTCAGTATGAAATCCAATGGATTAGATTTTTCTTAAGCCTTTGACTCTCTTGCTATGCTTATAAATCTTCTAACTCCCTCGGTTTACAAGTATATCAAGGATTCTATTTCTGCCCTTTATTAGCTTGTTGTTCTCAAGTGTAATGTCCATCTCATGATCCTTCCCAACGTTCAAGATCCACCAACCAAGTTAAATTTCCTTGAAAATGCTCTTGAATCCAATTAATAGACTCATTAGCAGTATGACTCAGAAGCTTTCTATTGTTCAACATTGATCCAGGTGGATATTAATGATGGCCACACCATACCTATTCCACTTGCCTTACCATTATCTTTCAATTTTCAGTTTTATTTTTCTTCTGTTTCGTGAGTTTGAATTCTAAAACTTGAATGAGCCCCCAGGGCTGTGAGTAATGCAGGCTCGCGCCTCTAATAAATATCATTTTGTTTTGAGCATGTTAGTGAGCCAGTCTCAGATGGAAACTTTCTGATGTATATCCTTTGTGTCAAGCAGAATAATGTCTATGATTATTCATGAGAAGTTCTGAAACACCAATTTTACCATGAGGCCATAGTTTTGGCACTTCATCTCTGCAAAATTGGGTTTTTGGATGTTAGGGTTATCATTGTTTCTAATAATGACAATGCCAAACTCATTGTAACTTGGATTCGAGCACTGTAACTACTACATGTCAGAATGGCTGCTACGCATCCTAATAGTTTATTTCAAATGCTTCACTTTATTAATTTAGGTTCTTTGATATTGAAATAGTGCATTGTTTCACTGCATCTATGTGTTTATAGTTGTATGTTTATTTTTACATTCATGGAAATCGGATCAGTGGTGTCAGCAGGCTTGAGCGATGCCTTTTCTGATCACTTCTTTGCATGTCCTGGCAGGAGTCGAGTACATAGGGTTCAGGGCTGGTCTGGTCAGAACCTTTTAAATCCCAATGTGCCACAAGCCAGGCGGCGCCCATGGGGGACAAAAGAAAAGGGTGGGGAGCGAGTCTGTCAGAAGCCATCTTTTCAGAAATTTATAAAAAAAAAAAACAGAAGCAGGCTGATGAATTAACATGAATTCCTTTGGTGACAAATGGGCGCATGTAAAATCGCGTATTAGGGTGGTGCAGCGATATTTTGGAGAATACAGTAAGTTACCATTCCATGTTGAGAAGTTCCAGTAGATACGGATACATAGATAGATGGTTAGGATCTATTAAAGAGATATTTATCGGTTCATGACTTTTAAATAAAATTATTTTGCCTCTCAGAAAACAATACCATGTATTAAAGACTGACTATTGAAAAATAAAGCAGACCTCATTCTGGTACCTTTTCCTGGGATGCAATGAATGGCAAAAATGGAAGCAATACTGCTGCTCGCATGAGAAGACTATGAGGACATTCACCAGCTGGAACTATTATTTGCATTAACAAAGATGAAATGGCCATGAGTTGACAAAATCATTTTCATATATATACATAAGTTGGGTATCAAAAATTCAAAAAACATCTAGTGCTAAGTATCGTAGTTTACTAGCTCGTTACATTAGAAATGGTGTTGATACATCTCCTCGCTTGGTACGACATACAGTGTCTTGTAAGATTGACGGTTAAATAGAAGAAGGCATGAGACTTTGGATAAAGTGAACGAGAAGGTGCTTGACGAGAACAAAAGCAGGCATGAGCTCGAACCAACTTTCGCATGGTGACAAAGAACTACAACACATAAAACCAAAAAAAGAAGGACACGGAAAGTGGTGTGAGTTCCATAGAACTCCTGCTTTGATGAGTATCGAACCAAGCGATGTTGGTATTTGAAGATACGACCATAGTCAGGATACAGCAAGCTGCAGATAAAACACATTAAGGGGAATGAAAAGGAAACAAATTACCAGTCAGAACCCAGTTAACATTTCTGGAAAATATCAGGAAAGACAGAAGATCGGAGGAGGAACGTCTCTTCCACTCTGATGTTGGTCGAGGCTCCCTAGGTACGGTTCATTTAAGCAGTGGGAGCCAAAAGAATATTTGGCGGGCAGAACGGTTGAGCTGTGGTGCTGACTCACCACATCCTTACCTGGCGGACCAAACATGCCAAGAGCGAGATCTCGCGTGGTGACGGTGCACGCCTTCCACACCATCCAGCCTTGGATGAGAGTGTGTGGCAGTGCTCTCATTCTGTGTGTGGGACAGCAAACGTGTGTGTGTGCAGTCTTGACTCGTTTTATTCTTGTGCACTTTGGAAAAAATAAGGGTGTCTGAGATACAGAGGGTACCACCTCACCTTACTATCTCTTTAGTTCTTTTTATTAAGAAAAATAATATGGTAACTCATTTTAAGCTTAACATTGGTTCCCCCTGACAGTCTACAGAAAAAGAAAATATTTGTTGACCTCAGTTAAATGTTGCAACAACAACAATGGATGGACGGAAGTTGTGGAGGGTATGAGACATTGCTATACAAGAGTTCTCACATTATTCAGAACAAAGCACTACAGTTGGTGGGCCAAAGACTCTGCTACTAATGAATTAATTGTAATTTTAAATAAGAAACAAGTAAATCGACGAGTTGGGGCTTGCTACGGAAGGTAACATCTGCTTAAAATTCTAGGCACCCTGTGAGAACATTCATTGTTGGTCTAAAGGAGGAAGGATGGAATGGAACTATTAATAATGTTCAGAGCGGCGAACAAGGATGTATGAATAGGTACCCAATCCACGGATGGTGGGCATGGAGTTATCAAGGTGAAAAATATTTACATTAGATTAAACAGTTAGGGTATCTCACAGTCTTGCAATTTAACACAAAATGTGTGAGCTGGCCAAAACAAAGAAAAGCCTTCCCGAATAGGCAGTCCTTTGGTTGAAAAATATCATAACCTTCATAGGATAATTGGACATCTTGTAGCCGATATTAACTGTTGTGTTGTACTTGGATTGTCATCTCTGATCTTCTGACTAGGGTGGAAAACACCTTCTTGTCAACAAGTCCTCAGCTCTGCGCTGGTTATTGTTGCAATCTGAGCCCATGCAACATTTAAGTTCAATATCCCAAGATACATTATTGATGAAGGGGAATTACATGGATCTAACGAATTGATCATTAAAAAGGTTAGCCTAGCTTTAACTACTATAACGAGCTTCGCGACTTTGTAGGTCTTGCTAATTTCTCGAGTTCGTGTTTGATTCTCATGCTTGGCCCTTGAGTCAGGGTACCAAGGGCGAGAAGAAAAATTACTTGAAACAAAACCTAAACGTTACGAATTAATCCACTACGGTTCTTACGGTGCCAACACCGAGACTTACCATGACCATTTGAAGATGGAACGGATACCTCTGAAAACTATGCTAATAGGCGGTTCTTACTCCATCGAGGACATCATTGGCATATCACGGTGGAACGTTGCTCTGACACGGGTTGCAAGTATCACTTGCCATGACAAAGAAATGTATTCCATTATGTGACTTATCGAAAATGAGCATTACATTCTTTGAGAAGAAATAATCATCTGGACATGACTATGATTATTACAAACACAAGGAAGTTAGGAATGATTTCCATCTGATGGTCCACATATCTGTAGCAGTTTCATTTGAACATCAAGTACAAAAGGTACTTTAGTAATGTTGATGCCTCGATAAAACCATTGATCATAGCGCTCACCATAGTATCGCTCTTGTTTTGAACTTGTTCCAACTACTCTGTAATAGGCCAATTAAATACCTTACAAGAACTTTCTTAGGGGTATACATTTGAAATTTTCCTCCAAAGATGCGCACCTGCCTAGGACACCTTGTGTTCCTTCAAGCGAGCATGCCAAGATGATATGGAAGCACACTACGGTCAGTGGGCCAGGCATTTCGAGTCGGCAGGTAGAAAATCTGCAGTATTTCTGTTGGGCGGCCCTTGAAAAAAAGGATATTAAAGGCTTTGTCGAGATCACCTTTGTATGCCATTATGAAATTGACCATCAGCAAGGCCTATATACTCCGCTACCTACTGATAAGCCTTGAATCCATCTCCCATGGATTACATGTCGGAACACCTTCTCTCGTAGAGGCAGCTTTGTTTTCAAACGTCATGATTCTCGAGAGTAGCCATCATGACGACACCGAAGAATATCTGTGGTATTGCTAAACTCTTCTTCGAACGAGTGTGGGTGCACTTTGAGATCCACGAGTCTATCTGTGATTAGTCTGGTTCTCGCTTCCCATTTTGGTCCCGGCCTGCGGTCAATATTTGGATACCAACTCACCAAGTCCCCAACTTTCATACAAACGGATATAGCCCAACGGTCGTCAACGAGAACAGTTTGTTCTGCTCTGATTCAACATCACATAAATGGGACAAAACCTCATATGTACAAAATATTTATAATAGGTCTCTCACCAGTTCAATATTCGTAGCCCTTTAATTGAACATTATTCTGACCACTATATCCTGACGTGTATCATTATGCTGTTGCTCGGTAGGTTCGGCTCATGTCGAAAGTACGAAGTTGACAAGAAAATAGCTTCATGGTCATTCAACACATCCATAACGGGTTCATGATATATTGGACCGAGCCGTGGTCGACAATGCCATGGTCAACACGGTGCCTGACTTCGAGTGGGCGACAGTGTCTACATTGCGGAAGGAGCACCAGTGGATACAACAAGCTTGCCCTTTATCGTACGGGTAAATACCATCACCAAGGTTGTAGGAACAATGACCGAGCTCAATATTCCCACCATTCGTGAGTACACCGATCTTCGTGTGGATCGCCTTCTTCACCCATCCCACCTCTACTAGACACCTGGAACATTGCAGAACAACTCACATCAACAATTTAAACATTTGCATGGAACATACCACCATAGGTGTATGTTGACATAATAAAGAATCACTATGTGAAATATGCATGTGTCGGATTGTAAAAGTACAGCAACTCTTCTTACGTGGTGATTTCACAGGGCAAGTTCAACGAAGTTTCACTCATCTCATGGAAGAACTCACTTGTAATGAGAGCCATTGCTTCCTGGGGAAGAATGATCCCGGTGGATATTAAGTGTCTGCCCTATTCATGCATTTTACCATTTGTCTCTTTTAGTTTTTCGGTTTTGTTTTCTTCTGTTTTGCATGAGTTTCGGGTCTTGAACTTTAGGGTATTTGAAATTCATGACGTTTTTGGGCATCATGTCAATTAATAACATTCTGTTTCAGAATGATATTTGTGGTAATTGTGGTCTCGGACAGAATTTTAATGATGTATAGTGTACGTCAAATAGAATAGTAGCAAAAGTTACGTCCACAGAAGTTGAAACATAGTTACCCAAAGCAGGGCCCATAGTTTTGACGCTTCATCTCTAGGGTGGAAGTTTTGGATATTTGGGGACACCATTTTCAATAATAAATAGGCTAAGTATGTTGTAACTTTCAGTTCGAGCTGTGGCCACCACATCTCTCCTAGAATACTTTACGGTAACCTAGCTAGTTTTATTTCAAGTACATGTGAAAAAATTTTAGTTCTTTGATAATGAAATAGAGTATTTGCTGCATCTTTCTGCATTTGTAGTTGTGTGCTTATTATTTAGTGCATAAATCCGGATCATAATATTCCTTGTTTTCTATCTAAATCCATAAAACATCATACCAACCAAAAAAACAATCAAAATACCACTTAACACTAGCCTTAAATCATACCCTCCCTAGCCAAACCATCGAAGTTCATCTTTTCCCACCTACTGATCTGTCTCCCAAGATCCAGAAAGGCTGGGTCTAGGATTTAAGCCAGATTTGATGTTACCTTGTGTATTTGTCTCAATCAATCTAGCAAGTGGGAACTAACATATTAATGGCGATCATGATGGAATGAGACAACAGTAGCCGACAAGCTCATAGACTCATACCGAGTCCCTGGTTTGACAAAACATTATATACAGTGAAAACTAATTACTTCTTGTCCTAGCGAAGATGATGACTTGGCTAGGGATACTCTCATTCAACATAAGAGTGCATAAAGCTAAGCTTGGTACTCCTGATTTATTTTTATAAGAATTTGGTGGTGAACCATTGTATACATATCTTCAAAATTTAAAAAAATCCTGGCGGCTCTCACTAGCCTCGATGAAGCCTTCCTAATCGCTAGTCCATAGGTTATAGGATTGTGTCAAATGGGTCAACAGGTTTTAAAGGCCTATTTGTTACCTTGTGTGAATAAAGATCTAGCTTCACGAAGGATCTATACTGATATGGGACCCCAAATCCTCTCGTAGTTGATAACCTGAAAGAATTTTCGGCAAAAATCCTAAGTTTGAAGCTCACCGCTGTTAGGACATCAGAAGGTTCGCGGAACACCCAGGTTTACCGAAGATCCTTGGTTTGATTTGCAAAACTATGGAACCAATCATAAGTAAGGTTGACCAAGTTGACTTTAAACATGAAATTCTTAAATGACGCTCTCACTAATGCCAATGTAGCTAATTGAATTGCTGAGACTAAATTGCTATGGCATTATTTTGATGGTATGGTGTCATTAATTAGGTATCTTATATGACAGTCATTTGGTCTTTAAAGCAGCTGTTGATCTGGTTGTCTCATTTGTCGTCTAGTAGTATATTTAGTCATAAATTTAGTAATTAATTTAGTCTTATTGGTATTTGATTTGGTATTGTTGTCCAATTAATAGCTAAATATACAACAAAGTATATTACTATTGTTGATAAAACGTTCAACATTAACTAAATGACTAAATGTTGACATTATAAATATTTATTAATTTAACTATATCGTCATATATTGATTGATGTTATTGAAACCAATAATGACAAAGAAATATGATAATTTTGGTAACAAATTGATATAAGATACTATAAATTAGCTACTATTGGTCATATATACAGTTTTGTTGTTGTTGAAACCAATTAACAGTAATGTAGCTAATTTTGAAACAATTGCAGTCATCTGGTGTACTGTTAGTCGTATATGGCAAAAATTTAAATACTTCGTTTGTAATTCCAATTATATTCATGATGGTAATTTATCTTTTTTAGTGATTTCATATTATTATAACATTAATTAACTATATGTTTCGTTTATTTTTTTATTCGTAGTATTAACGTATTAATTTAGTTATCTTGTTTTATTTGTAATAGCTATTAAATAATTAAAACTACTAATTCATTTAATTTAGAACCAGTTGTCGCTCATTATTAGTGCTTTGTTGAAATAATTCATAAATTTCACCAACTAAATTTTAAAAAATTGTTCTAATTTGGTATTAATAATCTAACATAAAACGATTACCTGTTCTACATTGTTTATTAAATTGATTATGACCATTCATTGCCTTGAGGTCTATATGTGATATAAATACATTAAATGTAGTTTCCAACTTAATACATTTGGACTACAATTTACCTGCATTAAATATTGTTTCATCGCTTCAAAACATTATCATTGTGTACAGACGTGAATTGATTATAATATGAAGACTTGTTAGGTCTTTCTGTGTCTTATGTGAGATATTGACTCTAAAGGTATCACTAGACGATTCTCTTCCTCTCAATTTTTACATTTGTTTAATCATTAGCTTCACCTTTCTTTGTTCTTTATTTTATTCATCTGGGTTATTACGAAAACTGAAAAGTTGCCATTGTTATGAATATTAAATATGATAAGCACTAGAATATAAGCTAGTGTGAACTATAAAATATGTATCGACATATACATCAACATCGACAATGTAAATGGTATACTATGACAAAAGAAAACTCAATTTTCCCAATTTAGGCGATAGTGGTCTACTATGAGGCCAGATGACTTGTATAAACGGTAGTATCTTTTTACATGAAAAAAAAGCATGTGTGGCGATGTTGGTAAACATGAGCAGTGTGCAACTAGTTTTGTAAAACTGGGTTGTAGTGGCAATAAACAATAGTGATGTCCAATGTATACGTTTTATTCACAACAAAATTTCATTTTCTAACATAGACATTAGTGTAACATGTGCTCAAATAACAACATAGAAAATAATATTAAACAATCATGAAAATATTTTAACACAAAAAACTAAAGGGCTTCAATCAATATGTGTAATACTAATTTCATCTTCGAGGCTTTGGGTGGTTATTTAAGTGGACATTCATTATTTTCATTTTATGAACAAAAAAAAACATAATTAAAAAAAACATTAATTAATCAAGCAATAAAGAGATGATATCTGGAATGGACATTACAATTATAAAAAAATTATTTACCTATCCATAAAATTAGCCTTGTGGCATTCTAAAACATTCATAAATATACTTATAGTGTAAAATATTGTTCATTCCATTGAAATTTGTTAAATGTTTAAAATGAGTGACTCAGGTGTAGAAGGATCACCAACATCAAAATGGATACACCAATATACTTTGCATTGTATAAAATCCTTTCGTTCTAAAGCTTTACTACTGTTTACATAAATTCTTATTGCTTTCCAATAAATGAACGACATTTTTTATCTTATATACAGAACTTTGAATCTGATTTTTGTTCCTCGTTGTTGCTACGATCTATCCCTCACCTTCTAAACACCACCACAAACCTTGCTGAATTTTGTAACCTTGGGCTAAATACAGAAACACGAGGAAAAATGCTTTCCCAAAGGTGGGGAGAACTGTTTCCTAAAAACGAGGTATTTTAGGATTACTCTCCCCAAAGAAAGGGAACATGAGCATCATATAAAATATTTCATGCAAAAAGGCAAAAACAAAAAAAGAAAAAGAAAAATATAAAAAAACCCTATATAACTGCTTTATTTTCTTTTATACACTTTATTGAAGACAGTCTATATTTAATTTCAGTATTCATTGCAATGTTATTTTAATTTTAACTTTTATTTTTAACTCATTCAACAATGACCTCATATTAGTATTTGCTAATTTATTAATGAAATTACTTGTTAAATTCAAATGATGATTTAAATCAATGTAGTATTTTAGTTATGATTAATTATATTTTAATGATATTAATTCTTAATATCATTTAAACATACTATAATAATAAATTTGAATAAGTAATATTTTATGTTTACTATTTAGTATTTGTTTACGTTGATGAATTTGCATGAAATTGTTTTGAAATTTTCTATTGTTTCGTTTTTAGATTTTGTGACGGGACTGTCTTGAGGACTAACATCCCCACCCCCGAATTTACCAAAAATTTTAGGAGGTTATTTTGTCCCCATTGCAGCATATCTATGTTCCCCGCTCTAAATCATAAACTTGGTAGAATGTTGATTATAGCTTGAATTCCATACACCATGAGAGTGGAGCATATTGGTCATATGCCTTATTACTTGTGCTTTATGGATGCAGCTTGACTTAGCTTTGAAGGAGGTTCATGTTTTCACTTGGTTTGATTGAATGATGTGTGCTTAAGTTGACATGGATTTTCGCTTAAACGTCATCATCATGATTAAATACGCACCAAGAATTTTGCATTTCAAGGATCCTTAGCACAATTAACCATGGTTTTATCAGAAAAATTTGGTGTTGATTATCTATTTAACAAATTATTAATGCCACCCCTGGCAATAAGAATTTTTAATGGCTGCTAACATGAAGACTTGAACCTAGTGGGGAATATATTAATTCTCCACTTTTTCCTTCGACGAAAGTTGCTTAACACCAATTGACTTGGATTTGAAGACATGATTTATGAATGATTGTTGTTAAACAGTATAGTTTTCAGCAGTGGTTGTATGTGGTAATTTTGGACTACCTGCGCCCCTAGAGCGTTGAGTGTGATAAATTGGCACTGGAAAGAAAGGTTCTTGACAAGAGGGTGGCTCAGCTCAGTTTGAACAGAAGCTGTTCATACTTGTTCTGATGGACATACTGGTGTGCTTATATATTCCTAGTTTTGTTTAAACTTTAACATGACTTCAATTTTAACCAACACTATGAACATGATAACAACATGGCTTCATACCATGGTGATTTTAGAATTCTCAGACAAATATGAATATAGATTAAAATGTTAAACATGTGTGATATTATAAGTCTCCCATTCCTAATCACTTGCTTTGACAATTTCTTAAATGTTAGGTACAATGTTGGTTGAACCCAAAAAACAGGTAAACCTCCCATGAGTGAAATATGAACAAAAAACAAACCATTATTTGGTGACTTATTTGAAGACCTATTTTAAATATATAAACAACACTGTGGTTTTAAAAAATGTGTAACAGTACGACCCATGGCTCTCAACATTCATTTGACATAGTGCCTACAATAGTACACAGATTGTAGCTTGTGACATAACAATCACAGAGCTTGTAGATAAAATGCCATGAGGGCTGGGATAGATGGTGAAAAAGGTACACATGTAGAAACATTATTATGTATATTAGTGAATTCAAATTTTAGTATTTTGTTCTCATCATTATCTTTTCTCTTGTACCTTGAATTCAATTTCGTGGTCTATGGTATGTAAACTAGATAGACCTCACTTATGAGGCTATGTTCCTCACATGAGAGTAGTTTTGGGACTGAACAACAGTTATTCCTAATTGTTGAAACATGTTATTTCTCCTTGGAGGTCCTTTTATATTCATTCTGGTGAGAGTGATTTAACAACATGAAAAACAGGCATTTCTAGATATTTGTGTAGCATTGTGATGCCAACAAATCGCCCACTTTGACAAGAAAGTTACTGCAGTGATGACTTCAATATGGCTGTTGACGAAAAAATGAAAGGTTTGTAAAACTAGAATGTAGAGATAAAGGCAGACTTTAAACAAAGAAATTTAATATTGTGAAACATAACACCACAGAATTGAGTTGTTGGATAACTTAATAAAGAAACGAACACGACCTCCTCCTTGGCCATGAAACTATATGAATCTTAGTTTATGACACACCTAATGACGGATTGAATAACAAGTTCATTTATTTTCCCAAAGAAAGCAACCTCAAAGAAACCTATATAAGCCCTCGAGAGTATACTTGTGAAAAAGAGAGAAGTGAGGAAACTTTTGTTTGGCCCAAGATGGACGGTGAAAATTTTTGACATTGAAATCTATTCATACACAATTTTGGGACTTAAGGAATAATATATTGTGACCTCATTTTCAAGATGTTTAATTGTTGGTTGGTAACTATGCATTTCCACGGAGAAGATAATGACATTTATGTAGCCAGGTCTTGTGGTGTAGTGGGGGCACTACGACTTTGTATGTTTTTACACTATATTTGGACGAAAAATTTTCTTGTTGGTGTCACATGCGGCTAAGGAACACTAAGCAGTGACCAAACTCTTTAACATCTATAATAACGTGGAAAAAATTTAAGCAGAAAGAAACATCGGCCATGTGACAACTCTAGCACCTTTGGAAAATTTTGGGGAAATTTTTCAATGTTGCATGCGGCGTTGTCTGCTAACATCACATTATTCATGTGGTTTAAAAAAGTTATTTCAGTATGTTTTAATCTTCACATGGGTTTATAATCATTTTATATATTTTCATGTTGTTCGGCCTTGGATGCTTTCAAAATACACTACCATGACCATCATTATCTTGCTCGACCCTATCGTGATAAGGGCTTCTGCGAGTTGGTAAAGAAGGGGTGGTAATTTCCCCCCCCGAGTTATTAATGTTTCAACTCCCTCATGACCATCGTGGTCATGAAACAAGCCAGGCATGCCAGTAGCCTGCAGTTCATATTTATAGTGCTAATGACTTTCCCTTTGGTATTAATTGATAATAATCAAAGAAGCATATTATAAAACTCCTATAAATCTTTCAAATTGATGAATTGTTTTCATGTCCTATTGAGTAGGTCTGAAAGACAGTCTAAATTCCTTCTTTTCGTTACTTGTAAGAAAAAATTCATGGTAAGAATTTTTATTTTTACACATCAAAAGATTAAATAGCGATTTCCGAACATTATGGTGCATTTAAGAAAAGAACACGAGCACCCTCTTTCGAATAATTCTGAACTATAATAAAAATATCTAATGTCAAACAACTCTTTTTGGGGCATTTATTTGGTAATAGTTATAATCGTTATTTTTACATCTTCAAGAACATACTTTATAGGTGTCATCTTTTAAAATAGGGATAAAGTCAGTTGGTACTTTGTTTAATAAAGGCTATTTCCTCATTATGTCCTCAACAATTTAATATACTAGTCACATCTCCTAACAGTAAAATCGAGGATGTTTGCAACAACTGGTTTATAGATATCAAGGATAGCAATAGGGGGGGGAAATATTAGAAACTTTGAGAATACAAAATATATACAATAAATTATTTATATTTTGTTTCTCTAGCTATCCAATAATCAAACATCTCAGGTCAACATCTTTTGATGTCTAAATTAGGTTAGTGGGTAAATGAAGATATCGAAAGAGGTAAATATGTTTTGTTGTATGTAGGGTGACAAACCCCATTGTAGCTCATCTTTAAATAACCTTGAACTGCCGAACTTAGTGATGCATTATATATCTGATTTCAGCTGCAAAATCTTACATGTGGATGTGCCCATATGCTTGTGCAGGAATGATAGGATATCCAATTTACATTTTATCATATAACTAAGTTAGGCAAGGCTAATTTGGAAGATTTACAAGGACCTTGCCCATTGGTGGTATTAGTTATCTCGGTGAAAGGGACAACTATGGAAAAGGATGAAATCTAAGATCTCTAGATGATCAAATAGCATTTATCACAAAAATTGTAGCAATGTCTCATACAAAATAGCTAGAAAGTATAGTGCAAAGATTGATATATGGGTCTGAAGGCTACTACAAAACCTATAGAACCAAGGTCCTTGACACAATATAGCTTTGTGGAATGGTAGACACTTAATAAAGGAAAGTTCTTAACAAATTGATATGAGTTCCTTCTTCAACCATAATCTGGTACAACTAAAGATGGGATCCTCCAACAATATAAGCAATGAAAAGGTCAAAAAATGTCATGGTTCTTCTTGGTTTCACAGCTGAACCCCAAATAATCTCTAAAATAACAAAGATATGGACATTGTATTCAATTTCAATAGACTTTTACATTAAATGGAGATGTGATGATAAATAGATAATAAATTGTTAGACTAAAACATTCTGCTATGTAAACCCATGCAGAGCAAGTATCATCATGGGAGATAAGGTGGATTATTGAAATATTTTAATAAAGAAACACCATATGGTACAAATATGTGTTATAATTCATTTTTATATTACAAGATGGGACAATCATATTTATTCTTTCAATTAGATGAAAAATAGTAAGACTATTAATTCTAAATTTTAGTTGCACATTTTCTGCCTAAATAACTAAATGTAACAGTTTTGGGATTTTGGAACAACACATATGTAATAAATAGCTCTCAAAATATGAATTGTTTATAGAAAAGGAAGAAAATTGACCTACATCACATAAATGTGCCTTTTAAAGCAAGGACAGAAAGCTGCTTCGTAAATTATGTGGTTGTTTTAAAAAAAAAAAAATAAGTTTGTGTCCTTACAAAGGAATTTTAAATGCCATAAGTCCATAATGGGTACTTTCTCTTGTTTCATTCAAAACTAAATCAATCCATGGTTTGTCTTTCAAAAAGACAAAAATAATGTGTGTGTTCTTATCCTACGATAATTCCCTCCACAGCCGTACAAAAATGTCTTTACGGACTTCAAAAACTCGGCAGTACCTTTATTCTCTTAGCCGTTATTCAAGTTCTAAGTAAGCCAACACTTTGGGAATATGCCCTGTATGTTTCTCTCAGGACATGTGCGTGTGAAAAGGTTCAAAAACATTTATTGTGGAAAAGGATTCACATGATTTGTAATGCATAAAAATGTCATTGTATACAAAAGAAAAGCACATAGCAATGAAAAAAAAGTTGACGGCAAATCTTTGTTAGGACAGAAAACTACCTAAAGGTTTCTAGAGGTACTTCTATGTTATTTTATTGCTCCCAGAAGAGCATCCTTACCTATGTGTGATATATGAATGAACCACCTTCCAATAGAAGCATACCTATTAAAACAAGCACGTCATCTCACAATTCGATTTTCAGTGTTTGCGCATGTGGTTCTTGATAGCAGGAATACTGTTGATGCGATATTTTCTTGACTTTAACCTTTAGGGTCACTTTATAAAATCTATAAAGAAGCTAATCATCTTTAAACATATTAATGCATTATGTCATGTGTGAGAAACAGTATCATTATGTTGATATTCACAAATGAGCCTTCATATGAAATTAATTGAAGAATTTTAATAACTTTAACAACATCATCATATGACTTCATAAATTAGGGAAAAAATAATGGCTACACCTCTAATTAATATATGGTCATTTATGGTCATGCTTTTCTAAATATTCATGGTGGCAATCGTTTTAAAAGAAAGTCAATTTAGGTGCTTAATTCACATCCGTTTAGAAAAGTTGCACCAACAAGGTGACATTATCATCAACTGTGCTGAAAATGGTGGTCTTGATTTTATGGTATGGTAGTCATACAAGTAAAAATGAATAAAGGATAAACAAGGACAAGATTTAAAATCAACAGCAGCACGGAAGGTCCAGTATCCATAAACAACCCAAGCCCTGAAAGTATGACAATGCCTTGAAAAACATGAAGTGACTCAGAAGCAATATGAGAGGACCTTGGGAAACGTGGTACAATGGTCATTTATTATAGAACAAACGCTACCTACTTGTTAAAGCAATATTGGTGCACTACACAAAGAGGGTACTTGTTGCAACAAAAACAAATTTACTAACGAAAAATGTTGATGTGGTATGCTTCTATCTTTGCTGATTAATTGATTGTTTGATTGTAACCTCTACAATCATTGTTGACGAACAAAAATCAAAACCTTCGGGTCAAAAAGCGGTCACATGACATATGCTTCAGTTGAAATTATATTCAATTTGATATGGAGGGAATGATGAACGAGCCTGATAAACCTCATTCAAGCTGGATACAACATCATTATCGCTTGTATTTTGTAGGTGCTAAGTTCTAAAACAAAAATGGTACTACTGAAATTGAAAAAAGTGACCTTTCAAATTAAGTGGTAATGATTTTGAATGTAAATATTAAAACGTTTTTAATAAGGTGAACAAATTTAATGACAAAGAAACCATATCGTCTGTTATTATCTGTACTATTGCTATTCAATGATGGTTTGAACACCATTGTTGTTGCTAAGTTGTCCTGCTGATATTTGTGCTAAATACTTGTTCATTTTCATAAACATCTTCATCCTGGCAATTTTCTATTGTTGACCTAGATCTTACAAAAGAAGGTTGAAAGTTCAGGTGCTGTTGCATAATCACCATTGCTTTCGTTTCCAAACTCTTTTCTCTGATTTAGCGTAAATCTTGCAAAAGGTGATGCAAAGATGCGGCAAGTCTATGGTCTAATCTATCCTAATTATTTTTACTACAATGGAGGAAGTGGCTTTGCGTTTATAAGTTCATGTGAGTGGTTCTTTTGTCTTGTTCGTTCTATGAGTGTGATGTTGTTGTTTATGCGATTGTGTATATGAATGTTTGTACATTTTGTGGGGTTTCTTGGCTGTAAATATTGAGACTATGTACTTTTAATGGGGGGTTAGGGATTTCTTTGTTGTTATGCTTTAGGTTTTGGCAAGCCTACATTGTACTCTCTTGGTTTAACAAACTTTGGCCTAAGTTTTATTTCTCTAGGGTTTTTGAGGATTTTGAAAGAGCTATAAAGAACTCTGCAGAATTTTAAATATGTTTATGGACCTTCGATTGGAGGAATGTGACAAACTGAGCTTTCTTGCACAGCACGCCTTTTGGCTAATGTAAGGTGTAATGCCCTGTGGCCTTTAAAAAATACAATTTTTCGATGTTTCCAAGTTGAATAAAATTGTGTTTTCTTCTAAAGAAAAAAATAAGTGGAGAATTTATGTAAAAAATATTCTGTATATATATATACATAAATAAAAAAGCTAAAAAATTTAAAAACATAAATTTATAAACATATAATATTGTTAAAAAATTTGAGCTAATTTTCTTTGGCCTGTGAAAGGATGCAAAACATCTATAAGCAATGGATGAACTTGTTCTCCCCAAAAAATTGGCAATTAAGGGTTTAGAAAATATTTACTATTAACTGAAAACACTAATGTTCTAAAATAGCATTATTAATTATACTTGTCATCTGAAACTCTCAGTGTCCTATATTGTTGGCTACAGTACACTTTTGGTGAAGGAAGAAATTTAGGTAGCTTCATCAAACCACTTTCCGGAGTTGGTAGCTAGCCCTATTGAACGGAGAAAATATCTCTTGAGTGATCTCTGGAGAAAAATAATCAATAGGGCTTGGTGGTAAATATTGATTTTAGGCAAATATAGAAAGAGTTTGATTTAGTTTTGAGGTTTTTAGCGGGAGGGAAATAAAGGAAAAACAGTTTTGAAATTAAAGAGATGGAGCCTAGTTTTGAAGTTTTCGTTTGAACAAAAATTGTTTTGATGCTTTCAGGTTGATAAATGGATATTTTCAGACGTTGAAAAGGCTAGAAACGAGTATGGTCTCAAATAGATGAAAACATGAAAAAATGAAAGAAAAAACAAAAGAAGTAATAATCTAATGATTACACCATCAACACTCATTTGTTTAGTTTTAGAAAAAGAAGAAATGATACATGACATGATGAACTTACAATCACAAGAGAAAATACTGTCAACGCAGAGAACCATGGATCCCAAAATTTAACTGATGTTATTTTAAAATTGAGATGAAAATGTCCTGATGAAGTGCAAACAATCTCAATTAACTAAAGCTGAAAATTACAAGATGAATAATTATTCTTCATACCTCTGGGGTGGATACAACTAATTATTTTCAACCATATTAATAAAGCTGACAATGAAACAACGCATCTATATGATGAAGCTGGTCATTAACGAAGCGTTTATTTTGAGTGAATGGATATCATGGAACAAATTAAAATATTACTATTACAACTGGTCGTAAATTATCAATTTTCATTAAAATTTGAAAAGGTCATTTGACTTAAACAAACGTGGTAACTACTGGTAATAATTGTTTAATGTATGCTTTAAATGTTGTTGTTATGAAGTGGTTTGGAACATTTTAAATTAAATTAACGAAGATAATAATTGGAAAATATCTATCCATTGATCAATTCGATTTGTTCATTTATAAAAATCAAATCTTAACATACAATTATTAAAAAGTGAAAAGCTGTTTAGTTAATTTTATTACCAAAATATTTAACTTATCATCAAAATCATGATGAGTGGTGTAATTTCATGAAAATACCTGGTAAGTTTTATTCGAACTTTCAATTAGTGACATTATAATTATTCGTTGGTGAGAAAAAATGTCATTAAAAATATTAATTGATAAAAAAATTTCACAAATTTCTTAAATTGGACGATCTTATCAACATATCTTTTTAATATTATTAATTTACTACGGATTCTATCTATTGTTTTGTTGACTTTAGCGCCTTTTTAGTCTTCTTTCTAAAGTTTTGATCTCGTTTACCAAACATGATTTGGCATGTCATTGGTTTTCATGCTGGTGTGTCCTTTCCTTGTTTGCCTTCTTAACAGCTTCTCAGATGAATATTGACATAAACTAAGTCTCTCCTATCAGCCTCAATTCTGGCCTCGGTAGGTGTCATCTCTATATGGCAACTTCTTTGGGCGACAGCAAGTTCTCAGATGTTTTCAACTCCTTGAATATTTGTGATCTTCCATTGTTATTTTAACATCCCAGGTAATTTATGATCCATTGGGCTCCTGCACATTTGATGGTTAAATGTGTTTTAATCTCCTCTGCAACAGACCAATCTCTCTCACTTTGGCTGGAAACTCAGTCTCTTCAGTCAATGTGAGCCTGGCCTCACAGTCCTCATCCTCGCAGTATCCTTCTCTGTGTGTGTGTGTGTGTGTGTGTAGGCAGACGGAGTCTGTTGCCCAGGCTGGAGTGTGGTGCTGCAAGGCTTATTGCCATTTTCTGCGATCGCTGTACGGCACACTGGCTGATCCTGCCTCCCAGCCTCCCATGCGCAGTGTGAGGGTTCACACGCCCGGCGTTACGAAAACCTCCGGAGGAACCTAAGGAGGCTGTGATAGTGAGGTCTCCATGACCATGGCTCTGGTGCTGTTGGTCTGGCTGGTGCAGTGAAATAATCTTGTTCATCTTTCTTGCTCGGAAGTTTTCTTGCAGTGTGGTCGTTCTCTTGGTCTGTTCATTACATAGAGTAAAGGTGTGTTCATCATCACTCACTGCGGTGAAATCTCAATAACCTAATGTGGTAGGCATAGAAGACTGCAAAGGCTTAGAAACCTACCATTTTGAAATATCGTCGTGATTTATCGGAGGGTGCATAAGTTCCTTTAGGAACCGGGTGAGCACCTTGTTGAGTTTGTCTCACAAAGCTGACATGATGTATGGTTCATAATGCCTCTTTCCCTGTGTCTTTTCTTGTTCACCCTTGATAATGAGATTTGGCAGAAATAGTTTCGGTGTAGTGAAATTTACACAGTGAGAGTTACTGACATCATGTAAATACAATACCAACAGGCAACTAATGATGATGGATCCTAGCAATCATTTACAAAAGCCCCAATGCTTGTAATTGTTCATATGCATGGAAAGTGAAACAGCACAAAGTCGGTCATGGGGTGGGCTCCTCTCCCATATTTTGCCACCTTTAAAGACGCTACAGGTGCCTGGCCTCGGTGGCGTTAGTGTCTCGGTCATATGATGTGTCGGTGTCTATCTCCATGATGTACATGCAAGGTGTGTATTTAGTTTGTGTATGGAATGAAAATAGTTGGTACTTTTATTCAGTTTAAATATATGGTAGCACGGAAGGGACGGCAGAAATAGGGCAATGGGGACAGCCGAGTTTAATCGGTAATCGTGAGTGTGAGGGTGACCAATTATTTGAGAAGCATGGGGTTTGAGAATTTTACAAGTAGGATGAAAGGAGAATGAGAGTGATTGAAATGACTTGAGATAGAGGGCTTAGGGTGAATGAATTTTAGAGATGTAAGAGAAGGATGGTGTAGTGATAGAATAACGATGATGAAATGGGAAAAACAGGGTGAAATTAGTGTTGGCACAAAATTGTTGCAAAACATGACTTCAAAACCCTGAGAAACGCTACAGGTTTTGGCTTTTGTGTATTCAAACTCACCAATCGATCGCTATAACCAAAACCACGGTTTATGGGTGGTAAAAGTCACATGAACTTGTGATGAGAAAATTGATTAATTAGAGTTTTAAAAATAATGACAAAAAATTGATTTATGCCTTACTAATAACAACTATGACCAACGCCTGGTCGTCCGCCTTCTATACCGATGGTGGTTGCAGGTGAAAGCGACCACACTTTTCGGTATCCTTGTATTGATTGCTGGTCGTCATCTTTTCGATAACTTTGCTAATCTTAAACTCCTCATTCTTCTATCCTCAAATTTCCTTGGCATCGCTTCACTGTCTCTTCGCGTACAAATAGATTGTTGAGGAAACAATGAAAATATCTTTTATAGCAAAATTTTAATTTTGCTTCTTGAAAACTACTTTTGTAATATTTGAACTTTGACACTTTTAATCAATTCTTGTTTTGCTTCTGTTTGAATTTTTGAGTGATAATGACTTTCTCTTTACTACGAGTGGTTGGCAATTTTGCTTAAGGTGACCAGGGTTGTGCGTGCTTTACAACTGAAAAAACTTTAGAAAAGTGCATTGCATTTATTACAAAAGATGAAATAGACAATTTTTTCTTCAAAGCAGTTTTGAAAAAAAAATCATATAAACATTATGATGATGAAATTTCTGTATTAGAAACCTATTTGAACCTCCCCTCATGTGCTGGTGGCCACTATTGATCATTTAGAGAACTAGTGTAAAACCCTAGACCTAATGAGACTAAAAACCCTAAAATGACTCTTTGCTAATGAGACAAAAACATGGTATGTTGTAAATGATTTGATGGTGGAACCACAGAACAGTAATTGCATGACATGGGGATATGAGTGACAAACCAAAACCCCATCGGTGATCCATGCTCTAATGGAATGCAAAACTGAATTAGTGAACAGACACATAAAATGAAATACAACTAGAAGAAATTTGATCAGAGGGATGAAGATCTGACTCTAACATTAGCTCCCAATGGGATGGTAGCTCATGCAGAGTGCCAAACTACATATTTAAGGAGGAAGTAGGCCCAGGTGCCTTCATCTGCATTGAGCTATGGTCATAACCAAAAAAAAAATCAACACAGACTCTTGACTCATTTATTGATAGAAATTAATAAAATAACTCTGTTTAAACAAAATAGTGAAAGACCTAACTTGACAAACTCAAACCAGCTGAAAATAAATCTCAGGAAGTTGTAGCCTTCACCTAAGACTGACCGAAGAAAATGTCTGCCACACTTTCTCTAAAACTATATTGAAGCGGCAAAAATGACTTGAGACTACTTAACAAAATTTGTACCTGGGCATAATGACCAATCCATCAAAGATTTCAGGGCTTCAAATCATGATGACATGTGTCTCTGGTGGAAATATGTCTGATCATGTACTAGTTGAGCCTTCCAATGTAACCAATCCAGCAGATGGCTACATACCAAAATTCTGCTGTCACTTTTCTCGAGCAGGTAGAACGATGTACATGTAGGAAACTCACAATAACCACTGAAACCAAGGCTTATGATAACGAACCAGACAAAATTTATCTTTTCTAATTCTTGCAAAAGAATGCTGAAGATATCTTGAAAATCTTGAAGCACTAGTTGGTCTTGAGATCCAACAACAAAAATACAACTACTCGCTTCATTCTGATCTGAAAGAAAAAATGATTTCCGAGTGATAGGAAGGCACAGAGAGGTATAAGCTTCTGCCATTTGAGTGTTAGCTGTAAGTTCATTTACCATGAGAAATTCTGGCATAGTTTCTCTCTCAAGCTCATATTCCTCAATTTCATGTTCTAGGTCATTCTTAAACAAAAAACAATCTTCAAGATTATCAAACATGACAGGGAATCTTTGCAGCTGGCGCGAGTTCTATTTCCTGGGTCTCGCAAAACCTCAACGAAAAATTGTTATGCCAACGCCTTTCTCCATAATGATGGCAGTCTCGAATCTTCACCCACTTCATCAAGCCGACATAAATATGTGCAAATTTGTTACAAATTCATGTAATCCATGAACAAAAGGTTGTTGTGATGATAAGAGAAGAGAACAACCACTCTTGCAATTCCATGTACAAACTACAAAATATTTTGTCTTTTGGATGCTACAGACAGAAATCAAATAAATGTCTAGTAAGATAGACAATTAATATGGGGTTATGAAACCATTGTCTACAGGACAAGGATATGTATATTCAAGTGACTTGCAGAGCCAAATCTGGAAAATTTGCACCCATTTTTAGAATTTACAGCATTCTTAGTCGTTAAAATATTTACGGTGTATCCTAGATGATGCTCTAGCGCTGAGAAGATTTCGTCACAGTTGCAAGATCGTTTGAGTTTGACAATGCTAGTTGGAAAAATTGCAGCTAGCATTTTGTAAGTTGTAAGTTACATAAAATTCCCCTCACTTTCTAGAAAATGGATAAAAATACCGCAGCAATGACGTTATAAACAAAATTGAGTGGACTATGGCCATGCTGCCCTCGGTTTACCTTGGGTTCAAATTCTACGAGACGTGTATTCCATTTCCCATTTTAAGCCCAAGCAGTATGAAAACACTCGGATCTTGTTTCTTGAGCAGTCTCAGAAAGAAAAAAAACCATAGATGATTTCTCATAGAACTCAACAGGTCTACTGTTAAACCACAGCCCAAGCTAGGGTTTCAGATTACATTGAGGCCACATCGTAGGGTATTGTCAAAGAAAGAGCATTGTTAGGGCGAATTAGTCTATGGTGATTGTTTAATTCATATATTAATACAAACTAGGGAATTGGGAAAGTGATTATTTTGGATAGATTTACAAACAAACAATCCCTTGTATTATTGTTACATTGAGCCAGTCCTTTACCTGATCTACCATGGAGTTTCTCAGCTACTGAGTTCCATTTATAGGGTCCATATTGTTCAATGAGTTCTCTCATTTTCTCATCCTCGGTCGGTCACCAGTGTCCTCGGGGGCACATTTTGGCTTGCTAATTTTCATATTTTAAATCTGAAAGTATATCTGTTTTAATTTCTTCCTGGAGTACTATGGGTGCGGTCATTCTATTCATAGATTTTCAAAATTGCCCCCACTGAGAATATATGAGCAGCATGGTCTGAGCAGAGAAACTTGCAAAAGCTATGAAATATTCATACAAGTAGTACTATTCCCTGGAGAAGGGTTTTAAAATTTGTTACAGATTCGTGTAATCCATGTAGAAAAGGTTGTTATGAATCATGATGATAAGAGAAGAGAATAGCCGCTCTTGCAATTGCATATACAAACTACAAAATATTTTGCCTTTTGGATGCTACACACAGAAATCCGAAAAATGTCTGGTAAGACAGATAGTTAATATGCGGTTATGAAACCATTGTGTATAGAACAAGGATATGTATATTCAAGTGGCTTGCAGAGCCAAATCTGGAAAATTTGCACCCATTTTTAGAATTTATAGCATTTTTAGTAGTTAAAAGGTTTACGGTGTATCCCAGATGCTTTAGCGCTGAGAAGATTTTGTCAGAGTTGCAAGATCGTTTGGTTTTGACAGTGCTAGTTGAAAAACTTGTAGATGGCATTTTGTAAGTTGTAAGTTACATAAAATTCCCCTCACTTTGCAGAAAATGGATAAAAAGACCGCAGAAATGACGTTATAAACACAATTGAGTGGACTATGGCCAAAAAATGTCAAAAAATACTTTAATACACATATTTTAATTTCCCTAACACTTTGAATGGACATAAACCAAGCAGATTAGCAGAAATTAATGAATTTTTCTTCATAACAGAAAGATAAAACTATTAACTTCTTAAACGGAGATCTTACCTATTGATTCACTTTAAATCCTAGTGTCATGAATCCAAATATCTAGTTGTACTCTCCGGCCTGCTGCACTTTGGGCTCTATGCCGCTGCTCTTTCCGCTTAAGCCTTTCCCATCTTTTATTTATGAAATTACCCTAGAAGGCGACCAAAATTTTGGGGAAAAACTCTCCCAGAAAGACTGAGTCTGAATCAGAGACACTAGGGTATGGAGCTAAAATCCCTGGAATCCATCAAAGCCCTAAAAATTGGCTGAAATCCTCGAGTCTGAAGAAAACCCAACAAATTCTGCCCGAACCACAAAGCAGGATCTTAGTACTAACGCCAAGGTATAGACGGCGGATGAAAACCAGAAAATACAACCCCGGAGAGTCGAGTACATCCATTCCCATAACATTGCAAGAAAAATACTCTTGGACGGTTAATATTCGTTTAAAAGTATAAACCAGTCGGTCATGGTGCCATTTAAAATTTGAATACAATTGGGCGGTCTATCCATTAGATGGTTTATATTTGACTAAAAGAAACTGTGTTTTCCTTACGACCTCTGGAGCTTAGTTTGAGTGGTTGGGTAAAATATCGTCAATGTTTAGGTTTGAGGTTGTGGTTAGCATTGTGGTTGTATTTTAATGTGTGGTTGTTTGGTCCAACAATTCTTAAGGTTTATTTTCAGGGAGGATTATGTATGATTTTTTTTATTAGCTCAAATAGATAATGTGTAAAATAAAAAGTATGCATATTGATAAAAAAAACTATAATTCAGTGTTAATTAATGTGTAAAATAAATATGATATATCTGTTAAATATTTGGAATAAAAAATATGCATATTAAAAATAATTTTAGATATAAAGAAGTGAAATTTATATAAATATAAATAATATTATTAAAAACCAATTTAAATGTATTTTTACTTTGATTCTACTATATTTTAGAGTAATTGAATTTATTGAAGTGATAACATTAGTCTTTACATGTGTTTTATTTGGAATAAACTTGACTTTGAAGTGAACACGTGTTCTTGGGTAGTTTATTTTTTGCCACTAGACATATAAAGATTATGCAATCGGTGAATGAGAAATAAGCATGGGTCAACCAAAATGCTTTTCATATGTATGGCTTGTCATAGCACACTGGAACTATTAGGGTAAAGGATGTTTTTCAGCAAAGTGCACCTGATTGGGATAGGAAAGCCCTAGTGAAGGAAGCTGATTGTGTTTAGAGGATATTTCGTGGAAGTGAGAACTCCAAGGGGAGAGAACTATTTTTAAAGTCCAAAGAATTATTGGAAAGAGTGGAGTTGATGATGAGGCTGTAATTTGTAAAGTGATGCAATGTTTCTTTCAAAATTTAGGGACAGGATTATAATTTGGGACCTCCATATTCCATTTGTGAAATACCTTGTATGATCCAATGATATGGAAAATAAAGCCTTGTTGAGAAAATAGATTTTTATCATTGAATCAAGAAACTTGTACACATATGCACTCTATATGAGACTCTTCGCATTAAGAGTGTTCTTTGGTAATAGTGCTTTTATACAAACCTTAGATCACATTAAGTATTTCTTTCCAAGTGAAGATAGTGGCATCATTATAAAACTTGATGTTCCAAGACAAGCAATGATTGTTCACCTATAGAAGACTTGTAATTGAGGCTCTTAGGCAAAGCAGTACTGGCATTGTCAAATATGCTTACCAGAAAACAAATCATTTTGAAAGGCCTTCATCTACTATGTGAAATAAGGATAAGTTTTTGAAGATGTTGAGGATTAAAAATATGAAACTGATGCCTCTTCCAGACATTTAGCAAAGGTCAAGTGGTAGATTTCAGTTTCTTTTGAGAGAATAATCCATAGAGGAAAATGGATCCCAAAAAACCCTTGTTCAATAGCACATGCCTTAAAGAGACAGGAATGTGCCCATCCTGATCCATGATTATGGTGATAAAGGGAATTAGGGTGTATATATAAATGTATGTACATGTGCCACATTGGAAAAAGTTTTGATGAGCCGACCTACAAAATTGGACTAGACCAACCTGTTCATTTTGGATGCCAACTTATATACTTTGATTTGGATGTATTACACATTATTTTTCTAGCTAATTTGAAATATTTCCCATCTTTTGTGGGGTCTCTTCCTATAATTTCATTAGAGGACCTCGAGGAGCATTGGTCTTCATGACATGGATATTTCACACTTGGTTTGTGGGCCCGATTTGAGGAGAAGCCCCTTGCATGGAGTTTTCATTCACATTTCTCACGTCATGTGCATGGTATTCATTCATTGTCAAAATTGGGCATTGAATCATCTCCAATTTTTTGCATTCAAATATGAAACTAATATGTTAACTCTTTAATTTCAACTCTTTTCAGAACTTTATTTGTAAAAGAGAAGTTTCAACTCCCATTTGAGTACAAATGTCAATTGTGAAAAAATTGTAGAAACAACATATAGGAAGAGAAGAATAAATTTTTTTTACCAGTGTGAACACACCCATGCACAAAAATCACTTAGTCAAACAACAAAAGAAAGTCATATTTGAGAGAAAGCTTGTGGATCAGCACTTGTTTGAGGAGATATTTTTGTTGTATTTACACCTTTTGAATGCATATCTATCAGCATGATAGTGAAAATTTTTGGTTTATATTAGCATTCTTAAGGACACCTCCCTTACGATCATTTTTAAACATTCATTACAATAGTAGTGAGGAGAAGAACACACCAATGGGAGTTGTCTTAGCAGCAAATAGGATGCATCACTCAACTACAGGGGAGGCAGTGATGTTGTGGCAATTACCAGTTGTGAACTCTCTCCTTTAAAGCCTATTTCTGACATGTTTCTAGTGCTCATTCCTAGAAAATAAGGGCACTCCAATTGAGGGAGTCAGTTACCTATTCATGGCAGCATGATGAGTTACAAATTATCACCTTTTTGGCACTTGAAAGGAATACATTTTGTATTTTTCCACTTGCATGGAGGGCACATTAATGAAGGATTTGCACCATATTCTCTCCTTATTCCTAGCATGAAAGAGGGTACATAATTTGGAGATTTACATTATTTTTCCAAGCTTGAAGAAGTTCACCCTAGTAGAAATAATTATGAATTTGGAATCATATATGTTATTCCTATCTTCATATATAATTATGTGACTGGTATTTGATACTCATTCAAGGCCTTCACAAGTTGTAATAATATTACCTAGGATAAAATGACCTCCTGGCAGTGGCCTCTGCGGATGAACCGTAAACGTCGTAGGAATGTTTACATGGAGAGTGGCTTTTGTGTGCTTGTCATGGGAATTTGTTGGTGTGGTGTGTTCAATTGGTCCATGCTGCTCAATTTCTTAGCCATTGTCTGTGGCCTTTGTGTTCGTGTCGAGGGACATCCATTCCAAAAGGAAAGTGAGTTCACCCCATTTCCATTTTTCTTGGCTTTTATGAGCCTTTTTTTTCAGTGTTAATTGAGTGTTTACGTGGAAATTTTCCGGCTACCGTAGGGGACTTCGGTAGAAAGTCCCAATTAGACCTTGAACCGTTTGGAGTAGGGATCTTGTCCGGGGTGTGGGTCCGGCTACCGCTTAAGACGCCTTCCCTTAGGTCTCAAAAGAAACTGTTTGAACCTGCGGACATATAGTTATTCACATGATACATAATACAGGATTGATGCGTTAAACATGAATCAAACACTATACATAGCAAGATTATAAATAAAGCATGTACACCTCAGGAGATGTCATTAGCAACACATCTTTGGGGGTAATGCTTATAACGTAGTCTGAACACAAAAGAAATAGTTCTTTATGATGAGATATCCCTTTACTTCTGAAAGATAAAATGAAATGCTAACAAAATAGTTCATTAACATTCATTAATAGAGCAGATTATAAATTGAACATCATTAATACAACACAGATAGCCGTGACGCATAAATGATGACATGAAGAGTGCAGCTTCATTAATCATAGGATGTTCTGAAACTGTACAAAGAATACACACAATGTTTGCACAACAAAACACATCATAACCATAGGGTGTGTTAACAAGAATCTGTATTCATATGTACAAGAGTATAATCTTTCAATACAATTCCATGTAGCTCTTGAGTTTCCAAAAAGAAAAAGCCCTTATTACTTTCCCCGTGGGGAGTTTTATAGCACAAAACTTGCCCTTTGGGCTTCCCGACTTTTCAGCTTCCCGACGGATGGGCTTCCTTGCGACCCGCGAAAGATTTTCTTCGTGACCCGCAACCCGAGCCGTTGTTGCGACCGTGACCGGTCGCCGGGTCGCCGGGTCGCGCTCGCGTCGGGAATTTAGCCATGGGGTTCGACTGCGGTACTTGGCGACCTATGCGACTTGCGACCCTGGGCAATGTGCGACTTCGGCGACCTCGTTGAATATGCGACCCGCGACTTCGAAAAATATGCGAGACTTCGGAAAATATGCAACCTTGCGACCTAGGCAGATGTGTGACCTTGCGACCTCCTTGGATTTGCGACCTGCGACCTCATTGGATTTGCGACCTGTGACCTCGGCAGATGTTGCGACTTGCGACCTGCGCTTGTGCGTATTCAAGACCTCGCCATAGATATGCGACCTGTTTTGAGAAGGTCCCCTTGTTTGCTGAGGAAAACTCTGGCTCTTTGTGCGACTGAAAGGTTTTTCCTGCGATAAAGTAACATAGGTCACATATCTCCATGATTGAAATAATAATGATGCTAAAGGAATTTCAATTGATTTGCAAGAGCGAAAGAGAAAAAAACAATAATTTTGGACCCCTGTGTGGTCAACTACTGAATCGTCGGAGAGAAAGGCTAGGGTAAGCTTTCTCGGCGTCCCTTTCTCTACCAGGATCGTGATCTTTCCCATGTACAAGGTTTTCTCCAAGTCTTAGAGTAAATCACTTGATAGGCATGGGCTTCTGCATTCCTCTGCTCAGTGATCGCTGAGAATCTTCAAGCTCATCGATTTTTCCATTCATGGAAGAGCAATACTCGTTATCTTCTATTGGAGAGCGACAGATCATGCGCCAATGTGGCGAACTGTCGTGGAGAAACTTTGTGGGGTTCATATTTGACACTCTGCATTCCTTAATACTTTAGCTGCAATGTCTGTTCCTTCACCAATAAGACCTAACAGTATCTGCTCTGTATCTGCAAAGTTGTGTCTAAGGCATCTTGCTTCCTCTTGAACAAGTATAATTACTTAAATGGCTTTTTCAGTAACACGTTCAAACATAGCAACAATCACCCCTCGCCTTGCTTTTCCTTTCGCACTTTAGAAGATATACGACAGCTGCAACTGCTGCATGAAAATATTACTAATCATCCTTACAGTATGGTAGTTATTACCACATGGCCATCGCAGATCTCTTATATGGTCTAGCTCTACGTTTAAACGCAGCTTTTGACTGCTCTCAATACTAAAACTCAGGTGCAGAGGTAACGTTCTTCTATTGGCTCCATGGTCCCGAATGAGAATTCCAACGCATAAGGAAGACTACCCAGCACCTTTCATGCGAGTCTTTAAACAAGAGCGGAAGAGGCTGTGCATGTCTTCCATAACAAAAGACACGCATAGGATAGGGGGCAGCCGGCAATGGTTGTAATCAGCGCTGCTAGGATAGTTTAATTCATTTTATAGTAGCTTCAAGTAAACAAGCGATCAAATCATAATGTGGACATCGATAATATCACACACATCATCGTTGAACCCTGTCACATTTTAGAAACGCTCTTCCTCATGGCACTTCTATTCTATGGAGATATTTCAGCATGGCGGGTAGTCGCAGCATGCCAAGAATATTGTGGGCGTCCCCAGACTTAATGACTTTCCGCTCCCTTGCTTGAGCGTAGTAGCAAAATTATCTCTCATGCATGGCAGCATGCATTGGGCAGCCTGTCATGTAGTGCGGCATCTCAGCAGCTTTTACGTGGAATGAAACACGTGGACGATCATCACGGAGCCGATTATAGCATGAATTTGCATTTTCAGATGGGGTTGCTGGGTCGGAGAATTTCTTGGGTCGCAGCTCTCCATGGGCAGACCATTCTGCGACTCTGCGACCTGAGCTAACGTGCGACTTGAAGGGGTCGCTGGGTCGCAAGACTGGCTGAGTCGCAGCTCTCCTCGGGCAGCACATTATGTGACCCTGCGACCTGAGCTAACGTGCAACTTGAAGGGGTCGCTGGGTCGCAAGACTAGCTGAGTCGCAACTCTCCTCGGGCAACTCATTATGCGACCCTGCGACTTGAACAAACGTGCGACCTGATGGGTTTTAATCTCTGCGACCTGGTCTGCGAACATGGCAACACCCTGTTTTTATGTGCTCACCATGGCAACAGCCTGCTTTTACTTGCTTTTACGAGCTTATACGATGGCTTCTTTTACGTGTTTACTTGGCTAGAATACACAGCACGACCTTAGTCCGTTGAATGTGCACCCAGCTGTAACGTTTTCACACAGTTCTGCATTTGCCTTGATTATAACCGCTGTTATGAGGTTGCGCTTTATGAATTTTGGTGAGTATGTGTACAGCCGCTCCAAATGATTTACTACAGTTTGGAACTTCACCATTGTATGTGTCAACGTGATTCTGCTCCACGTTCCAATCATAAAGTTGTCTGCTGTATGGATAAATGCAAAGTCAATTTGTTAAATGAAGAGAATGGTTGAAGATTGGCACCATTGCAAATAAGAGTAGAAAGGCCTTTTGTGGGTCGATGAGGAGAAACTCTTTCATTTTCTCCACTCTTTCATTCTCTCCACACGCGTCCCTATATATACCCTTGTTATTCAGTCTTTAAAAATAATGCTCTGAGATTTCCAATGGAAACAGAAACATTTTAAAGCACAATATATTGTTGCCGGTCTCTTCAGTGGAAATAAAATCGTTTGAAGCTCAACGTACATTTCTCCAATGGAAATAGAAATGGTTCTTGCAAATGGTGTTAATAACTAGAATGACACGTTTGGGAGAAGCAAACATCATATAACTCACAATTACATGATATCCCGCTGCTTGGACAGAAAAAGTTTTGCTCTAGAAAACTGCCAATGCGCTGGAGTGAGTTCAAACTCCGCTACAGGACTCTAGATATAAACGATTTCTGCTGGTGCGCATTTCAGTTTGAGAATCATCTCCTTGCCGATCTCATCACAATCATTGGGTCGCTCCTTTGCAAATACTGCTTTATCTAGGATATGAGGATCAGTATTAAATGCAATATCGTCTAAGGATGATAATCGGCGTAGACCAGAACATGTCTGCATGAGGAAGAATGGGCACGCGTATTTCTGATTATCATTACAGCTGGATTATAACAGCACGATAATTTTTATCATGTTGTCATCGTGGATCCGTTATAAGGCCTCGCTCCACGTGTACACGCAACTGTTGACCACCTATTACATATCTGCTCAAATGTTTTATCATAGGTTGAAACGTGCCATCAATCATGCCATCGAGCGCCTAACTTCGTGCAACGTGTCCATGGATGTTTGGCGTTGGGTTTCAAACGTAAGGTTGACCGCTCATGTATGTACCTCCCCCATATACTTCATCACAGTTTAAAACTGCGCGCATCGTCCAAATGGGCTCCATGCAACGTGTGCATGCAACTCTGTTCCACCGTGTATTGTGATATTTGACTGCTGCACAACATACGTCTGCTCAAACATTTGTTGTCGAACCTTTGCACACCGCTATACATTCACCCAACACGTAGATTTTGGCATGGAAAAATTGCGTCCATACATGAGTCTTTGGTTCCATGCGTTGGTTGTGTGTCACGTGTCCATGCAGCTTTGACCACCAACGCGCCACGTTACAACGTTGCCGTGGTGGGTTTATTAAAATGTTTTGTCTCATGTTTTAAACAATACTGCTCGGCGCCCTTTGTAATGTTCCATTAACCTTATATAGTTTGAATGATATTGCAATCCGCACCAAGACCAAATGTATTTGCTCAACCATCGAACTTGGCGCCCATGCAACGTGCTTATGTTTTTTTTTTTAAAAACCTTTGACCATTATATATGCTGTAATGTTTCCCATTTTATATATTTTGGAACCTACATGGTCTTGCGCCCTGCATTAATATATACAACATCACCTTGCGCCTTTATAATGTTATCATTGAGTTTTGCTCCAAGATAACCTGTGCTTCCGAGCCTAGTTTTAATTTGATCATTTACTTTTCCTCATAATACGAAAGCTTCTCGTTTTGAAAGATCGAGAGTCGAAATATACTTCTCAAGCCACATTGATAGCCCTTTTCATATTGACCTTTTCTACCTGGCTACCAAAGGCGTATGCATTTCAACATGACCTTTTAGGTTCAATTTGAAATTCCCTGCTTCTTATGGTTTCGTTTAGACAACTTTCAAGAGTAAAGAAGACTAGGGTTTTAAGGACTTTTCATTCCTCCACACGTACTCCTTGCAGCCTAAATAATGCCACAGTGTGTATCTCAAGATTAACAGATGTTGCTTCCTCAAAGGTGCATTGCCATATGTGAAACTCTGCCGTCGACTTGCCACACCCATATGAGATTGTCATTCCCTAGGGAGATCTCCTGAGTCGGCTATGTCCACCGGGCTACGCTTCAGGCTAGATTCATCGAAGTGGCGAAATATGTTATTTTGTGTACACCATCGACATTTAGATGATATGATGTAGGATCTATACGTTTTCAAACGGAGCGTTTTAAGCATCTGGTGCACTGAAGGTGAAGGAAGCCTTTGCATCAGTGACATAGAGGGTTCTTTTTTTATTGACGTGCATTACACCATTCTCTTTTTAACAGTACAGATCACTTGCTCCTGATCCTCCCCTGTTCCGCAACTTTGGCCTCGTCGTTGAGCCCAATTTATTTCCCTTGATGTCGTGACACGACTGAGGAGTTTGTCACCCGTGGAGTCGACCTGTGTGGGACATTACGACATCATAATTATTCTTTGATAATGGTGACCACAGATAAAACATATGAAACTAACAAGTTTACGAGAAGTATTCGAGCAACATGCTTGATGACCTACAGCGAGAGGGTCTTTAATTGTCAATACACAAAAGGGTTTCCATTCAAATGTACACATGGAAATTTTCTGGCACAACTGTGGTAAGAACATTCGAGCATACGCTAGATGACCGCTCCACATATGGCATTGATTTCAGCAACAGCATCTGATCATGATGGTGAGAAAGCTCATGCGGGGTTGGGGATAGGTCGGTAGGATATCACTGACTGCAAGTTGGGTGAAAGACTTTAACGCCTAAGCGGAGCAGAGGGGGAACCCGAAATTTTAAATATACCCAAAATTTTGGGTGGTGTTGTAAGCAGCTGAGAGGAAGTTGGAATCTGTAGTCTAGGAAACCTCGAGGGTGGTGGCAGAAAACTAGTTTATTTTCCCAATTGTGTGCACTTCGGTATGGGTGTGACGATGTTTGGTGGATTATTGTGTGGTCTTTGTGTAGAGAATTTGGAGGTTGGTCGCTACCCTAGGGGAAGTTATGCTTAGGCATCGATTACTTTGTCGTCATTTATTGTTCAATTTCCTGTGTTGGTTTGGTGGGTCATGGTATTTGGTTTTCCTGGTGGTGGTGGTCTTTATTTGGTAGTGGGAGGTGGCTTTGCGCTTCCCTGCGGTGGCGGGATATGAAATTTGGCTCCTTTTCTGGTGGTGGTTGTTTTCTCTAGTGGGGGGTCTAGTCTCTGGACTCTGCACATGCCGGGGCTCCTTGACCTTGGTGAATTATGAAGCCCTCAGTGCATTATGCGTGTTGTCCCTCCCCTGTCGTTCATGGCCCTGTGGGGGTGGTGGACTCAACAATAATCATGGAGACTCCATGTGGGGGTGGAAATATTGTGGGGCATACACAACTGGCTAGTGTGGGCACGCGTGGGGGTTGTGGAGGAGGTAGACGGGGGACTAGCAGGGGTGGGGATTCGATGGTTCAAAAGCAGATTTGTCAAGGCGGAGGAGCCCATGGTGGCAAGGGGAATCGTGGGTCTGATCGCTCTGAGGTAAATGAGGGGTAGGGTATCCAACATTGTTGCTTAGATAACTGTCATGCACTTATCAACAACCTGGTGGAAAGAGTGGACACGACTAAGAGAAATTTAACACTATAGATGGATTCAGAGACCCCTAAAGTGAAATGTAACACTTCGGTAGAAAAATTGTAATTTTTCATTTATGGAGTGACACAATTAAAAATTACTGACATAGATGACTAATTCATATACTTGTTGTACTTGTTATTTCGTCATATTTTTGTTCTTGGACTATAATAGTCATTTACATTCATCATATTAATTTTTTCACTTATTATCTAGTCATATATTTTAGTCTTAGACTAAATTAGTCATTTAAGTTAGTCGCTTTTAGTTTAGTCACTTATTATCTAGTCATATATTTTATCCCAAGACTAAATTAGTCATTTAAGTTAGTCATTTTTAGTTTAGTCACTTATCATCTAGTCGTATATTTTATTTGTAGACTAAATTAGTCATTTAAGTTAGTCATTTTTAGCTCAATTCTCATAAAATTTGTTCAAATTTAATGACAAAATTCATAGAAACAGGTACGATGACTAACTTTTAAGTCACTTGGTCATAATTTCATCTTTTTTTACTAGTGTCTAGTAAGAAAACTTCTCCTTCCACTCACTGATTTTTAGCTTAACATCCATCACCTTAAACACACTGTCATAATCTACTCGAGAATACGGTCTTCCGGTCTAAGTACCTCCCAAGCACACCCATCCATACCACCGATTTTAGAAACCACCTCCCATCTCTCCTCTACCTCTCACAATCCTCCTTATTAAATGTTGTATGTTCACTTTCCACATCCCATCATAGCAGCACTGGTATGTCATGACTCTACAACAGCCCTGTGCAACACATGAAGCGTTATGGGTCCAAAATCTCACTTATTAGGATTGAATCCAGTCTGCTCAAAAACATGTAAATGGAATTAATGATGTGCAGCTATGGAGATAGAAGAAAAACCATAAAAATGAGGATTTTCTCGAGCCTAGGGGGAGAACCCAACGATGGTTTGGGAACTTACCTCCAGCGACGTTGGTCTTCCCTGCTCACTCCAGGACCTTTGTGAACAAATGAAATCAGAAAGATCCCCTCCAAATTCTGACCCAAAGGTAACAATCTTGAAAGTAAAGTGTTTAATGACTATCACTAGGGTTTAATAAAATGTTTACAATGTCTCCCTCACTAAAGCTTCTCCTGAGCTTGGCATTGGTGGAAATATCCAAAGAGGCTTTGATCTTGATATGTCTGTCAACTAAGAGGATATTACCCTGTCTCGAAACGACAAGGGGTTGTGGTGCTGTGAAGACGGACGATTGAAAAGGGCTAGGGTAAGATCGAGAAAAAGGGTGACTTATAGAATATTGTGACTGCACCCTAAATGTTCCGACACAAAAATTAATTCATAGTTAGAGACAATGGAAGAGGGATGATGGAAAAAATTCGGTTTGAATGAAGAAAACACTCCTAAAGGAAAAATCAAGCCAATATTCAAAAGGACAAAAATCGAAATTTGAAAGACTCCTCCGATTAGGACAGAAATTGACAAATGGAACCCCTTTCCAGACAGCTATGTAAATGAAGAAAAGAGGCCTAAAAGTTTGGAAGAAGGCCATGTAAATGTCATGGGATTGGGATAGTAGGATAACACGTTCCTTACCGAAAAAGAAAGAAAAAAAGGATATTTTCCTCAAGAAACCACATGAAAATCATATGAAGATTCCGAAGACATAGATTAGGATTTGAGAATCATATTGGAAGTCCATAGGTAATGTATTTGGAAAAAAAGAGTCCAAAAGATATTCCCAAAACAGTATTGATGCTGACATTAGAACAACACTACGAGCAGGTCTAAAAGGCAGTGACACCAAATACTGGCTAGCTTGAACTAAACAAACCAAAAACTGGTCAACTAACAAAGATTCAGCGCCTAATGCTTCAACTGGTGTTACTGAAAAATCACAACTTTTTCCAAACCATTAAATAAGAATCAGCAAATTAAAAATATGAAAATTTACTAAGCTAATACAACGATGTAAATATGTGAACACCTACCAACACCAGTTTGAAGGAGATTGCCAAGATCAAGATAACCATACCCCTCAACATTTCACGACAAGAAGGTATATAGATCCCAGTTTTCAAAGTTTTAAATATGGAGTGATACTGATGCTGAAAACTTAGCTGATGATAAACCAAAATTTTTGTTTGGTCCTAAAGTGGAAAATATCGAGAAGGTTGTCTCCTTTTATGTGCGTTTGGGTATACATCATAAAATTCTGCATAATGCTATGTTGAACTCGATTGCCTCCCCAACCTCATGCCAAGGGTTTGATGGAAGGTGGGCTTAGAGATGAGGAAAACCATGCACGTATTTGTACTCTTTTGATTCAGTAGGGTCGAGTACAGGCCTAATCGAGGTCTTTTGTGTCAATACGGCACAATCCCCACTAAAGTCTAGTCATGGACTGGTTATTGGGTACAATCCCCCCAAAATACGGCATGCTTTTATCTAGATCATGGGGGCCACGACAAAGCCTTCAAATGGACATGAATTGTTCCACCATCCCGGTGTTACGATCAAACAAGGAGATTATCTTGGGGAATCCCACTGATACATGGTGGGTAACATAGGTAGGCCAAATAACACACCGGTTTATTCCATTCACTCATAACTTGACTCCTTCATCCTATGTAGTAAGTAACATGATGAACAAATAGATGACAAAGGAGAAAGGAATAAGCCTCGGAACAACCAGCTTCTCTGACGAAGAAAACAGCACCCAAATCCTAGAAACTAAGTACGAAATATTATTAAAACTAAAATTGACACCCTTTGGCATATAGCTTTAGTGGCTCTTGGTAAAGTTGGTTCGGGGAGAAGCGGGGGTTTGGTTCCACAACACAAATAAAGGCCATTCCTATAGGCTATATTTACAGTACCAACTTATTGTTACTGCAGTGTAAGGCTCTCCTTATTGGTCTACCTGTCAAAGACCTGACTAAGAAAATATTGGTTCAAGAGATTAAAATTGATCATAAATACCACAAATTAAGGGAGAATATTTAAGCCAAGAACCCTAGATTAGGGGAATAACAGAAATGTTGCCTAAGACATTATAAAACAACTTTGAGAAATATGAACTCACTTTCATCTAGGGCCCAAAGCTGCCTTTCAATGAGCTTTGCCCTGGCAATGATTTCTCTTTTTACATGTAAAGAGAATCAATACCATAAAAATAAGGAAGCTTGGACCCTCTTTTATAGGACAACCTAAACCATTGGCAAGTGTTTGACAATGATGGCTTGATGAATGATTTTGCAATCAAAATGACTTTGCCCATTCTGAAAAGAAGTTTGAGATTTGAAAAAAATACTTCTGTGAAAAAACACTCCCAAAAACATGGTGTCCTTTGACATTGATGATGTAAACCACCTTCAAAAATCTTGTTTGTGATTATCATTAAATGGGATCAAGAAAATTTAAATTAAAACACAAAAATGACACCTTGCAAGAAGGCCTTGCACCACTAGGTTGTTTGATTTTAATGATGTTAAAAACCCAAGATGGAATCACTAAAATAGTATGAAAGGTGTAACATTGGAAGATGAAAAGAACCCAAAATAATTAAAATGACAAAAATCCTCCCATCTCACTAAGCAAGAAATACATTGAACTTTTAAATTTAAAGATATTAATTGCTTGGGTATGAAGACTTGAAAATCTCTGACACCAAAATCATCAACATAAATTCTACAAAGAAAAGCTGAAAACCATTTAAACAAAGTTGAAAGAATAAACCTATTGTGCCTACAGTTTGAGAAGAAATAAAAAAAAGATATACGATAAGATCATAGTCGATAGATACTACGAATGTTTGTCAGCACGCATGGGTTAGAAGGCAATAAATTAAACTTTGTGTTGACTTGATTTGGACAAATCCTCCTTGACAAAATTACCCTTTAAAAATGGATCACATACTCCAAAAAGTAGTTGGCTCAAAAAGAATCTCATTACTAGATGGCTTCTCAGGTTATAACCAAGTTCTAGTCTTTCCAAGTGACCAACTTAAAACTTCTTTCACTACACCTTGGGGTACATTCATGTATGTTAAAATTCCATTTGGTTTAATGAATGCAGGGGCTACTTTCCAAATGGCAATGGACATAGCTTTTTCAAAAGACATAGGTTACTTCATAGTCATATACCTTGATGACATCACTGTCTACTCTAAGACTGATGAGGAGCACTTAGTCCACTTGAGAAAAGTCTTTGAAAAATGTAGAAAGTACGACCTGTCCCTAAATCCTAAGCAAACTCTATTTGGACTTCAGGAAGTAAAACTCTTAGGTCACATCATCTCTGAGGAAGGAATCAAGATAGATCCTAAAAGAATAGAAGGCAACTTACAAATCAACCATCCTAGAAACATTAAATAGCTACAATATTTCATTGGAAAGATTAAATTCCTAAGAATATTGATCCCTAACCATACCGAGATCCTAAGAAATATCACGAATATGTTGAAAAAGGAAGTAGGAGTGAAGTGGAATATGGAAGAAAAATAATCTTTTGAGCTGGTAAAACAAGCACTCACACAAACACTAGTCTTAATCAACCCTGACTTCACCAAGCACTTTTACATTTTCTCCTTTTCCTCTAAACATACTGTGGCAGCAGTATTGTTGCAAAATAACATCATGGGGCAAGAGCAGCCCATAGCTTTCTTCAACAAAGCCTTAAGGGATGCTCCTCTAAAGTATAACATTATGGAGAAACAAGCCTTTGCCTTAATCAAAGCTTTGAAGGATTTTAGAGTTTATATTCTGCATTCACATATGATAGCCTTTGTCCCAAACACGGTTGTCAAATATATACTTAATCAAGACCCTGAAGGTAAAAGGGGCAAGTGGATTGCTACCATTTTAGAATATGATTTGGAAATCAGGCCCACTAAATTGATTAAAGGACAAGGACTTACAAAACTTATGGCTGACTCAAATTTCCAAGCTTTAGACATGAATATGTTTGGCATGTTAGAAGAAACTAAAGAAGGTACAACACCATACATTGAAAAAATTCTTCTAAACTCATCTTGGTATGCTGATATTATTTATGTGCTTCTTTATCTCAATGCTCCCCCTTCTTTGTCAAAAACTAAAGCAAGATTCTTAAAACAGAAAACATTAAATTTCTGCATTTTAGATGGAGCATTATACTGGAAGATTTTTGCTAGTTTACTGCTTAAATGTTTTCTTGAAGATGATGTAGAGAAAATCATGCATGAACTACATGAAGGAGAATGTGGGGGTCACCTCTATTGGAAGACCATAGCCAACAAGATCCTTAGAGCTGGCTACTATTGGCCCACCTTATTTTTTGATACTCACAAACTGGTTATAACTTGCCATAAATTCCAAATCTTTGATGGAAAAAGAAAGCTCCTACCTTTACCCTTGCACCCCATCAGTGTTGAAGCCCCTTTTCAGCAGTGGGGTTTGGACTTCATAGGAGAGATCCATCCTACTTCATCTACCCAACATAAGTGGATCCTCACTACCACTGATTATTTCATCAAGTGGATAGAATCCATCCCTTCTAGAAATGCCATTGACCCAGTTATCATCAAATTCCTTGAAACCAACATCCTATCCAGGTTTGGTTGTCCTAAGAAGATCATCACCGACAACACTGTTGCCTTTACATCTGAGAAAATGGTGGACTTTTGTTATAAATATCACATCACCCTCGGTCACTCCACTGCTTATTACCCACAAGGTAATGGAATAGCTGAGTCCTCTAACAAGAGCTCAGTAAACATCATTAAGAAGATCTTAGAACAAAATAAAAAAGCATGGCATAGCAAACTAGTGCATGCACTATGGGCTGATAGACTAACCACCAAGAAATCTATTGGTATGTCTCCCTATCAACTAGTGTATGGCATGGATGCAGTTTTTCCCACCTCTTTAGGAGTCCCAGTCATGAAGCTTCTTCAAGAAGTTCAATCAGAATAAAATGACATGCAGAGAAGGCTGAACCAAACCATTCATTTACAACATTCAAGGGAAGAAGTTTACAAAAGGACACAAGATATCCAGGACAATATCAAGAAAATATTTGATATAAGAACCAAAGAAAATGATTTCCAGATTGGAGACAAGGTTCTGAAATGGGAGGATGCTTAAACATTACTTTTTTCAAGAACCTTAGTTTAAACTTTCTCATTCCTTGTACATACCATTGTTTGAGGAAATGATGTAAAAACAAAAAACCCTAAAAAATATATAAATAGAAAATGGGAAAAGAGGGCAGGAATGGAAAGATAGGTACAACCCCATACCCAAAAAATAGTGATGTTAAAAGTGTGCAAGTCTAAATTCCACTAGTTGTTTTTGAAAAGGAAGTCTTGTTCAGTCATCTAGCCTAACCATGGCTGAACATGTTTTTAATTTATTTGCTGATATGTTAGTGAAAGAAAAACTTGTCAAAATCATGTAAAATTGATTGGTCAAAAGAGAATAGATTAGGAATGAAAAGATATTGGTTCTACATGCTCAAAATAGAACCAAAGAGGAAGATGAGGATGCATAACAAATGATAGATCACAACCCTTATCTTTCTATTTTACTTTTATGCAAAATAATGTTTGTGTGCAGCTTGTTCTTATGCCACAACTCATGGTAAGTTAGATTGCCTAATCCTGATTTACCATGCTTTCAATTTCATGTTTATAGCTTAGAGAGTGAATTTTGTCAAACAAATTAATCTTGACAAATGATTAGACTAGGTAGAGAATAAGAGAGTTCATTAGCCTAATCTGAACTCTTGGAAGAAATAAGGGTACAATTAGATAGTTTGATTTTTGTTTTCAAAATATAAAAATGTCAAGGGTTTGCCAGTTCAAATGCACCTAAGGAAGAAAAAATGTTAGAACAAGTAAGCTTGGGTAGGTAGAGATGTTGTTTTGAAGAAATTACATGTTGTCGCTTGATATAGGTTATCCTTTTCAGAGAAAGATCAGTAAGAAAAGAAGAATTCTGCCCAATGGATAAGGCACTGATCTACTAAAAGCCAGAGTTCTATGAACTGAGGTTCTGGACACCTAAAAGGACAGTTGTCCTCCCCAAATGGAGCCACTTTTAGTCATCCATAATTTTGATTTTATCCAAAGATGACTAAATTTGACAAACCCAGATTTCTAGAACAAAATTGCCAAAAACATTATCAGTTCTAAGTAATCTCACTGCCTTCATCTTTCCAAGTCTGTCAGTTCACCAAAATCTTCATCTATTTTTCCTAAAAAATGTTATCCTACTATTCCTTAGCAAGGTTGTTCCTTAGCATTGTTGTTCCCTAAACTGCTGTTCATGTTCCTTATTCAGAATCCTCAAGAAACACTACTGAACAAAAAGAGATTGTATGTAGGCCACTTTTTCCAACATTTTCTAAGCCCTATTCTTTCTTTTCCTTTCTCATTTATCCTCCATTTTCCCTAAAAAAAACCCTTCCAAACCATCATAACCCCTTTATATGGTTCAAAAAAACCTCTTTAAACCAATACACTCACTATTATTTTGGTTTAAAACACCCCTTTCACCATGTCTTTCCTTTTGCCCCAAATCCTATGTTTTTCTTATCTGCAAGATTCCCTACTACTGTTCAAACCTACCAATAAAATAATCTTGCTGACTCTTCCATAATATTCTCAAACACTGATTATCTCTACAGACCCTCTAGATAATAAAAAATGCTAGATCCTAGGTCTTCAAAACACACTAAGCTTATCACAGGTCCTATCTTATACTTGGTGATGCCTAAGTCTAAAATCCCTATCTAAAATCCAAGTCCAAAGGTACCCATTAGGTCACCAAAGGTTTCACTGAGTCATAGGATGGATTTGGTGCCCAACAAGTTATGCCTTCCTGCATAAAGAGGTTGCACTCAAAGGGGCCTCCTTGGCTTAGAGTACAAACACTGCAAGGGATAGCTGCCCTTGTTCACATTTTTTAAAGAGTAGCCAAGGTGACCACCAGCAACAAGAGAAGGCAAGGTAATAGGGTATAATTATCACTAAGACGCAGACCCAAACAAGACAAAAACAATAGGCCTGTAGGTAAAATATTATCAGGGTTTTTTTTGGTGGATTAACAAAACATTGATGAAAAGCAAAGAACCATCTCAAAGATTTCAAGGACAGAAGCCTCCTCCTTAATATTTTTTCCAAAATAGCACTGCTACACCTGCACTAAGAGAAGAAAGAAAAAGGGTATCAGGTTAAAGAAGACCATTTTTTCCAAAGTGTAGAAAAACAAATTTTTTGAAGTAAAAAGTTGGGTAGGAGACCCCAACTTTACAAAAGTGGGTTTGGTCTTTAATTTAATTTTTAAATCAAGTATAAAAGAAAATTTGAACCTTACCCATGCATCAGTTGCCCATTTCCAAGGAGAAAAATCTGTTGAGAAGAAATTAGTTTGGTTTTTTGGGCAAACTGTGGATTTTAGCAGGCGCTACGCCCCTAGCCTTCAGCACTATGCACATAGGTGAGGTAGGCAGTGTAATATTACACTGCATTATGCTCTCATGGGTTGGCGCTATGTGCCTAGGTTGGTGCTGCACATAGGCTCAGAAACGACCACCGGGAGACTGCCTTCCGCCCGAAGGTACTTCCTGATAGCTCGACCGGCCCAACGCTGCTCACAGGCGCTATGCGCTAGCACTGCGCCCCTGGCAGAACTTCAGAAAATTTCCCAAAAATTCTCACAATCAAGTTTTTAGGCCTCTACAAGGTTGCTGCAAGTTGATACAAGTTTGGTTAACCTTTTTCCTTCTCCCAATTATTATTTATCAGAGAGGTCATCCATGGTTAGAATTGACCAAAACCCTAGGCTATGCAAAAATAAATTGTCATGTCTTTGAGCTAGGGTTTATAAGAAGAATTGGTTTTTATACAAAGAGGGGACTGAGTGACTATAAGCCTGACTTCTACCACCAAGTCCAAAGATTTGAAAGTTGTCTTCACCTTAGCTTTCCTCTCTACAAAATTTTGACCTACACCACTTATTTTGCTCCAAATACCCTAAAGAAAACTCAAGGTTCCTTCTGCTGTTTAGACTAGCCATCATGTCAGAGAGAGATAGTCACACTAGTGGTGACAAGAGTCATACTCCCACCAAGCCAAAACATCATGGAGGAAAAGCTAAAAGGTTTGAGCCCCTAGACACCACTCCAATTACTTCCTCTCCTATGATCCTTTCATACTTCTAGGATGTAGGATGCTACCATTTTTGTGAGAAAATCAATCAAGTTGAATACCATCTAGACTTAACCAGGTTGTTTTCTTGTAGCCTACAAAACCACCAAGTTAATCTAGTAGGCGTCCAATTTGAGCTTTCATCTGAAATAATTTCCAAGGCAACTGATATACCCGATGTTGGTGAGCTTTGGTTCAAACAAAAGAAATTGGATTTGGGTTATTATGGGCCTTATTTGAAACCCACCTATCAGCAAAACTGCAAGGCTATTTTTCCTTTTTCTTATTTTCTAGAGAGGTATGCAACATTAATGAGGTAGATTATCAATTTTTTCACATGTGAGGGAAGGTACTCCCAGCTCTATTCATATCATATCATATTGCTGATGCATTTTACCAAAGTCAAGATGATGAACCTACCTTATTACCTTTTCTAGATTATTGATAAAATTGCCTCTATTGTCAAGAGGAAAAGCTATGACCACCAAATTCCTAGCCTCTTTCATCACTCCCTAATCAAGGTGATTGTCCTATACCAACTAGAGAAAAAAGGTATATATTGGGAGACCTTCATCTCACATGATGTGTTTGCAAACCCCCGGGCCTTCATCCAGCAGAGCTTGCCTTCCACTTCACAACCATCTACCTCCACACAGCCATCATCTCCCCATGTGCCTTCTCCACAAATAATTTCACCTATTACCTCCTCCCCTGAATTACCAAGTGAAGGGGCTGACAGTAGCCCTAGTGAAGGGAAAATAGGAGGCAACAGTGAGGAATAAGATGAGACAGATAATGATGAACAAGGAGAGAACAATGAAGAAGAAGTTGATGAAGAAGATGAAAATGAAGAAAATGATGAAGTAAGCAGCCATGATCATGAGGAAAACATTGAAAAGGAAGATTATATAGAGGGAGAAGAGAATGAGGAAGAGGAAAGTGTCCAAGAAGAAAGCAGCAATGGCCAAGGGTAGCAAGATGATATAGAGGAAGAAGAAAATGAGGAAGAGGAAAGTGGCCAATAAGAAAGCAGCAATGGCCAAGGGCAGCAAGATGATGAAGGATAAAACAAAGATGAAACAAGTGATGGCAGCCACAAAGATAACACCAGTGATGGCAGCCACAAGGATGAAAATAGTGAACATGATGATGAAGAGGAAAAGGAAAACAGTGAAGAAGAAGACAATGAAGAAGGAGAACAGCTAGAAGAGGAAGGTAGCTATCTAAGTGCCCAAGACAGTCCAAGAAAGAGTCATGACAGTCATGACAGCTGTCATGACTGCCTTGAAAAAAATCAATCCATAGAAGACATAGAAAAATTAGAGCAGAGTAAAGGAAAAAATGATGACAACATTGCCTTTGAGACTCCCATGATTTCCCCTCTCTCATGCACTTATCGTAGAGGGAAAAGGAGTGTGTTTACTGCCTCTAAAAGGAAAAGGGCCACCTCCTCACAAAATACCAAAGCATCAGACAAAGGCAAAGAAAATGTGAAGAGTTTTGAGCCAAAGGCACCAGATAGGAGGAGCAAAAGGATTAAAAGGCTTCTCAAGGCCCTCTTTTTGTTGATCTAGATAGTGATAAGGAGGACCAAGGGATGAATACAAAATTTCTCCTCCTAGAAAAATATTCCCAGCTTCAAGAATGGGAAAGGGATTTTGAAAGGTCGCAAAGGGTTATCTACTATTATAAACAGGAGCACAAACATTTCAAAGAGGTGAAGAGGGGCCTTGCCTTGCAGAAGAAAATGGTCAAACATTATGCAAGGAGGAGCATGATTGCCAATGCTAAATTGAGGCAAGCCCTCCTAGAGCTAGAAGAGCTAAAAAGGCCCAAATTTCATGACAGCCTTGGGATCTTGGCTGATGCTTCTCAGCAGGTGTCTAAAACCCCTTGAGGGGTCTACCTACCTATTTTGTAGAAAATCTGGAAACTTTTTGTTTTTTCCAAATTTTGGCCCCTAGGAGCGCAACACCCTAGGCACTATGCTCTTTTTTGGGGCATCCTCAGCAGCTAAAGTTTACATTTTTGGGTTTTTTATGTCTCCAGAAGTCTTCCCAAAACATTTCAGATCATTTGGAGCATTTTTCCCCCTCAAAAGGTCAAAAAACACCTCAAAAATGACCTTTCTGCCTCCTTTTCAGGTCTGGCGCTGTGCATTGATCAGTCATGGGAGATTTGATTTTTGAGTAAGTAAATGGCATCCAATCAGCACACCTCAAGTAATTAAGGAAAGTATACTCTTAAATCTTTCCAACGAGCCATCACGGGCCCAAATCCGATGCTGGGAAGGGGTCCAAAACTCAGCTGCAACATACCCCAATTTTTGTTGATATGGAGCTACGCATAGAGACAGCTTTTTGCCAAAAAGTCAAAAAAAGACTCTAATTAATGGAAAATTGGTTTTTTAATATTTTCTTGGAAAAAAAACTCCTGATTTGATTGGGTAGTTATGTTTTGGTGTGTTTCATTCACTTTCTTATCTCTTATGTGTCTTGGGCCTTGCATGGTCATTAAGCACATTTATGACATTTATGGCTGAATTAGGGTTTCTGGAAGCCTCTTAGGGTTTCCACCTCCTCATTTTCTCCATAAATAGAGCATGAGGCTGTCTTATATTTTATTGGATGTTGATGAATTATGCTGAAGTAATACATATTCCCTTGAATCCTTTGATGAGAAATTGATGTCTTGGAGCTTATGCATGATCTGATTCACTTGTTGATGGAGAAGGACTGTTTACAGGATCCATAGGCCTGGTTGATGGTGAATTTTTCTCTTGTTAATGTTTTCTAAGTTTCTCATATGTTTTCCATCCATCTATGCTGCAGTAGGACAAAAAATTTAGACTAAGATATGCTTGTTGATGGCATCTTAGATCTGTTTGTTTCCTTCAATGCCTAAATGTTTTCTTCTAATTAAAGATATGTTAGGGAATTCATCTCTTGCTCTCTAATAAGTTTTTATCTTGTCTTTTTTCCTAAATGATTTAGATCAGTTAGTATCAATTATGATTTATGGCTAGCCCTGCATATTGTTACCTCTGAAGTACTATGTTCTTGAAATCATCTTTTGAAGCAACTTTGCCTATATTTTGTCAAAGAAGTCTGTCTTAACCATGCTCCTTATCTTTAATTAGCTAAAATTTTCTCAAGGAACTTTCATAGCTGTCACTGTGGATGCTAGGGTTTTTCTCTTCTTCTATGGTTATAGTTACTTGTGCAACTTAAATTTTTTTCCTGCTCTTGATGATAAAACCCATGAAAGATTAAATAATTTTTTTCCTTTCTATGTTTTATCTGAATGTTTTCTTGGTTGATTACCTGCTTTCAGTCTGAAATCAAATGGATTAGGTTTTTCTTAAGCCTTTGACTCTCTTGCTATGCTTATAAATCTTCTAACTCCCTCGGTTTACAAGTATATAAAGGATTTTTTTTTTGCCCTTTATTAGCTTGTTGTTCTCAAGTTTAATGTCCATCTCATGATCCTTCACAACCTTAAAGATCCACCAACCAAGTTAAATTACCCTGCAAATGCTCTTGAAACCATTGATGAACTCATTCATGACCTTTTTTGACTCCATTTCCCAATGACTTAACAATCTTCCTTGTTTTCTATCTAAATCTATCTGAGCATCATACCCAGCCAAAAACAATCAAAATACCCTGAATTTAACATCTAGCCTAAAATCAACCCTAATTAGCAAAAAAGTTCACATATTTGCACCTACTAGAGAGATCCCTCTCTGAATCCAGGAATGCTAGGTCCTAGGATTCCAAAGCTTAGTTTGATGTTACCCTATCCATTTGTATCTCAATCAATCTAGAAAATTACGGGGAGCTAACAAGTATTATGTTATATTTTTTTATGACTATTCTTGTAAATTCTGGATATTATTCATGCAGAAGAAGATTGAAACATTCTCAAATTTATGTGAGTTTAAAGCATTGGTGGAGAAGGAATCGGGGAAGAAAGTGAAGGCTCTGCGGAGCGATAATGGTGGTGAATATATCTCAAATAAATTCAAAGACTTCTATAGAAAATAAGGAATTCAAAGAGAACTCATAGTGCCTCATAACCCACAGCAGAATGGGGTCATGGAGAGGAAGAACAAAATGATTGTGGGTGTTGCATGAGCTATGCTACATGACCAGGGCCTACCAATGCACTTGTGGGCGGAAACATGCAACACTGCGGTTTATGTGAAAAACGGTTGTCCTCATAGAGTACTTGACATGAGTACACTTGAAGAAGGTTTTATTGGTAAGAAGCCTGATATTTCTCATTTGAATATTTTTGGCTCATATTTTTACGTTCATGTGACAAAGGACGCCAAGAAGAAGCTGGAGCCGACTGCAGAAGTTGGGATATTTTTGAGGTACAAAGAAACACCAGATAATTATCATGTGTATTTTCCAAACAAGTGGATGACTGTGGTGCGATGAGATATAAAATTCAATGATGTGAAATCCATGAAGTTTTCTCTTGAGAGGGAGCTACACTTGCATGCAGAGGAGGATCTTCTTGTTCCCAAATATGAGCCTCTAGATGTGGATCAGCCACAGGAGGAGATTCATGGAGTGGAGGATTCCACTCATGCAAAACCAAACTTCAGAACAGGAAGAAAGCGTACCACAGAAGCTGAGATATTGAAGCTTGATGTGGTATAGAATGTAGGAGTCCCTACATCATAGTGTAGATAGAAACAATCACCTAACCGATTCACTGGATACATTGTAATATCCCAAAAGGGAGAATGCAGTAATACTAAAACACAATACTGTAAATAGCAGTGTAAATCAACTTATGAACATTGGAGACCAATATGGAGACAAAACATCATGTATTAGATCAGTAAATAATCATAAATAGTGAGGCATAAATCAATTACAATGAAGGAACAAGCCTCCCCTAAACAATCACTCCACAAATGAGTTGCTATCACAATACAAAATGCCAGAAAACTGCTATAGCACAGTTAAAAAAAAATGCTATAGAAAAAGAATGTACAAAATATGTAGAGCTGCTATATTCTTGAAAATGTATGCCCAATACATATCTAGGCTTAATATAAACTCCTACAATGAACCCGGAAAGGGTTTTCAGAAAGACACTCTATACAAGATGGGATCTAAAGCCCAATGGCAGAAGATTCACTGAAAACTAACGAACATGAGTGTAGAAGTGTGAAATATAATATATCTGATGTAGATCCCCTCAAAGGTCTCCTCCCATGAAAGGTTTAACCCTTCAATCACAAGAAAACACTCCAAAGGAGCCACAAGATCCCTCACTGAAGCTTCCCTCCAAAATAACACAATCCCTAGCTGGAACAGCACTAGAAATGATGGGAAATAGTTGGCCTAATGCCAAAGATCTGAAATATTCCCAATATATCTCCAAAATAATCTCCCAAGAGAAGGAAACCTTCCTCCTATGAGGAAATATCTCATAAAGTGGGATTCTAACCCCTCCACTGCAACACCATGCAACACAGTGCAACAACCTACATAAACTACGCTAATGAAGAAAGTTGTAGCTTGGCTTGAAAATCTGAATGTGGAAATGAATACAATACTCTTCCAAGAGGCCTCTCAAGGAAAGAGGTGGGATTCCCACTCGGGAACACCCAGTGATAAACAACAAAGCTACCCTACTAAACAAAAAGAGGAAGCAAAAGCCTAAGCAGACCAATATCAAAATAATAATCTAAAACATGAGCTCATGTGGCTTCCATCCTCTTCATTGAATAGAACATGATCTTGCTTGTCCTTGGCCCCACTCAATTAGGTCATTTCATTCATGAGATCCAGCTCCCTCCAAAACTGTGTTATTCCTCAATTAATCTCCACTCCTCCATGACAATGCTGTTGACTTGGTCAAAGTTGACTAAATCAACATGATCCAACTCTTGTTCATACTTGTAGGTGCTTTATTTAACTGCTAAAAGGATCTCCTTCCACACTTTAAGTGTTCTTATTGCTTCTTAGGAGACGTATGGGCCTTCCCACCCATTTATTCACCTACCTAGTGATAAAACAAACTATAATATTCCATTTAGCTTAAGGCCAAAATTTTTGGAATATTACAGTCCTCCCCTCCAAAATGTTGCTTGTTCTCAAGCAAGTGTATAAGGAGAGAAATATTCCTCCTCTTGTGGTCTCCTCATCAATAGTCCCCACCACTGCTCAAAATAATCTGCAATAAATTTGCCCTCCAATGTTTCCTCCCAAGTATGCAAAACCAAATGTCTCACATCATGAAAAGGTGGAAGGTATAAGTGGAAACCTTCTTGCTGTCTATTAGCCATCTATAATTTTTTTTACTGATATTGAAATATGACTAAATATTTATTTTGGATTTCTAGAAACAGTATTTGAGAAACACTGTGAGTTCTAGAAATCTCACTGCCTTCATCATCCTAAGTTTGACTATTTTTCACTAAAACTTTCCTGTCTTCTGCCTTCTCAAATTTTCACCCTAGTGCTCCAAGAAAAACTCCATTCTTGGGCCTAATTTCCTCATTTTATTATCCCACCTACACCCACATTCATCCCCTCTTTCCCTTACAAAAACCCCTAAAATATCCTCCCTCATTCACCATTTTCTTCTAAAAGGCCTTAAAACAATGTAAAAATCCTTTTACATTGTTTTAGCCTATCTTCTAAGCCTATCGGATCCTCTCAAAACCTTGCAAAACTCTGTTTTTGTGTTAAAAATCCAATTTTTATGAGATAGGCCTTTAAGCCCCTTTTTCAGCTTAAACCCAACCCCCTCACCCATATGAATCTAAACTAAGACCTACCGCTATTTCCTTAAGCCCATGTTCATTTTAGCCCTTGGTCTTCTTTGTCCCCTGTAATATCCCAAAATAGGGAAAATAAGCACTATTGGGAATATCTTAAAATATTCCAAAATTGGACTACTCAACAATACCTTCACAGAAAAATGCATTTCTAGAAATATAATCCATAGAAATGAAAATAATCACTTGGATCCATTAGATATATCCATCTAGCATCTAATTCAAAGAGGAGATCAGAAACAAAAGAAACTAGGTGAGGTAAACAAACCTCCCACACCTAGTGTAGCTGAAAATCACTAAAACCCCAGAACACTGCTACTCAAAGATTATGCAAAAAAGAGACAGCGCAGTATTATGAGGGTTTCAACTCAAAAAATATGAAAACAAGTAGATCTACTCATATATTAATCAATAATTCTTAAGAAATGATATCTAGTCTCCTTATACAAAATACAAGAGAACTCGAAAAGGATTTCTTGTCATACACTCTGCATACAAATGTGATCTTCAGAAAATTATTGAATAATCACTACAACACTAAATAATAAGAGTGTATAAGGTTGAAATATGTCTGATATGATGTATATCCCTCAAGGGCTTCCTCCCATGAAAGGATGAACCTCTCAATCACAAGAAAACACTGCAACGGAGCCACTAGACCACCCACTGAAGTTGACTCATAAAATAACGCATTCCCTAGCTAGAACAGTGCTGGGAATATTTGGGAAATGTGTGGCCTAATGCCATATATCTGAAATGAGCTCTATACCTCTCCAAACAAATCTCCTGATATAAGGAAACCTCCCTCCTATGAGAAACTAGCTCAGAAAAGTGGGATTCCAATCCCTTCCACTACTGCACCCTACAACACAGCACAATCACCTCCAGAAAATACACTAATGAAGTAATCTAAAGCTTGGCCTAAAAACCTGATGTGGAAATGCATGCAAAAACTCTCCCAAGAGGCTCCTCAAGGAAAGAGGTGGGATTCCCGCTCGAGAACACCCGGTGCTAAACACCACAACAACCCTGCTAAACAACAAGAGGAAGCAAAAGTCTGAGCAGACCAAAATAATAATCTAAAACATAATAAACATTATTGCCATCCTATTCCTTAAATAAAAAGTGAGCTTTATTTCCCTTGGCCTCACCCAATTAAGTCATTTCCATCAAGAGATTCATCTCCCTCCAAAACTATGTCATTCCTTCGTTGATCCCTGCTCCTCCACATCTGCGTTGTTGACTTGGTCAAAGTAGATTGAATCAACTTGTTACTATCCCTGTTCACACATGGAGGTGTTTTATTAAGCTGCAAGGAGTGTCTCCTTTCACACTTGAAGTGTTTTTATGATCAAGGTGGATATCGGTGGCCACCCACCTAATCCATTTTGACCCACACCATCAATTCTTGCAGCTTTTCACATTCAGCACCACTTACTATTTTTAGCAGGTTTTCGGGTCCTGCACTCCCGGAGCTGTTTTGGGGCCTTAATGATCCAGGTGGATATTAGTGGCCACCCACATATTCCATTTGAACCCCCACCATAAGTTCATTCAGTTTTTAAGTTGCAGCACAGCTTACTATTTATAGCATTTTTTCGGGTCCTAAACTTCTGGAGCCGTTTTGAGGCCCTAAACGACGCTTTTTGGGAAAACGGGGAGAAACATCGATCTATGACCCATGTTGATCACTAAAAAGTTTCATTCCTTGGATAGATATTTCTAACGAGCTATTGAGCATGTCAAACAGAGATCGGATGCCAAAGTTACGTCCCCGGGAAGTTGAAACACCAATTTACCCAAACGGGGCCCACAGTTTTGGCGCTTCATCTCCTAGAGTTAAGTTTTTGGACGTTTCAGTTTTTCCATTGTTTCCCAATAATAAATAGGCCCTCAAGCCTCATTATAACATAGTTCAAAGGTTTGTAGCCACCGCATCTCTTCTCAGACATTCGGTACCAGCACCCTAGCTATTTTATTTCCATTATGTCTGTAAGCATATTTCTGTTATTTGATATTAAAGAAATGATGCATTATTTCCGCTGCATCTCTATGTTTATGGTTATTTATGTATTCTGTTGTGTTCCTGCATAAATACGGATCAGGGGTATCAGAACGGTCTGCTCTTTCTTTGTTTTTCTTTGCATGTCCCCAATGCGGTCAGGGTATAAGGAGTTAGGGATCGATCTGGTTGAACCCTTGCAAGATTAGCCTCGCAAACCCTGACAACCTCCCATGGTGGAAGAAAAGAAAGGCGAGGGAGCAGGATATCCTATCAAAATATTGCTTGAGGAGGCCCTCGAGAAAAAAAGGAATGCGATGATGGATAACTTTGCTCGGATCCTTCAACAACTGCCCACCTACGGCGCCTCTGCATCCAACAACCACTCTAGAGGTGCCACTCCCTTCAAGGTACAGGTAAAAATTGATATTCCTGTATTTGAAGGCCAAATAGATGTAGACACTGTAGATAGATGGTTGAATTTGCTGGAAGGGTATTTCTCGGTCCATGATTTCTCTGACCGAGAAAATATTATTTTTACACTCCTCAAAGTTGCCCCCCATGTCAAAGACTGGTGGGAAAACTACCGTGAGCAAGAGGACGAAGGGGAACCCTCTCTGTTCTCGGCCACACCCACTTGGAATTCGTTCCGAGACGACATCAAGGAACAATATTACCCCTTGGGGATCTATGATGACAAATACATCCAATGGAACACGCTGCGGCAACAAAGGGATCAAGATGTGCACAAACTGACGAATATGTTCCATACCCTGCGCACAAAGTTGGGTATTAAAGATTCAGTGAGAAATTTGGTGCTCAAGTACCGCGGTTGTCTACGCAAACACATTCAGGATGAAATGTGTAGAAATTATATGCACTAAGCATGCATATGTCCAAGATCCACCTAATCTCACACTATTTAACTTTATGCAAGATACTAAATCTATTCCACTTGTTAATATTTTGTGGAAAAATTAATTGCACACACATGTGAAGCATAAACAAAAATTACCAATCGAACATAACACAGTTTTTAACCGGGAAAGCCTGAAGCTGAAAACCCCAACTATATATTATGTAACATGGAGATCATATGACAATCTCATACAAACATACAAAGCTTATCACAAGCCCTCAGCACAGTATAATCATCATACACTAATCAGGACCAATCTTGCAAATCCATGCACCGATCTCTGTCACCTACTAACCTACCTCCACTGTGCAATATCTGCTGAAGAATATCTCTGAATGAATTCAAATTACTCCATCCTTGACTGCGCAATCCTCATTGGCATCTCCACTGAGTGTGTGATGCAATCAATGCATCACTATAGTCACAACAGATAGTATATCTTTCCCTTTCACCTATCTGTCCACTGGTCTCCATTGAAACTGCCATGAATTGTAGTTAACTGATGTATTGTTCAGTTGATTAATGAGTTATTATTTGTGAATTAATTAACTAATTAATTCACTCCACTCTCACTAGTGTATCAATCAGTTAAACTAGATACAACTATCTCAACTGAGTCTAATTGAGTTAAACTAAATACAACTCCATAACTACTTCTTCCAACTGTGTCATAACTCTGCCACTTGAGTTCTAACTGAGTCCTCCATGCATTAGCTCTAGTAAACCCTTAGGAATAGCGTAATTCCTTCTGTCAAATAATGTGCCACATCTGTGCACTTAACTGAAGTGCTCCAAGAGAATATGTTGCTGTTTAGAGTCTGATTATTATTAAGAGCTAATAATAATTGACATGCATCTATTTTTAGATTGATGATCTATAAATAGACTTCGCCCAATATTCTAAAAATAGAATTTCATCTATTTTTCCAACTTGACCAACCATCTACAAATAGCATCCTGCAACTTCTGAAATATGATTATCATGTCTAAAACTATACTTGTGTCAAAAATAGCCTGCGTCCCACTTAGTGAAGGCGACTCTTTTTACTAAGCTCACCATCTTGTTGAATATCAACACTCCCTTTCAACAAGATAGGGATTATCCTTCACCTCGATCCTACCTCTATGGTATTCAAATTTGCTCCTGGTGAGTGCCTTTGTCAGAATATCTACATCTCGATCCTCCGTAGGAATGTACTGAAGAAACATGATCTTCCGTCGCACACAATCTTTGATATGATGATACCAGATATCAAGATGTTTAGATCTATCATGAAACACAGGATTACCAAGATTTTAATGCAACTCTGATTATCACAATGAATCACCATGGGATCTAAATGTGAACTGAACAAACCAACTAGAATATTCCTCATCTAGATAGCCTCACATGTAGTTAAAATTGCTGCCATGTATTCCGCTTCCGCTGAACTCAATGCCACAGATATTTGTTTCCTGCTGTACCAAGAAACTGCTATAGATCCGATACTGAAAATCCCTCCTGATGTGCTCTTTCTGTTTGTTGGGCTTCCTACCCAATCTACATCCGTAAAGCCATGAAACTTCACCTCATCCGTCTGTTTGTACCATAAACCATACTCAGATGTGCCCCTGAGATATCTCAAGGCATCTTGCCTGCCTTCCAAAAGAGCTTGGTAGGCTTAACCATCGCTTGTGAAAGCTGGTTCACTGCATAGCATATGTTCGGTCTTGTATTGACTAAATACATGAGCGAACCCACCAACTGTCAATAAACAGTGGCATCCACTACTTCTGCCGATGTAGCATCCTCTTTCTTCCAATTTCCTGAAAGAGGAGTGTCTATAGGCTTGTAGCCTTGCATGTGAAACTTCTCAAGTATCTCCTGGGCATACTTGCCTTAAGACACAAACAGTTCACCTTCCCACTGCCATATTTCCAATCCAAGGAAATAATGTAGGAGGCCTAAATCCTTCATCTCAAACTCCTTTGCAAGATCAGGCTTGCATGAGTGTATCAACTGCTCATCACCTGTTAGTATCAAATCATCAACATAAAGTACAATGATTAAAAGCTTACCCTCAACCACAATCTGGTACAGGTTTGCATCCACCTCACTCTTGGTGAAGCCAAGTCTAGTGAAATAGTTGTCGATCCGAGTGTACCAAGCACGAGGTGCTTGTTTCAACCCATACAACGCTCTTTTGAGCCTGCACACATGTGACTCACTGTTGAAGATCTCAAATCCTTCAGTGTGCTCAATGTACACCTCTTCCTCAATGATCCCATTAAGGAATGCAGTCTTCACATCCATCTGATGAATATGCCAACCCATCAGCGTTGAGAGAGCAAGGATGGCCCGTATGGAAGAATACCGTGTGACAGGTGCAAAGGTTTCTTCATAGTCAATCCCCTCGATCTGTGAGAAGCCCCGGGCAACAAATCTTGCCTTATACTTCTCAACACTCCCATCAACAACTTTCTTTACCTTGTAGATCCATCTTGATCCTACAACTGATTTTCCCACTAGCCTTGGAACAATCTCCCAAGCATTGTTTCTGACAATGGAGTCGTACTCCTCCACCATGGCATCTACCCATGTGGGCTTCTACACTGCTTCTTTGAAAGAAGATGGCTCTATCACGATACACTTGCTCATAAGAGCCATGTATCTAGTATATCGGTCAGGTGACTATCTCTGTCTGCGCTGTGATGTAGGGACTCCTACATTCTGTGTTGCTTCAAGCTTCAGTCTCTCAGATTCTATGGTACACATTTTGCCTTGTCTGATGTTTGGTTCTGCATGAGTGGACTCATCCACTCCATGAATCTCCTCATGTGGCTAATCCACATGTAGAGGCTCATCTTTGGGAACAAGAAGTTCCTCCTCCGCATGCAAGTGTAGCTTCCTCTCAAGCGACAACTTCATGGATTTCACCTCATTGAATTTTATATCCCGTCGCACAATAGTCATCCGACTATTTGGCAAATACACATGATAGTTATGGGGTGTTTCTGTGTACCCCACAAATATCCCAACTTTTGCAGTCGGCTCCAGCTTCTTCCTAGCGTCCTTTGTCACATGAATGTAAACAGGTGAGCCAAAAATCTTCAAATGAGAAATATCAGGCTTCTTACCAGAAAATGCTTCTTCAGGTTTACTCATGCCAAGTACTCTATGAGGACAATGGTTTTGCACATAAACCACAGTGTTGCATGCTTCCACCCACAAGTGCATTGGTAGGCCTTGGTCATGCAACATTTCTCGTGCAGCACCCACGATCATTATGTTATTTCTCTCAGCGACCCCATTCTACTGTGGGTTATGAGGCACTATGAGTTCTCTTTGAATTCCTTCTATGCTACAGAAGTCTTTGAATTCACCCGAGATGTATTCACCACCATTCTCGCTCCTTAGAGATTTCACCTGCTTCCTCGACTCCTTCTCCACCAATGCCCTTAACTCACAGAACTTTGAGAACGTTTCACTCTTCTTCTGCATGAAGAAGATCCATAATCTATGAGAATAATCATCAATAAATATCACATAACACCTGTGTTTTGCTGTTGAATCAACCGAGAATGGTCCACACACATCTGTGTGAATTCTCTCCAGGATCACCGAAGCACAGTTCTCCTTCTCATGAAAGGTGGTCTTCACAAACTTACCCATTGTACATCCTTTGCACTGATCTGACTATGCAAGATTACCCTTGGGAAGTCCAGTAGAAATTTTCTGCAAAATTTTCAAAGCGCCATGGTGAAGATGGCCCAATATCCTGTGCCATAATTCGCCCTCATCCCGGCTCACCACTTCTTCTGCTTTGCCCACCATTGCAGCGTAGCCATCTACCTCCAGCTTATAGAGATTCTTAATTTGAACCCCTATCTTTTTGGTTTGAACCGTTGTTTTATGTCGAAGGAAGGCTTTTCCCTCACTGAAAACAACATCATAACCTCTGTCTTCCAGCATTGCGACTGAGACCAAGTTCTTCTTCAGACCTCGAACATGCTTGACATTCTTAAACAAGAATGGATTACCGGACTCCCTCTCAAAGGTAATCGTCCCAATTCCATTCGCACTGTACTGATCATCATCGCCCATCTCTATATGCATCTGGAGGTCCTTCTCCTCCAAGTCACTAAACAACTCTTTATCTCCCGTCATATGGAAAGACACACCATTTTCAAGATACCACATCGATCCCATGTAGCTTGAAACCAAGCATGCGAACAAGGAAAAATATAGCTCAAATTGTGAGGCTAAGGCCTCTCCAGCTGCAGATCCAGTAGCTTGCTTATTCTTCTTCTTCTGTGGACAGTTAGTGGCGAAATGTCCATGTTCGTGACAGTGAAAACACTTCACTTTGGACAAGTCCTGCTTCTTTCCTTTTGCACCAGATTTTGAAGGATTTTTCTTACCCTTCCCTTTCCTTGCTTTGGTAGCCAAAGTGAAATTCTCTTCATCTTCATTCTTTGATGAAGATCCATCCCTGGTACCTCGCCTTATCTCCTCCTGCACAAGATCCGACCAAGGTCGCTCCCATCCCGGCAGTTTCTCCCGCCCATTGACAGAGTCTTCGTAGCTATGCCAACTCTTCAGAAGCCCAAGGAGAGCCAAGATCACCAAGTATTCTTCATCAACAGTAACACCCACACTTCCCAGTTCATCCCTTCATTGGAAAAACTTTGTGAAGTATTTTGGAATACTGTCACCTTTCTCTATTTTTATTTTTCTAAGCTTGTCTTTAAGCGCCAACTTCCTCTGGTCACTTCTTCTTTGGAAAAAGTCTTTCAAAGCCTTCCACATTAAGAATGGAGTGGCTTTCCCATGAAGGCTAGACACAATATGGTCCTTCACACCTTCCAACCGAATCCTCCTTGTCTTTGCAGTCTTCTTTTTCCATGCATCAAGTAATGCAGCATCGCTAGATCCCAGCTTAGGAACATCGCGCTCGATGAACTCCTTCAGCCCATTATCCTCCAACACCACCTCCATCATGTCCTTCCAAGCTATGTAATTCGAGCTCCCATCAAGGGCATGCTCCAATCTCAACCCGTTGAAAGACATTTCAATGTATACTCAATTTCTGCACCAAGAATCTTCTATAGCAAATTCGAATTGTCCACCAGCACGAACTCACTTCACAATTGCAATATTCAATCAAAAATGCTCCAATACCATGTAGAAATTATATGCACTAAGCATGCATATGTCCAAGATCCACTTGATCTCACACTATTTAACTTTATGCAAGATACTAAATCTATTCCACTTGTTAATCTTTTGTGGAAAAATTAATTTCACACACATGTGAAGTATAAACAAAAATTATCAATCGCACATAACACAGTTTTTAACCGGAAAATCCTAAAGATGAAAACCCCAACTATATATTATGTAACATGGAGATCATATGACAATCTAATACAAACATACAAATCTTATCACAAGCCCTCAGTACAGTACAATCGTCAGACACTAATCAGGACCAATATTGCAAATCCATGCACCGATCTCTGTCACCTGCTAGCCTGCCTCCACTGCGCAATATCTGCTGAAGAATAGATCTAAATGAATTCAAATTACTCCATCCTTGACTACGCAATCCTCATTGGCATCTTCACTGAGTGTGTGATGCAATCAATGCATCACTATAGTCACAACAGATAATCTATCTTGCCCTTTCACCTATCTCTCCACTTGTCTCCACTGAAACTGCCATGCATTGTAGTTAACTGATGTATTGTTCAGTTGATTAATGAGTTATTATTTTTGAATTAATTAACTAATTAATGCACTCCACTCTCACTAGTGTATCAATCAGTTAGACTAGATACAACTAGCTCAACCGAGTCTAACTGAGTTAAACTAAATACAACTCCATAACTACTTCTTCCAACTATGTCATAACTCTGCCACTTGAGTTCTAACTAAGTCCTCCATGCATTAGCTCCAGTAAACCCTTAGGAATAGCATAATTCCTTCTGTCAGCTGATGTGCCACATCTGTGCACTAAACTGAAGTGCTCCAAGAGAATAAGTTGTTGTTTAGAGTCTGATTATTATTAAGAGCTAATAATGATCGACATGCATCTATTTTTAGGTTGACGATCTATAAATAGACTTCGCCCAATATTCTAAAAATAGAATTTCATCTATTTTTCCAACTTGACCAACCATCCACAAATATCATCCTGCAACTTCTGAAATATGATCATCATGTCTAAAAATATACATAGTCTAAAAGTAGACTTGTGCCAAAAATAGCCTGCGGGCCCACTTAGTGAAGGCGACTCTTTTCACTAAGCTCATCATCTTGTTGAATCTCAACAAAATGGAGTTCCTCGACATTACATCTCTTGGCACGACATATCGCTATGCTGCCAAGATCGAGCAGAAATTCAAGTAGAAGAAGTGAGACTTTGGATCTGCAAATCCTAAAGGTGTCCCCGAACCAAAGAACAAGGGGCAAGGCCAAAGCGGTGCAACTCAGAACAACACCAGAAATCAAAATAAGGGCACAGGGAAGTGGTGTGAATTTCATAACAGCCCCACTCATAGCACAAACGATTGTTGGGCCAAACAATCATTGGTGGCCGAACTAAAGGCACCCAAATCAGATGCATTTTATGATCCTGAGTCGGAACCAGAAAAAGGCAATGACAAAGGGAAGCAGATCATTGATGCGGATCCCAGTGCCATTGTTGCCACCACCAAGATCTAGAGGGAGGACCAAGAGGATCCAGAGGAGGGGGAGCGCCTCTTCCATTCACAAATGTGGGTGAAGGGTTCTCCACTGCAATTTAATGTTGATAGCGGAAGCCAAAAGAACCTCAGTTCAACAGAGGTCGTGAAGTGGCTCGGCATACCGACCATAGCCCACCCACAGCCATATACCATCGGGTGGCTTCACCCAGGGAGAGATATCTGCATCTGCCAATAGTGTCGCCTTCCATATAGCATGAAGCCATTCATGGATGAGGTATTATGTGATGTTTCTCCTCTTGATGTAGCTGATGTATTATTGGGCCAACCATACTTGTGGAGGCGACATGATGTGTATGAGTCTAGGCCTCGTGTTGTTATTATTACTTTGGGAAATAACTTGTACAGGATAAAAGAGGTAGTACCACTTCCTGTCATCTCTTTGAATATTGCAAAACAATGTAGTAAGATTGTTTCCCAAACCAGGAAATTCATTTTCCTTACAACTCGCTCACAGGGAAAGAAGAATATTGTGGCCACAACCTCGAAACAAGGCTCCCCTACACGCCTGCAACAGATGGACAAGTTCATGGAGGAATATGAGGACATTTTCTCCTCACTCACAGAGGTTCCTCTACACTGTTAGGAAAAGCACTCCATTGATTTGACCTCCAATGCACTGCCACCTGATGTTTCCATACCTCCTGCAAATACACATAAAGAATCCACACATGTACTGTCTGAAGCTGATAAAGAAACCAAATTTACTAAATGCATCCAACATGTCTTCCCACAGGTCCATGATACCTAGTTCAACAGAATTTGCTTCATCTCAAGGAGGATCTCAATGAAATGGGGACCATTGCTTCCTAAGGAGGGAGGAATGATTCAGGTGGATATCGGTGGCCACCCACCTAATCCATTTGGACCCACACCATCAATTCTTGCAGCTTTTCACATTCAACACCAATTACTATTTTTAGCAGGTTTTCGGGTCCTGCACTCCCGAAGCTGTTTTGGGGCCTTAATGATCTAGGTGGATATTGGTGGCCACCCACCTATTCCATTTGAACCCCCACCATCATTTCATTCAGTTTTTAAGTTGCAACACAACTTACTACTTATAGCAGTTTTTCGGGTCCTGAACTTCCGGAGTTGTTTTGAGGCCCTAAAAAATGCTTTTTAGGAAAATGGGGAGCAACATGGCTCACTCAAAATTTGTAGTCCTCGGATAGATATTTCTAACGAGCTATTGAGCACATCAAACAGAGATCAGATGCCAAAGTTACGTCCCCGAGAAGTTGAAACACCAATTTACCCAAACGGGGCCCACAGTTTTGGCGCTTCATCTCCTAGAGTTAGGTTTTTGGACGTTTCAGTTTTTCCATTGTTTCTCAATAATAAATGGGCCCTCGAGCCTCATTGTAACACAGTTCATAGGTCTGTAGCCACCACATCTCTTCTCATAGATTCGCTACTAGCACCCTAGCTATTTTATTTCCATTATGTCTGTAAGCATATTTCTATTATTTGATATTAATGAAATGACACATTATTTCCGTTGCATCTCTATGTTTATGGTTATTTCTGTATTTTGTTGCGTTCTTGCATAAATCCAGATCATTTTATTCCTTCCTAGGAGACTTATGGGCTTTTCTACCCTTTTATTCACTGGCTAAAGATACTGCTAAATTTAATGTTCCATTTAGCTTTGAAGCTAAAATTTGGGAACATTATAGTCCTCCCATCCAAAATTTTTACTTGTCCTCAAGAAAATGTGTGAGTGAATATTCCACCCATGCTATCATCCAGATTAAATGAGCCATCCTAGGTAGCTCATCAAAAGAATCATCAACCCCGGTTCTATACAATGTGTTGGGGCTGCATGGAGAGATTGGATTCTGCCATCCAAATGGTTTCTCTCTCCATTTATGGTAAACATGGGGTTGCCTCTATCCTTGGGCTGAAATAACATGGCCTCCAAGAATGGCCCAAGTTCCCCCATCAAACAATTCAGCCATGAAGTGCCTCTTCAAGTTCTTCAAGTGGTTCCTCCCACAAGAAGGAAAAAAGTGTGATGTGGAAATCATGGTTTTCCCATGGTTCCTCCTAAAATGTACAACATGTAAAGTGAGGAGAATCATGCTCCCAATCGGCATCTCTAATTCCTCCAGCACTCTCCAAACAATGCCTCCCATAAATATAAAAATATCAGCAGTAAATGGAAGCAAAATGCAATAAAAACAAGTTGTCATATGACAACCGGAGAGTGGTTCATACTTCCACCAATGGAACTAGCACAATGCATTCTTTGCTTGCATCAAAACAAAAAATAACAAGTGCTTTCCTAGCCACTTGTTTGTGTTGAACCCTTAGTTAAACTGAGAGGGGGGGGGGGGGGTGAATCAGTTTAACACATTCATGGTTTTTGAAGCTTTTCATTAAAACTTATTTACCCTTCATTTCATGTCCAACTTGATATGTGAGTAATCTTAGAATGTGAGCAGCAAGTATTAATATAATATAACAGTAGACTTTAATATGAGAGCAGAAGGTATTAACCAGATGATATAAATTAGATCAACACATAAACATCATGCACAGAGACACCAAATATAAGTGGAAACCCATAAAGGGAGAAAACCACATCTTATTATTGTTGTGATGCAAAGGAAAGCTCCAACTCCCTCTCACCACTATTTTTCTGCAGGCACCAACCTATAGGAGGCTCCAACCTCAGTCAGCTACAACTGACAGCTATAAAGCTTCAACTTGATAGGGAAGCTCCAACTTCCTCAACTTATCACAAGAAATGTTTGCTAATTTACCTCAGATATCAACTTTGTTCAGTAGCATCTCTTTCTGCTCCTCTCTTCCTCATCTTCTCTGCCTCAATATTCTATGCTTTTTCTTCTCTATCCTTACTCTCTCATCTCTTCACTTATGCATATCAAATTATATATATAGAGTTCCTCACATGACGGTTTGTATTCCACAAGGAATTTGGAGTGAACATCCATGACTCTTTGACTTCTGTCTTCTCATTCCTTTGTCCAACTCATTTAAAATTATAACAATCTATACAAATTTCAATATTACAGTGGGAGTTTTGTTTTCCTACTGGAGACTTGCCAGTGCATCACAAACAATAAAAAATAATTACAATATTTACATTCACATTGTCAATTACACACTTCAATTTCACTTAGCTCCTTTTCTAGATTTTGGCTTTACTGGATTTGTCTTTTCTGCTGTTGTTGAGTGACTGTTCTGTATAATTCTGTTCATCATTCCTGCAAAATTCCCTGTGACTTTTTCAGTTCCTATATTCTTTGTTTACCTCTGTTAGGCCCACATTTTCATCCCTGTGTTTATTCACCTGTTCACTATACTTTTGTGCACATGTTGCATATATAACTGCTTTTTAATATAACAGTTGATTTTAAATCTAAGCAAACTCTCAAGGTTCTAATCTCTTGAGCTGGCACTTTAATCAACTGTGGAGGCTTCTTATACTCACGATTCTAAGACCCATAAAATACATAATATGCTCTTGTAATAAACCCAATCAATATTTTAATACAATTTCGAAGCAATATTACAGCTCACTATATTAAATATCAGCGTAGTATATATACCAACATATGTATATGTTTCCCACTTAAATATATCACTTGATAACGCTCACATCCACAGTCTCGTTTAGCTCTCACTATACCCCGTTCTTCTCTATGTGGTCTTCCTCAACTTCCTTTTGATTTCACACACACAATCATACATATGCATTTTATAATTTATCCTCTTCCATATTATGACTATGAAAACCCTTAAATATGTTCAGTTGCCATATTATAATAAGGTTTCCGTCCTTATATTAATAACTGACATTTTTAATAAATTACTATAGGCCTCGGCCCCACCGTACAATCGACGAAATCAATCAAATACACATGCCCGTACCTTAAGTTAACCTTCGTGCATCTTCCCAATATGATCACCGTCCGATGGCTTCCCTCCAGATCGACGGCTTGTATCGATATCGCACGGGGTCCTCAATCGAGAGTTAATGCGCGAAGGTGCGCAGTGAGAGTGGTTTTGCCAACTTGCTCTGGGACACGCGTCGTCCGTCCTGTGGAATCGCTCCCAACTCCTCAAATACCGCCCACCGTGTAAAGGTGGTGTGATGAAAACCATAAACCGCCGTCACTGTTCATCGTGGTTCTGCCCTTTTGGCTTCGGGTTCTGCCTAACTCCGCGTTCTGCTTCCGGGTTCCGTCTTCCGAGTTTCGCTTAGTACAGGGTTTCACTCCATTTTGGCTCAGGGTTTCGTCTTGCTTATATATATGAATTCCACTCTTCGCCTTCAATGAAACTCGCTTCTGTCCATACACAACGATTGCGTCGATTCTTTTGGGCTACCACCATATGACTCGGCTCAAGGTTCTGTCAATTTATATTCTAACCCTTTGGTTCATTAATTTTTCAACACGACTCCTTCGCATACTATAACGCGCTGCTTCATCAGGCTATACATTCCCCATTTCTTACTATATCGTGGCAACCCGATATCTTATACAGATTCACGAATCTACCCCTTCCACAGAGCTTACTATGTTTACAAACCATGAGTAACAAATTCATGCTTCAAAATAAATTCAAGCAGTCTACACAGGCATAATTTTCCACAGAGACTCAAATATCCTTCCTACTAAATTCAATTAAGAATATACATATAATTCACAGAGAATTTAGAAGCAATCCCTCATCATTATATACAAATGTAACCATTTACAAGAACATTCACTTATTATATTCGATGGCCTTTTTCTCCTACTCTATCTCTGGACTCTGCTACTTTTCTTTTCTCTTTTCCTAGTTACTATTTCAGATGCTCCTCCTTTGCCAATTCCTTTGCCATCAATGAAAACATTTCCAACAGTCTCCCCCTTTGGCATTGATGGCAATACTCTTCCTCTGTTTGCCTTATAGAAGCCCCTTTTTGCTTTTCCTCCCCCTTTGACATCAATGGCAAAAGGTTTCTCATTTCCTAGTTTGCTTTTTGCATTTCCTCTTTCTGAGATCTTCTAACTTTGTACCCTGATTCTCCAAACTTTGAATTAAATCTAAAATTCTGATCATGTAGCCTTTTCTTTAACTCTTTATGCTAGGTTTATTCTTTATGCTGGGTGTATTCTTTCCATAATCCTCTGACCCTGAGGACATGTTTCATGCTTTCCTTTCTAGCTGATCTCCCCCTGGAATGATGTTTCCGTTTCTGTTCTCCCCCTGAAACTGTGCTTTCTCTTTATATCAGAGAGTAGCATCTACAGATACTACCCCTATTCTATCTCTTAAATATTCAAATGGTTCTCTAGCAAGAGGTTTGGTAAATATATCTGTTGTTTGTTCTTTTGTTGGCACATACTCCAGCTTGACTATCTTCTAAGCCACTTGTTCTCGGAGAAAATGATACTTGATTGGGATATGCTTAGTTTTTGAGTGAAGCACAGGATTTTTAGATATACTTATAGCACTTGTATTATCACATTTTATTGGGATAGGTTCATCAATTCTTACCTTCATGTCTTGGAGGGTTTGCTTCATCCACATGACTTGTGTACAACATGCTGCTACTGCTATATATTCTACTTCTGCTGTAGACAGAGAGATAGATGTTTTTTTTTTGCTTAACCATGCCACCAGACTTTCTCCTAGATAGAATGCACCTCCACTTGTACTTTTCCTATCATCCACACAGCTGGCCCAATCTGCATCTGTGTATGCTGTCAAAGTGAATTTTTTGCCTTTAGGATACCAAAGCCCATATAGTGTTGTTCCTTGTAGATATCTGAATATTATTTTTACTGCAAGAAGGTGATTTTGTTTAGGTGCTGCTTGATATCTAGCCACTAGTCCTACTGCTAGCATGATGTATGGTCTTGATGCTGTCAGATACAACAGGCTTCCTATCATGGATCTGTAGATTTTTTTATCTATATCAGAAGATCCATCATCAGCACACAGCTTACATCTCATGATCATGGGAATTGACACAGGTTTGCAGTCCTCCGTTTTGAACTTTTTCAAAATTTCTTTTAAGTATTTTTCCTGTGAGATGAATGTACCTGTGTTCTTTTGCTGAATTTGAAGTCCTAAGTAGAAACTGAGCTCTCCAATCATAGACATCTCAAACTCTGTTTTCATCTCATCAGCAAATCCTTTTGCTAGTTCTTCTCCATTGCTTCCAAACATAATGTCATCAACATATACTACAACAATCAGGAGTTCATTTTCATGGGCTTTTATGTACAGATTGTTGTCTACTCCACCTCTCTTAAAGCCTTGTTTTTGCAAATATTTATCCAGACTTGAGTACCAAGCACGAGGAGCCAGTTTTATTCCATATAGAGCCTTCTTCAGTCTGCACACATAGTCTTCTTTGTCTATTAAAGAGAAACCTTCTGGTTGTTCCATGTAGACTTCTTCTTCCAGATCTCCATTTAGAAATGCAAATTTCACATCCATTTGATATATCTTGAAGTCTTGGTGGCATGCAAAGGCCAAAAACATTCTGATGGCTTCCATTTTGGCTACAGGAGCAAATGTTTCATCATAATCAAGTCCTTCAATTTGTGAATATCCTTTGCAAACTAGTCTGGCTTTATTCCTGATTACCTGCCCTTGCTCATTCATTTTATTCTTGAATACCCATTTTGAGCCAATGATATTTTTCTCAATTGGTCTAGGAACTAGTTCCCAGGTATTGGTCTTCTTAATTTGGTCCAATTCTTCATTCATTGCCTTTACCCAATACTTGTCCTTGCTGGCTTCTTCAAATCTCTTTGGCTCTATCTGTGATAACATGGCTATGTATACCTCTTCTGTTTGTTCTGTTACCTGCCTTCTTGTCTGGACCCCTGCTTTCTTGTCTCCTATGATCTGATCTTCAGGATGATTCTTCTGAGTGTATCTTGAGGGGGCTTTCGAGCTCAGCTCTGCATGTTCTGTTGTATTGCTCGTTTCATCATTATTCTGGTTTTCTTCTTCATGGTTGTCTAATGTACTGCAGCAGTCTGTCTCTCTTGTATTGTTTGGACGTTCTTCATCAAATCTCACATCAATACTTTCAACTATTTTCCGAAGAGTCTTGTTGTAGCACCTGTACCCTTTACTTTTGGATGCATATCCTAGAAATATCCCTTCATCTGCTCTTGCATCAAATTTTCCAAGATTTTCATCATTATTATTTATGTAACAATTGCTTCCAAAGATTCTAAAATGTTTGATTGAAGCTGGTTTCCCATGCCAAAGTTCATAGGGAGTCTTGTCACTGCTTGGCCTTAAGTGAGATTTATTAAGGATATGCACCGCTGTGTGTACCGCTTCTGCCCAGAAGGTTTGAGGAATATTATTCTCCTGCATCATGGCTCTGGCAATTTGTTGAATAGATATGTTTTGTCTCTCTGCTACTCCATTCTGCTGAGGTGTCCCTGCAATAGTAATTTTTTGTTTTATGCCATATTCATTGCATAGATCTGCAAAGTCATAATATGTGAATTCACCTCCTCTGTCCGATCTGATGCATCTTAGCTTGCAACCTATCTGATTTTCTGCTAATGCTTTGAATATTTTGAATTTGTCCAAAGCTTCCGATTTATTCTTGAGGAATGCAACCCAAGTCATTCTAGAGAAATCATCGATTATTAGCATGAAGTAGGATTCTCCACTTGGTATTTTAGTTCTTGCAGGACCACACAGATCCATGTGCACAAGCTGGAGTGGTCTACTTGTTGATAACTCATCTTTGGACTTAAATGATGTACGGGTCTGTTTACCCAATTGACAAGATTTTCATATGGTATTAGAAGGCCTTTTTATTTCTGGCATGTCTCTGACCGCTTTCTTTTTGCTCAGTCTAATGATATGATCGAAGTTGAGATGTCCCAATATCCTATGCCATAACCATGACTCCTCAAGTTTTCTAAGATGGCATGCTTCATCTTTTTCTTTCACGATGTAAACATTGCTCTCTGTTTGAACACCTTTGAGCAGAGTCTTACCTGTGGTGCTTGATCTGACTTCACAGTCTTGTGCTCTGAACAGAACTTCACAGCCTTTATCACATATTTGACTGACACTCAAAAAAATTTCTTTCAGCCCATGTACAAATAGTACATCTTGGGCCTTACCTCTGCCATTATCTAAGCTGACTGAGCCCTTTCCCTTGATTTTTCCTAATTTATCATTGCCAAAAGTAACATTACCAGTTTTCTTTTCATCAAAAGTTATAAACTTGCTTCTGTCTCCAGTCATGTGTTTAGAGCAGCCACTGTCCAAATACCACTGGCTTTTCAGGTCTTGAGCAGGTTAGAGCCAAGTCACATTTATTCACCTTCTTTATCCACTGGAGGCACCCTTTTGTTTGGTATCTTTTGTGAAGTGATGAACTACACCTTCTTAGAGGACATTTGGAAGGTATATGTCCAACTTGATTGCATACACAACATTTGATCATAATTTTTGTAGAATTATGAGTATGAATATAATTTCTTTGATTCATAAACCTCCTTGAGGTGTTAAACATCAATCTTTGTCCATACTTTCTACACTCAATGATTTTATGGCCAAATTCCTTACAATAAAAACAGTAACCATAGAAACTATTTGCATACCTGATGTAAGGTTGTCTCTTTCATTTGTTTGCTTGAGGCAGTCTCTTCAATGTTTGCATCTTTTGCTGGTTTGAATTACTCCTCCTTGCATGAAAATATGTAGCAATGTGTCCCAGCTTGTGGCATGCATAACAGGTGGCATTCTTCATAGGAGGGAAGAATCTCCTTTGATGGTTTCCAAATTTTACATACTCAGGGGTCTTAGTATTTATTACATTCTTTGCTACTAGTGGTTTCTTCTGATCTCTATCTTCCTTATTACAGGTTTCTTCTTTTGTAGGAATTGTTTGAGTTTCTTCATAATTCTTCTTTGCTTTTACAAAAATAATCTCTCTGTCAACCTTTTCTTTGCCTTTACTTGATTCTCCTTCATAGCCTATTCCAGTTTTTATCATAGGCGATATTTGAGCAACCAGAATTTCATTCAACTTACTAGAGATTGTTGTTTGAGAAGAGTTTATAACCAATTTCCTTTGAGCATTTTCTAATTTCTTCCTGAGACATACTACTTCTTCCAATTTTTCTTGTTCCTGAGTTTTTTCCTTGATTTGCTTAAGTAACATGTCCTCTATCTTCTTGGCTTCTTCAAGCTCTATCTTTAGATACATCAGGACTTCTGAATTCTGTTCTTCTCATACAAACTTGAGGAGAATGTCCTTTTGTTTTCTGCATTTTAGCTTGAGTGTATCAATCTCTTCCAGAGCACTTCTTAGCTCCCCCTCAAGGTCGACTTCACCTTCTTCTTCTTCATCTTCTAGCAGGAGAACTTCAAGTTCTTCTATGGCCATCAATAAGAATTCAGAGGTTCCTTCTTAACTTGAAGGTTCATCTGAGTCTTCAGATGCACTGCTGTCTTGTTGAGCATAAAAGGATTTTCTGTTGAACTTCTTTCCTTTCTGCCAGTTTTTTGATGTATTTTTCTCTGTTTCTTGAGCCTGATTCCTTAATTTCTTGTGAGGACACTTAGCAGCATAGTGTCCCACTCTTCCATAGTTAAATAATTTTGAAAGGAAGTTTACCTTTGTATTTACCTGAGCCTCTATCCAATTTATTGACAAAATTTTCCTCTTCTTCATCTGAGCAAGAGCATATATCTTCCTCTTCTTCTTTCTTCTTTTCTGTTTTAAAGGTTGCCTCTCTCGTACTTGACTTCTTCTGTGGGAGCATCATCTCGTATGCTGTTAAATTTCCAAGTAGCTGGTTCATGGTCAAGGTCTCCCAATCAATTGTTTCTTCTATTGCAGACACCTTGGGATTAAACCTGGATGGAAGAGATCTTAGAATATTTTGCACAATTATACTTTCTGGCATGGTTTCTCCAAGAGCTTTCATATTGTTAACAATTTCTACAACTTTTAGGAAGAAATTGTCAATGTCTTCATCATCATTCATTTTTAAGTTCTCAAACTGGGCTCTATAGACTTGAATTTTGGCAGTTTTTACTTTCTTATCTCCTTCATGGATGTTATCCAGAGTATCCCACATCTCTTTGGAAGTGTCTTTGTGCATTACTTTGATAAACTCTGCTTCACACAATCCATTCAAGATAGCATTCATGGCTTTTGCGTTAGCTACAAAATATTGTTTGGATTCTTTCTCTGATTCAGTTGACTTTGGGGCATATCCTAATTCCACAGCACCCCAAACTTCTATTCCTAGAGACATTATGTATGTCGGCATCCTAATTTTCTAGAAGGAATAACTTACACCTGTAAAGAAAGGGGCTTTATTGGTTGAGCATCCTTCTTTACTAGCCATTCTGAGAACCTAGAATCTCCTTTCAGTTGTTAAACTGGTACAAAGGAACCTGCTCTGATACCAATTGTTGAACCCTTAGTTAAACTGAGAGGGGGGGGTGAATCAGTTTAACACATTCATGGTTTTTGAAGCTTTTCATTAAAACTTATTTACCCTTCATTTCATGTCCAACTTGATATGTGAGTAATCTTAGAATGTGAGCAGCAAGTATTAATATAATATAACAATAGACTTTAATATGAGAGCAGCAGGTATTAAGCAGATGATATAAATCAGATCAACACATAAACATCATGCACAAAGACACCAGATATAAGTGGAAACCCATAAAGGGAGAAAACCACATCTTATTATTATTGTGATGCAAAGGCAAGCTCCAACTCCCTCTCACCACTATTTTTCTGCAGGCACCAACCTACAGGAGGCTCCAACCTCAATTCTGCAAGCTAAAACTTGCAAGGAAGCATCAACTCCCTTCAATTTTCTGCAGGCACCAACCTATAGGAGGCTCCAACCTCAGTCAGATACAACTGACAGCTATCAAGCTTCAAGTTGATAGGGAAGCTCCAACTTCCTCAACTTATCACAAGAAATTTTTGCTGATTTACCTCAGATATTAGCTCTGTTCAGTAGCATCTCTTTCTGCTCCTCTCTTCCTTATCTTCTCTACCTAAATATTCTATGCCTTTTCTTCTCTATCCTTACTCTCTCATCCCTTCACTTATGCATATCAAATTATATATATAGAGTTCCTCACATGACTGTTTGTATTCCACAAGGAATTTGGAGTGAACAGCCATGACTCTTTGACTTCTGTCTTCTCATTCCTTTGTCCAACTCATTTAAAATTATAACAATCTGTACAAATTTCAATATTACAGTGGGAGTTTTGTTTTCCTACTAGAGACTTGCCAATGCATCACAAACAATAAAAAATAATTACAATATTTGCATTCACATTGTCAATTACACACTTCAATTTCAATAATCTCCTTTTCTGGATTTTGGCTTTACTGGATTTGTCTTTTCTGCTGTTGTTGAGTGACTGTTCTGTATATTTCTGTTCATCATGCCTGCAAAATTCCCTGTGACTTTTTTAGTTCATATATTCTTTGTTTACCTCTGTTAGGCCCACATTTTCATCCCTGTGTTTATTCACCTGTTCACTATACTTTTGTGCACCTGCTGCATATATAACTTCTTTTTAATATAACAGCTGATTTTAAATCTGGGAAAACTCCCAAGGTTCTAATCTCTTGAGCTGGCACATTAATCAACTGTGGAGGCTTCTTATACTCACGATTATAAGACCCATAAAATACATAATATTCTCTTGTAATAAACCCATTCAATTTTTTAATACAATTTTGAAGCAATATTACAGCTCACTATATTAAATATCAGCGTAGTATATATATCAGCATATGTATATGTTTCCCACTTAAATATATCACTTGATAACGCTCACATCCACAGTCCCGTTTAGCTCTCACTATACCCCGTTCTTCTCTACGTGGTCTTCCTCAACTTCCTTTTGATTTCACACACACAGTCATACGTATGCATTTTATAATTTATCCTCTTCCATATTATGACTATGGAAACCCTTAAATATGTTCAGTCACCATCTTATAATAAGGTTTCCATCCTTATATTAGTAACCGAAGTTTTTAATAAATTACTATAGGCCTCGGCCCCACCATACAATCGACGAAATCAATCAAATACACACGCTCGTATCTTAAGTTAACCTTCGTGCATCTTCCCAATATGATCACCATCCGATGGCTTCCCTCCAGATCGACGGCTTGTATCGATATCGCACAGGGTCCTCAATCGAGAGTTAATGCGCGATGGCGCACAGTGAGAGTAGTTTTTCCAACTTGCTCTGGGACACGCATCGTCCGTCTTGTGGAATCGCTCCCAAATCCTCAAATACCACCCACCGTGTAAAGGTGGTGCAATGAAAACCATAAACCACCGTCACTGTTCATCGTGGTTCCGCCCTTTTGGCTCGGGGTTCCGCATAACTCTACGTTCCGCTTCTGGGTTCCGTCTTCTGAGTTCCGCTTAGTACAGGGTTCCACTCCCTTTTGGCTTAGGGTTCCGTCTCACTTATATATATGAATTCCACTCTTCGCCTTCAATGAAACTCGCTTCTATCCATACACAACAATTGCTTCGATTCTTCTGGGCTACCACCATATGACTCAGCTCAAGGTTCCGTCAATTTATATTCTAACCCTTTGGTTCATTAATGTTTCAACACGACTCCTTCGCATACTATAACGTGTTTCTTCATCAGGTTATACATTCCCCATTGCTTACTGTATCGTGGCAACCCGATATCTTATACAGATTCATGAATCTACCCCTTCCACAGAGCTTACGATGTTTACAAACCATGAGTAACAAATTCACACTTGAAAATAAATTCAAGCAGTCTACACAGGCATAATTGTCCACAGAGACTCAAATATCCTTCCTTTTGAATTCAATCAAGAATATACATATAATTCACAGAGAATTTAGAAGCAATCCCTCATCATTATATACAAATGTAACGATTTACAAGAACATTCACTTATTCTATTCAATGGCCTTTTTCTCCTACTCTGTCTCTGGACTCTGCTACTTTGCTTTTCTCTTTTCCTAGTTACTGTTTCAGATGCTCCTCCTTTGCCAATTCCTTTGCCATCAATGACAACATTTCCAACATTTTGCTGCCACAGTCATTTCATAAGATGGAATCATGTATATACAATTTGGTGTCAATGGTGCACACCAAGAATTTTGTGGCTTCCCCCACAAACCACCCACAAGATATCCAACCTCAATGCTGCAATTAGCCTCAATTACATCATAATATAAAGTATAAGAATGGATGATCCTCATTAATGCAACATGTTGCTCATATAAAGTAAAGAAAGGAAAATCATAATACAAATGTATACCTCCTCTACCATGTACTTCGGTCCTTGAGCTGAAATGGCTCAACTGAAAATGCTCCCTCACTCCCAATGAGAAGGAAGGTGGCTGTAACATCCTCTCTGTCCTCATCCACGCTATGCATCTCTCCATATGCTGAAATATATCATAATAGATGCCCTCCAAATAAAACTCCTTTGCCAAGGAAAGATATGGATCAAAGTGGCTGGAAAAGAAGTCCTCATGTGTTGCATGTAGCAGCTCCTTCTTGAGCTTAGAAGCTCTAGTCAAGATGACTCTTCCATGAGAATAGATGACCACATCCTCCACCATTTATCTATCATCTCCATCAGGATCATCAAGAATCATGCAAGCACCAAGATCCTTGGAGTACTCTACCAAGAGTTGAGATCTCCAATAGGGATCAATCCTCCCAAGAGACAGCGCTGGTGATCTGGCATGTGAAGCTCTCCTCATGCTGCTACCTGCTACTTTGACATCCCCCATGCCAAATTTCTCTTCCAAACTCTTCACCCCTCCAAAATCCAAGAGTGGTGAATCCAAAGACAAGATGTATTTCATTAACTCTAGATCAGGTTGCCTCCCGGGTGGAATGCCTCCACGTAGTGAGACATCAATGTCAAGAGTAGACTGCACATATGATTGGGCAATCTTGCCCTTGCCCTTATAGTGCAAATCAGTCTGCCTCTTCCTTGCATTATCTCTCTGAAATAGAAAAGGGTGTGTGCCTCTCATCAAGTGATGATGCTTTCCCTTCCTACCTTCTCCTTCCATCTGCAATGCTTCACAATCATGCTGCTCATTGATTGTGCTTTGACCTCCATGTATGAGATCTTGGGGAACTTCTTGCAAGGATACAATAATCACTCCTGTTGGAGCATGTGCTCCCCCTTCCTCTGCATGAGGTACTGGATGTGCTCTAGATGTGACAGCGATGTTGCCCTCATCTTCATCAATGTGTATGGGAAACATCTCAACAATTGGATCCTTTTATGAAAAAAAGATCCCCATGCCCTCTTGTTTGGGAATATGAACTAGAGGTCTTGCCTCTAACAATGTGTAATGCAAGATGTCAGATTCTCCCATGGTTTTTTGAAGTGGATTCTCCTCCATCACATGCAAGGTTTTTGTTCTCTCAATTTTTTCTTGCTCATGTGCCTTAGGAAGTTTCCCATCAATGTTTCAATGAATCTTGCATAAGAGGAAGTGTTTGCATTTTTCAAAGAACAAGATTCAAAAATCCACCATGCATGGGCCTTACCTCTGAAATTGCAGCACTAAAATCCTGATGGCTTCATCTTCAGAAATATGGTGTTGCTGAAAATAGGATTCTAGCTCCTTCAACCAAGCTCCAGCTGAACATGTAGGTGAACCTTCAAAAGTAGATAGAAGAAATCTATCTGCATCCTGCTTCTTGCTCCCCTCCACCTAGATATTGCAAAACTATTGGAAATCATTATGATATCTAAACCTCTTAGTTTGAGATTCATACTCCTGCAACAAATCACTAAGAGCTCTCCTCTTAGGCATTCTTCCTCCTTTCATCCATCTCAAGATAGATCTAGGCACTTGACTGCGCTATGCATCATGGTGTGTAGCTGCATGCTCACACTCACCATGTGAAAATATAGATTCAACTCTAGATTCAAACTCCTCTAGAGATCCCATCTCCATTCTTGTTTTCTTCAGCTCTCCTTGAAAGATTTGCATAGATCTTGGAAGAATCTTTTTGAGCATGTCTTCCTTTCTTCCTTCACATAATGGAGCCTTCTCCTTTCTGTCCATCTCTCCTTTTACTTGAAGTATAATGGCCTGAGATCCACAGGATGAGCCAATATTTAAGCTTTGATACCATTGTAATATCCAAAAATAGGGAAAATAAGTAGTATTGGGAATATATTAAAATATTCCAAAATTGGACTGCTCAGCAATATCTTCACAGAAAAATGAATTTCCAGAAATATAAGCCATATAAATTAAAATAATCACTTGGATCCATTAGATATATCCATCTAGCATCTAATTCCAAGAGGAGATCAGAAAAAAAAAAGAAACTAGGTGAGGTAAATAGGCCTCACACACCTAGTGTAACTGAAAATCACTAAAACCCCAGAACACTGCTACTCAAAAATTATGCACAAACGAGACAGTGCAGTATTATGAGGGTTTCAACTCAGAAAATAGGATAACAATTAGATCTACTCATATATTAATCAATAATGCTTAAGAACTGAGATCTAGTCTCCTTATACAAAATACAAGAGAACCTGGAAAGGGTTTCTTGCCATACACTCTGCTTACAAATGTGATCTTCAGAAAATTACTGAATAATCACTGTAACACTGAAGAATAAGAGTGTATAAGGCTTAAATATGTCTAGTTTGATGTATATCCCTCAAGGGCTTCCTCCCATGAAAGGATGAACCTCTCAATCACAAGAAAACACTGCAACGGAGCCACTAGACCATCCACTAAATATGCCTTCAAAAATAACGCATTCCCTAGCTGGAATAGCACTGGGAATGTTGGGAAATGTGTGGCATAATTCCATAGATCTGAAATGAGCTCTAGACCTCTCCAAACAGATCTATCGATAGAAGGAAACCTCCTTCCTATGAGAAACTAGCTCAGAAAAGTGGGATTCCAATCCCTTCCACTGCTGCACCCTGCAACACAGCACAATCACCTCCAGAAACTGTGTTAATGAAGTAAGATAAAGCTTGGCCTAAAAATCTGATGTGGAAATCATGCAAGAACTCTCCCAAGAGGCTCCTCAAGGAAAGAGGTGGGATTACTGCTCGGGAACACCCGGTGCTAAACAACACAGCATCCCTGCTAAACAGCAAGAGGAAGCAAAATTCTGAGCAGACAAAAATAATAATCTAAAACATAATCAACAATGTTTCCATCCTCTTCCTTAAATAAAAAGTGAGTTTTCTTGCTATTGGCCCCACCAAATTAGTTCATTTCCATCAAGAGATTTATCTCCCTCCAAAACTGCGTTATTCCTTCCTTGATCCCTGCTCCTCCACATCTGCGTTGTGGACTTGGTCAAAGTAGACTGAATCAACTTGATATTATCCTTGTTCACACATGGAGGTGTTTTATTAAGCTGTAAGGAGTGTCTCCTTTCACACTTGAAGTGTTTTTATTCCTTCTTAGGACACTTATGGGCTTTTCTACCCTTTTATTCACTGGCTAAAGATACTGGTAACTCTAATGTTCCATTTAGCTTTGAAGCTAAAATTTGGGAACATTACATCTCCACAGGACCTTTTCCCTCTGCCTATTTCTAAGCCATTTCCATATTTTTACCCCTCCTCTCTTTCATTTTATTTAAACCCACAACCTTATAAAAAACCCGCCCAAACCTTCGAATAACAATTAAAACGCGGGCTCACTTCTTTTCACCTGCACCTTTTACTAGGCAAATATCCACCATTGATCGGGATTTGTTCCCCCGATCCAACAGCCATCACCTCTCCTCCCTTCATTCCGCATATAATCCAACCCCACACTACACGAAAAATTTTGCCACGTCATCACGCCTCGACACCGCCCTCCATTTAAACCCTCGTCGAATAAAATCCTGCCACCTATCCTGGGCTCCACTCCATAGATCTGTGCCCTAGCCCCGAAAGCCATCTGCACCGTCGATCTCACCTCTTGAGATCTGACAACTCACATTCATATCGCGTAGGATTCTGCACCAAATTTTAAAACTCCTATCCCACGTAAAAAAATTGGTTTCGCCCTAGACACGCGTCAAATTATCTATGGAATCATGCGGCCCCAGGAAAATACCACTTACCGCCTTTCACATGCGCAATAAACCACTGCGGTTTTCCCAAAAACTGCCTTTTCCCTTCCCATGCTGAAATTCAAAGATCTTCCCCTCTATTTTATTTTCCCCGTGGTTTCGCCTACAAAACCATTCTTTTCACTCCTTCCTCCTCTGCAAATCACCCCTCATGCTCAAAAAACCCCGAAAAATGCAGTTTAAACCCCTCCCACAGGATCTAAATTAAAGTTGTTTTATGTTTTTTGCAGGTTTTCTATTGGCGGAAAAGGGCCCAAAATGTCCCCCCACAGTCAAAAAGTAACCAATTAAACCTCTGGATGACGATCCGAGAGGTGAATTCACATAACAAGAACCAAGATCCTGCATAAAGGTTAACCCTTGATGACTCATGATCATAAATGGGTTATAAAACCTTTCAGCCACAATGAAGAAACCCTCCCTGCACGTAGAACAAACAAACAAATTAAATAACAGAAGGATCAAAGGGCTAAATTGAAATCAAAGTATAAACACAGAGGATTAGCTCTTAAAATCAATGATTAAAGATGAAATTCAAAGTTTTAAAGGCAAGAGATGAATAAACAAACAAATCATAAAGCATAATGATAAATAAGGACAGTAAAACAGATTATAAAGGTTAAATCAAAGATCAGGGGCCTAATACTGAAGTTTTGTGATTAAAACAAAGATAGATAACCCAAAGATAGCTTTGAATGACTCAAACAAAGAAGCAATTACTTCTCCAAATAAAAATTTGCCACCTACAACATGTTTTCTTTCAATAAAGGCATCAGACAGTTATTGCACAGTCAGAGATATTTTAAAGAAGCTCAACAGTTATTGCAAAGTTATTACAAATCCTTTATAGTCAAATATTTCAACTAAAATAACTCAGAAGTTATTATTTCAGAGCAACTCTTTCAGATATTTTTGCCTTGGGCCTTGCATGGTCTCAAAGGAAAAAATTCATTAACTCTGCAATAAATAACATTTAAACACCCTAGACTGGCAGCACCTTCTCATTTTTCATATAAATATTGCATATGAGCCTCATTAAAAATGTTAGTTACTCGATGGTTATTACGCTGATTTCTACTAATAAGCTAGTTCAGGAATGCTAGACTCAACTGAAGAAAGCTCTAAGTTGCAGAGAGCTATTGTACATGGAGTATTGTAACTAGCTTGATCATCAATAAAATAACATGTTCATAGGATCCTTGAGCTATATAAATGGTGAAGTTTCCCTAAATTGTTATTGTTTCTCCTTATGTTTTTCCATTTTGTTCATCTTCTCTGATAAAGAAACAGAAGTTTTAGATTAGGATCTACTGTTTCAACACCCTATTTATGTCTTTATTTCTCTATGTTTATGTTTTCTTCTGCAAGGTCTGATTGGAATATTCTTAATTTCCTTCTACTTACATCTAGCTTATTGTCTTGGAAATGATTCAATAGAGTGAAACCAAGGAAATTTTGGTGTGCCCATGTTCCTTTGAGTAAGACTTGAGATATTGTTTTCAAAACCTTTATTTAAAGTATGTTTACTAGAGTCTAAAACCAGAGAGGTTTATGGTATGTCCTACCCTTTGGTCTGCCTCGAAATGTCGCTTTGATGAGTCTTTGAGAGTTTGTCGAAACCAGATTATATTATTTATGTTTGATCTTAGGCCACTCTTATTGTTTTCTTATATGTTCTCTTTATCTGAAAGTAGTCTTTTGATTGTTGGATTGTTGTCTGAAAGGTTGCTTATTAAAGGTTTGTCCAAAGAGATTTATGTTTTTCCCTGTCCTTTTGCTTTCTCCCAAATAGTTACCTTAAAAGGATTTTATTGTCTAAGTAGAGCTAGAAGATTCTTAACTGACTATATCTTTGTTGCCTTCACAACTTATTATTGTTTCATATCACAACCTAATCTAAAGAATCCATTTGATATAGTTATCTTGCCCTATGAATACCCTTGCAGAGTTGATGAACAATTAAATCCTTTTATGATTCCATAGCCCAATGGATTGATGTTTTCTCATGGTCTATTTGTTTAGCTGAAACATTCCCTCAATCAGTCACACCACTGATCCTTCAATCTATCATTTAATCCAACCAAAACAAACAAGTCCTTAGAACTTCATAACTAGCCTAAAATAATAAACAAAGAGCATATATCAATTGAAAACACCTTTATAGAGAGATCCCTCTCTGAATCTAGGAAGGCTAGGTCCTAGGATTCCAAAGTGGTTCTAATGTGGCCCCTGCAGTGTTTGTTCTTGCCACTCTTACAAATTACATGGAGCCAACATAGTGGCGACCATACTGGGAAATACTAAGTAATAAACATTTCAAATTCACTCAAAACTTAGAAAACCTCATTAGTCTAAGATGAATAGAGTATTGTCTAAGAATGGTTTCTGATTGATGATGGTGGAAAACAATCAGCCATAACACAAGTAAAAATCCTCCACCTGGTGACTCCACTAATTTTCCATTGACTCCACTGGGAAACTTACCCTATCATAAAAATATTAAACAATACCCAGTAAAAAATACTTTGTGAGTTAAGTATCTCTTTTACAGTTTGGTTTGTGTCTTAAGACTGTTATACCTCTAAAAAACCTTTCTGACTTGTTGGGTCCAAAATCCTGGCTTCTAGAAGAATCCATACTAGATCCCATCCTGACCCAAATCCCCCTAAAATAGTTGACAATCCTAAAAGCATCCTTAGGAAGTCTCCTACATCCAAAAACCAAACTATTGACAAACCAATCCACAGAGCAAGTTCTTTCCCTGAGAACCTTATAAACTTGCAAAATACCCAAGTTGACTTACCCCATATAAAACACTTATCCAGAACTAAGTCACAAAGTGGTATAGACCAGATAAACCTTGAGCTTGTAGGCTTACAACCAAGTAGTAGTAGGGAAGCCTCCCCTTCCACTCCTCTTGATTTCCATTTTCTCCAAAACTTTGGCTTCTCTCATCCTAAATCTGTTCAACATCACTTAGTTGGACCAAGTACTTCGGTTACACCCACCCATACATCCATTGTTCAAACTACTCCACTCCATCATCTACCTCCATTTTTTAACCCCCCATTGTTTCCACAAGACCATATCATGGCAACATGGTATGCTCCCTTATTCCTTCCCTTACCTCTAGTTGCTCTACCACAGGACCATCAGTCCAAGGCTCCATTATATGATGCTAGTAGTTCTACTACAGCTCAACAACATGTGGATAGAATGAATGACTACTTTGACAGACAAGAAAGAGATGATGAAACTGTTAAACTTAGAATGTTTGCTCAAATTTTAGGGGGAGAAGCAAGAAAATGGTTCAAAGGCTTAACCCCTAACAATATTAATGACCTCCCTGCTTTTCATCAACTATTTCTAAACAAATGGGAAGTCAAGAGAAATCCCCTCCAAATCTTATAAGAATACAATGATCTTAAAATAAATGTTGGAGAAAGTGTCCAATATTATTGCACTAGATTCAATAGTGCTTATAATTTACTCCCTCCACAAATGAAACCCCCACAAGGCTTAGCCTTAATGAATTTTCCTGAAGGATTTGACTCAGACATGTGTTATCAATTAAGGGAGAGAGAACCCCTCACATTAGAAGATATGCAGAAAGGGGCAGTAAGTGAAGAAGCCAACCTAAATGCCAGAAGAGCTATATTGAAATAAAAAAAAAGGATGCCTGCAAATATGAAACTGGACCCTCCACATCAGATTCCAAAATTGATAGTCTGGTTAGAACCATGGAGATGATGATGGAGAGAATTAACATGAATGAGAGAGCTTATCCTAAATAAAATCAAGCAGCTCCTCAAAATAAAAATCAAAATAAGAATAAAAACTTTAGAAGGAATCCCCCTCAAATTAGACAAAGAGGCCCTGATCAGCAAGTCAGACCTCCTTTCCAACAAAACTATGCTGATGGAGATGAGGGAGTGATTGAAGAAACAGAGGGAAATCACATAAAATTATTGGGAGTAAAGAATGAGGATACTATTTTCCTCAATGAATAAAAACAAGGCATACATACACCTTATGATGAAGAAAGCCTAGTATCTGTGTAATATTCCTTTTCAGGAATTTCTGCAATATGTTCAATGGAGACGTTGTATAAGGAAAACCATGAAACAGAAATGAAAAACAGGACTTGGATCCTCTTATATATGTTGTATGTAGCTTAAATATGAAATGGAATTAGAAAAAAATCATTCTAGCTACACTAAACAGATCTCCCCAGCTCAAATGTGCTCAAAAGCATGCCAATCCCATGACTTCACACCATAGAGTTTCTAAAGATTGAAAAAGCGTAATTTTCATTAGGGTTTCTACAGAAAAATATGTTTCAATACATATCTAGAGCTTTCATTAATCATATAATTATAAATGGGAGGTTTTACCTCCTTTACATGGACATTAGAACACCTTGGCAAGGGTTTCCGGCAAAATATCAATATAAAATGCAGTACTGCAGAAAATAACGCAGTCCACTGTAACTCTGTATTACATAAAACTAAATATTATATAAAATGGATGCAAAATATAGAAAATGGCCAAAGGCCCTCCTTAATAGACTTCCCGGAGGGAAATAGGCACCTCTTCCTCCAATACAAGCTCAAAATCAAGGGGTTTACCCCTGCTGCTGTTGCAACTGCAGAAAAGACGCAGTTAATGGAAGTGACTGCACTGTATATGTTGATGGCTGAATAACCTCAAGTTAGATGATGGAATATTAGCTCAGGACCTTCCCTTTTGATCTCTTAAACAAGCTGAACCAAAGGTGAAGGTGGAATTCCTGCATGAGAATCCTTTGCACTGAACAGTGCTGCAACTACAGCTAAACAGCTGAAGCTTGCAAGTAGTCAAGAAGACCAAACATAGATGAATACTGAATTCCTATTTTTCTGCTATCTCCTCCTTCTTATCCTTGGTGAGCCTCCTCACCCCGGACCCCACTCATTGTTGAGGTGACTTCCTAGGAAAGATTCATCTTTCAAAACTGTGTTGTCCTTTTTGGTTTCCCTCCTCTTGTAGTAGCGTTGTTGACTTGGTCAACTAGATCTAGGTCACTTTCATTTTCTCTCTTTCCCACCAAGGTGGTTTTATTTTTCCTCCTAATATAATCCCTTTTCACACTGGGAACTGTTTTATTGTCCTTTTTACTCTTCTACTTCAAAAATGGAGCAATTATAATATTCCAAGTAGCAGTGGCTAATTGGGAATATTACAGTCCTCCCCACTCAAAAATTTCTTGCCCACAAGTAACAGTAAAGAAGGATGCTGCAAGATCTTCTCTCCCCCCCAAGTGGAATCCTCATTTGGTAGATTCCTCTATCGAATTAGATATTCCTTGATGAATCTGTTTCTTAGTTGCCTCTCCCTTGTGTCCGAGATTGCTTCTAGCTGCAAAATTAGGTGGCCCTCATCATCAATGGGGGGGAGATCCATGTTGGCAACTACATTTCTCCCAATGGCATTTTTGAGGCAAGAGACATGGAAGATATTGTGGATCTTGCTTCCCTTAGGAAGCTCCAGCTCATATGCTACCTTACCGACACACTTGACCACCTTGTATGGCCCATAGAAATGTGGTTTGAGCTTCTCAGCTCCCTTCTCCTTGAGTGTGGATTGTTTATAAGACTGAAGATGCAGATAGAATAGATCTCCCACCTCAAACTGTCTCTCTATCCGACCACGGTCTGCATACATCTTTTGTTGGTTCTGGGCAGTAGCAATGATGTCTTTGAGTGCTCTGAGTATGTCTTGATTCTCCTAAATCCATTCCTTTTCTCTTGGAACCTTACTTGCCCCAAAGATCACATCATCAAATGAGAGTGCCTCATACCCATATAAGGCTTGGAATGGAGTCATGCCAATATATATATGGTGAGTAACATTGTAACAATACTCTCCAAAGTGGAGCCAACGCAACCAAGTCCTCTGTTGCCCTGCTAGATAGTTTCTCAAGTAGCCTTCCAGCCACTTGTTCACTATCTCAGTCTATCCATCGGTTTGTGGGTGATAGCTAGTGCTTGGAGTCAAATAAATCCCCACTAACTATAAAAGTTCTTGCCAAAAGCCACCGATGAAGCGACTGTCCCGATCACTCACTATGGTCCTTGGGAGACCATGGAGTTTAAATACATCTCTAAAGAAGAGCTTAGCTACCTGTGAAGCAGTATAATGTGCAGAAATGGCAAAGAAATGAGAGTACTTTGTTAGTCTATCAACAACTACAAAGATACAATCCTTACCCTGTACTGTTGGTAGACCGGTGATGAAGTCCATAGAGATTCTTTTCCACTTCCCATCTGGAATAGGTAGTGGCTGCAATAACCCAGCAGGGTGGGTGTGTTCTCCCTTGTTCTGCTGAGAAATTGTGCACCCTTTGACATGTTGGAGCACATCCTATTCGAGACCCTTCCATGAGAATCACTCCCTTATGGCCCTATAAGTCTTTGTGAAACATTGATGCCCTTCAAGTGGGGAATCATGTGATGCTAGTAGGATCTTCTCCTTGAGCTTGGAATTCTTAGCCAGGAAGATCTAGTCCCAGTAATAGATGATATCATCCATCACCCTATACCTCTCATCCGATACCACCTGATCAAGTCTCTCACATGCAAAATCATCTTTTGAATACTCAACCAAAAGTTGAGCCTTCCAATCTGCATCCATGCCCCTCAAAGATAGCATTGTAGGCCTCCTGGATAGAGCATCAGCTACTACATTTCTCTTCCCCTTGACATACTGTATGTCAAAATAATATGCTTGGACTTTTCTCACCCACTTCTATTTTCTCTCCTGGAATTTTTTCTGTTCAAGGAAGAATCTAAGACTGTTATGGTCAGTCTTCACCTTGAACTTATTCCCCACCAATTATTGCCAGAATTTGGCTAATGCATGCATGATAGCCAACATCTCTTTATCATAGATGGGGTATAACCTCTCATGAGGGAGCAACTTCCTGCTCTCAAAGGCTATAGGATTCCCACCTTGCATCAAGACTACTCCAATCCCTTCACCTGATGCATCACATTCTAGAACAAAAGGTTGAGAAAAATCAGGCAAAACCAAAACATGAAAAATACCCATTACCTCTTTGAGCTTATCAAAAGTTTCCTGCATTATAGGTGTCCAATGGAAAGCTCCCTTATTTTTCAAATCTATGAGTGGTGCTGCTAGCTGTGAAAACCTTTTCACAAACTTCCGATAATAAGTTCATATGCCCACAAACCCCTTGAGTTCTTTTACATTCCTGGGCTCAGGCCAATCTCTATAGCCTGGATCTTTTCCTCATGTACCCTCACTCCATCCAATCCTATGATGTGCCCCAAATACAACATCTCTGTGAGGCCAAATTCACATTTGGAGAGCTTGGCATAGAATTGTTGCTCCTTGAGGATATGTAAAATTGTCTCAATATGCTACAGGTGCTCCTCCCAAGTGCAGTTGTAGATAAGAATATCATCAAAGAAGACCAATATAAAATTTCTCAAATTACCATGGAAGATGTGTTTCATGTCAGATTGGAAAGTTGTTGGGGCATTGGTCAATCCAAAGGGCATCACCAGAAACTCAAAATGCCCATAGTGAACGCTGTCTTGGGGATATCTTGCTCCCTCACCTTGATTTGATGATACCTAGACCTCAAATCAATCTTGGAGAATTATTTAGAACCCCTCAACTCATCCATGAGTTCATCGATCCTGGCTATAGGGTACCTGTTCTTCATAGTCTTCTTGTTCAAGGATCTATAATCAATGCACATCCTCAATGTGCCATCCTTCTTCTTTACCCTCAAAGTCAGATATTTTGGGAACCCTCTTAACGCTGCAATAGCTCCCCCTCTCGGTGCAAAGTCTTCTATGGATGGTATAGCGCTGGCCTCCTTCTTGGAGAAGGTATTGACATAATGTGTCCCTCCTGCAACACATTCTCCCTCCAAATCACGAACAAGGATTATCTTCTTTGGCCCTGAGGAGGTCTCCTGCTGCAATAATGTTCTTACCCTGGGCAAGATGTGTTGTAAGTCTCTAGCTTTCTCCATAGCTTCAAGGAGTGTGGTTGGTTTAGTGGATTTGAACAACCCCTGCAATGGTTCAGCCACCCCATCAAAAAACATGCATACCTTCCTGCTCATAGTGAGGTTGGATACCATCACTGAAAGCTACAAATATTCAGCAATATAATCCTCAAGATCTCCCTCCTGTTTGAGCTTGGTTAACTTGACAAAATGGGCTTCCAGATCTCTTGGATCAAATCTCTCCACTAGCCTCTTGGTGAAAAATGAGTATGAGGTGATATGATGATGCCGAAGTGTGGTCAGTCCATGAAACCACCATCTTTAGCCTCCCCTTCTAAGTGCAGCGTAGCTATCTTGATGGCTTCTATTTCAGAAACCTTGTTTAGTTGGAAGTATGTGTCCAGCTTCTCCACCCAAGCCTTGGTTTTACACTTAGGTTTTCCATCAAATGTGGGCAAGAAGAACCTTACCATACTACATTGTAGGGCTGATACCTACATCAAGTTCTCCTCCTTTTGATGAGGACTAACCCTCCTTCCATCCTTGATCTAGCAAAACTCCTGAAAGCTCAAGTACTCTTTGAACCTTTGAGATTGGGATTCATATTCCTCAAAATAATATCCCAGGGTTCCATCCTTATCTCCTCCAGATATAAATGAAGGCATGGTAGAGAATTGTGGTGCAACTGAATGCTCCATGCCATCTGAAGTGTTGGTGCTTGCCTCATGTAAAAACCCTATAGAATCCCCTTACTGCCTCATCTCCTTGAGGTCCCTTGCAATGTTCTGCAAGGTCTGAAGTATGATATTTGAAATATATTACTCCTCCATGTTGAATATAGATTATCCCCACAATTTGAGCCAAGAGCAGAGCTCCGATACCACTGTAATATTCCTTTTTAGGAATTTCTACAATATGTTCAATGGAGACACTGTATAAGGAAAACTATGCAATAGAAACAAAAAACAGGACTTGGATCCTCTTATATATGTTGTATTTAGCTTAAATATGAAATGGCATTAGAAAAAAATCATTCTAGCTACACTAAATAGATCTCCCCAGCTCAAATGTGCTCAAAAGCATGTCAATCCCATGACTTCACACAACAGAGTTTCTGAAGATTGCAACAAAATAATTTTAATTAGGTTTTCTATAGAAAAATATGTTTCAATACATATCTATAGCTTTCATCAATCATAGAATCAGAAATGGGAGGTTTGACCTCCTTTACATGGACATTAGAACACCCCGGCAGGGGTTTCCTACAAAATATCAATATAAAATGCAGTACTGCAGACAATAACGTAGTCCACTGCAACTCTGTATTACATAAGACTAAATATTATGTAAAATGGATGCACAATATATAAAATGGCCAAAGTACCTCCTTAATAGACTTCCCAAAGGGAAATAGGCACCTCCTCCTCCAATACAAGCTCAAAATCAAGGGGTTTACCCCTGCTACTGCTGCAATTGCAGAAAAGACACAGTTACTGGAAGTGAATGCACTATAGGTGTTGATGGCTGAATAAAATCAAGTCAGATGATGGAATATTAGCTCAGGCCCTTCCCTTTTGATCTCTTAAACAAGCTGAACCAAAGGTGAAGGTGGAATTCTCGCATGAGAATCCTTTTTACTAAACAGTGCTACAACTACAGCTAAACAGCTGAAGCTTTCAAGTAGTCAAGAAGAAAAAACATAGATGAATACTAAATGCCTCCCTTGCTGCTATCTCCTCCTTCTTATCCTTGGTGAGCCTCCTCACCCCGGACCCCACTCATTATTGAGGTGACTTCCTAAGAAAGATTCCTCTTTCAAAACTACACTGTCCTTTTTGGTTTCCCTCCTCTTGTATCAGCATTGTTGACTTGGTCAACTGGATCTAGTTCACTTGAATTGTCCCTCTTTCACACCAAGGTAGCTTTATTTGTCCTCATAATCTAATACCTTTTCACACTGGGATCTGTTTTATTGTCCTTTTTACTCTTCTACTTCAAAAATGGAGCAATTATAATATTCCAAGTAGCAGTGGCTAATTAGGAATATTACAATCTGAAGATTACAAACAAGGTTTTGAAAATGCTATAATGGAAGTACACAGACAATATGACCTTAGAAGTAAAAAGAATTAAGACGCTCCAAAGAAGAAAGCCTCTGAAATTTCTGCTAAAAAAATTCTGAAAACATTTCTAAAAAGACAACAGAAAACAACAAAACAGTAACTGAAAGTTCTGATAAAAATAAAGGAAAAAACAACAAAATTAATGACAAACTTAGTGGTGACCAAAGTAGCACTAGAAACTCAACTAATGCTCCTAGTAGAACTATTTTAAATGTTGTCCATAATAAAAACTAGCAAGCTGATTTTGCTGAGAAAACAGTGACCAACAAGGCTGATTTAAACATTTCAAAAGCACAGATACCTTTCAGCATAGAGAGTGAAATTTTCAAAACAAAGATCCCTGTTCCTCTCATTGAATTAGTCACACAAGATGTATATAAAACCCAACTTTTGAGAGCTTTAAACAGAGGAGAACAAACTGATTTTGTCAATGTAACTAATGATAAGCCTGAGCTTCTTTTTGGACCAGAAGTAGAAGGGAAATTTCAAGGAAGTGTTCCTCCCTTTTATGTCAGTCTAAACATCCATGATAATATTTTTCACAATTCCATGCTTGACTCGGGAGCTTCCCAAAACCTAATTCCAAAGGTAGTGATGGAAAGACTAGGCCTTGAGATAATTAGACCTTACAAAGATTTATAATCTTTTGATTCCAGCAGAGTTAAATGTCTAGGCCTGATCAAATATGTATGTGTCAACTTAGCACAAATACCAGCCAAAAGCTTAGTGATGGAAATTTTAGTGGTTGATATACCCCCTAAATATGGCATGCTCCTTTCAAGGTCATGGGGTGCTAAACTCCAAGGTACCCTGCAGATGGATATGACTTATGAAACCATCCCTGTCTTTAGTCAACCAAGAAGACTATACAGGGAAACACACATGAAATACATGGTTAATAGTCAAGATAAACCAAACAACTCCCCTCTTTATTCTATTCACACAGACCTTGACTCATTCATTCTTTACAATGATGAAAATCTTAATGAGCAAGGAGAAGGAGATGATACACCAACAGTATAAAAAGAGGGAAGAGAGGAGAAAATACTAAAATAGTTTGCTAACTTAGAATATCACAGCAAACATGATGAAAATCATAGGCAACAAACCAACCATCAACACAGGACTGATCATGAAAAATAAGATAAGACTCATCATAGTGAAAACCTTGAGGAATAAAGTGAAAATGAACATAGTACAGATCCTAAAAACCAACATAGTGATAGCCAAAATAAATAGGACAAAGAGGGTAAAAATGACTTTAATAACAAATCTGAAATTGAACCTCTTTGGAGTATGAGTTTTGATGGGTCTTGTAGAAAAACTGGTTCAGGAGTAGGCATATGGGTACATAACACAGAAAATAATCATGCTGAAGGTCATTCATACGAACTAAAATTTCAAAGCACAAATAATATAGCTGAATATGAGGCTCTCCTCTTGGGACTGCAATTATTAAAAAAATTAGGAGCCAAGAGGATAACTGTTCATGGAGACTCATAATTGATTATTAAACAAGTGAATGGAGAATATACTTCCAAGCATCCAAGATTACAAGCATATAGAGATGTTGTTGTTTACCTCTTGAAAACATTCACAGAATATGAGCTTAACTTTGTCCCTAGAAACCAAAATATGCTTGCCAACAATTTAGCATTTGCTACTAGTACATGTCTAAAACCTTATGAAAGCAAACAATACATAGTCCAAGTCAAATATAGACTACAAGTCCCTGATAATATCAAGTATTGGAAAGTCTTTGAAGGAGATAAACATATAGAGGATTTCCTACAGTCGAGAAATGGGTTTGAAATGATCAATTCAGACTCAGAGTATGAAGAAGACTGTCCTACTGAGGAAAAAACTTATGAAGAAGAAACTCCTAACATTGCTGATATAAATATGTTAACTAGAGAACACCCATATAAAGCAAAGCTGAGCACTAAGTTAGAACAATAATATTTTGAAGTACTGCAGTCTCACACTGTAATATTCCCAAAATTTAGACCTCATCTAAATATAATATTATAGTTGGTTTTATCTTTAGATAAATGAATAAATGGGCAGGGAGGCCCATTAACAAGAATAATAGCATTCCTCATGTGAAAAGAGGAAGAATAAGCAGTTGGAAGGAGCCCATTTAGGTTTGAACAAGGAAGATATCATGTTGATTCAGTCATCTTTGACCAAGTCAACACATGTTGTCTAGATACATTGCATCTCCTTGATGAACAAGGCAGATTTGGTGGAGGACAACTTGCATGAGCTTGGAGGAAAATGTGGTTGGGACCCAATGAGAAGAGGTTCAATTGCTATATATGGAGAGGTTGGAAGCCTTTTTTATTCATGTTATGATATATTATTATTTGGTCTGCTTAGACTTTTGGCTTCCTCTTGCTGTTTAGCAGGGTTGCAGTGTTGTTTAGCACAAGGTGTTCCCAAGCGGGAATTCCACCTCTTCCCTTGAGAGGCCTCTTGGGAGAGTACTATACTGATTTGTTCCACATCTAGGCTTGAGGCCAGGCAGAAATCTTCAGTCATAGTGTTATTCCTGTAGCAGGTTAATGTTGTGTTGCAGGGTGTTGCAGTGGAAGATTGATCATTCCACTCCCGGGTTTGTTTCTCAGTAGAGGGTGCCTTCCTTCTCTTAAGAGATCAAAAAAAGAGATTTATGAGCTCATTTCATATCTTGGTAGTAGGCTAAAGCACCTCTTCTCTCCTATAGCACAATCCCTTGTAGGAACTGCATCATTTTCCAGAGAGTTGTTGCAACAGGGTTTTTACCCTTGTTTTGAAGCTACTTTCCTAGGGAAAGGGCCAACCCTTCTCCCGAAAAGCTAGAGGAAGGGATATTTATCCCTCTTTGTATTATTCAGCTACATTCATGTCATGTTGTAGTGAGACTTCATTATTTCTGATCTGAATAAATCAAATCTGCTTTTTTTGTACATGTGTCTCAAGAAACCCTTGCCAGGTTATCTCTGTAATGCAATAAGGAGGCCAGATCTCTGTTTTCTTAGCATATTGTGCCATAAATATCCATATATATGTTTTTCTATTGAAATTTTGCAGAAACCCTCATGAAATAATGCTGTACATGCTTCAGTCTTTTCTGCATAATCAAAGTCATGGGATTTGGGTGTTTTTAAGGCATTATAAGGTCGGGAGACATGTTTAACATATCAAAAGGGATTTCTTTCTAATCCCCTTTTTATGTGAGGTCCTCAATCTATATGCTAAGGGAAAAAACCATTATTTCCCTTTGTTATCATGCGGTCACCTGGGAATAACGTTTTTAGGGTCTATTTTACTGCTTTTCCCCACTAGGAGATAGTGTATAAAGGCATACTTTTGTTGATATGTTCATAATCTGATGGAAGTGTGTTTAAGACACATTTTATGAGATAATTTGTTGTATTACTTCATTTGTGCTCATGTATTGTTGTAGCTCCAACTCTAGAATATCTTAAGATATTCTCATTGTTGTAGAAATTCCCTATTTTGGGATATTACAATGGTATTAGAGCTTCAATATTGGCTCAGCCTGTGGATCTTAGGCCATTATACTTTGAGGAGAAGGAGAGATTGACAGAAAGGAGAAGGCTCTGTTATGTGAAAGGAGAAAGGAAGACAGGCTTACAAAGCTTCTTCCAAGATCTATGCAGAGCTTTCAAGGAGAGCTGAAGAAAATAAGAATGGAGATGGGATCTCCAGAGGAGTTTGGATCTAGAGCTGGATCTAGATTTTCACATGGTAAGGGTGAGAATTCAACTACACACCATGATGCACAGCACATTCAAGTGCCCAGATCTATCTTGAGATGGATGAAAGGAGGGAGAATGCCTAAGAGGAAAACTCTTAGTGATTTGTTGCAGGAGTATGAATCTCAAACTAAGAGGTTTAGATATCATACCAATTTCCAAGAGTTTTGCAAGATCCAGAGGGAAAAAAGCAAGCAGCAGGATGTAGATAGATTTCTTCTATCTAATTTTGAAGGCTCACCTACTTGTTCAGCTGGAGCTTGGGTGAAGGAGCTAGACTCCTATTTACAGCAACACCACATTTTTGAAGATGAAGCCAACAAAATTGCAGCGCTAGATTTCAAAGGTAAGACCTATGCATGGTGGATTTTTGAATCTTGTTCTTTGAAAAATGCCAATACTTCCTCTTATGCAAGATTCATTAAAAAATTGGTACGAAGTTTTGATGGGAAACTTCCTAAAACACATGCATTGGAGCAGGAAAAAATTAAAGAAACAAAAACCTTTCATGTAATGGAGGAAACTATAAACCTCACTCCACTTCAGAAAACCATGGGAGAATTCGACATCTTGCATCACACATTGTTAGAGGCAAGACCTTTATTTAATACTCCTAAATAAGAGGGCATGGGAATCTCTTCTTCATAAGAGGATCCAAACATGGGAGGGTTGCCCATACACATTGAAGAAGATGAGGGCAACAACACTGTCATATCTAAAGCACATTCAGTACCTCATGCAGAGGAAGGGGGAGCACATTCTCTAACAGGAGGGATTCTTGTATCCTTGCAAGAAGTTCCCCAGGATCTCATACATGGAGGTCGAAGCACAATCAATGGGCAGCATGATTGTGAAGCATTGCAGATGGAAGGAGAAGGTAGGAAGGAAGAGCAGCATCACTTGATGACATGCACACACCCTTCTATATTTTAGAGAGCTAATGCAAAGGGGAGGTAGACTTATTTGCATTATGAGGGCAAGGGCAAGGTTTCCCAACCATATGTACAGTCTACTCTTGACATTGATGTCTCACTACATGGGGGCATTCCACCTGGGAGGCCACCAGATCTAGAATTGATGAAAGACATCTTGTCTTTGGATTCACCACTCTTGGATTTTGGATAGGTGAAGAGTTTGGAGAAAAATTTTGGCATGGGGGATGTCAAAGTAGTAGGCAGCAACATGAGGAGAACTTCACATGCCAGATCACTAGCGCTGTCTCTTAGGAGGATTGATCCATATTGGAGATCTCAACTCTTGGTAGAGTAATCCAAGGATCTTGGTGCATGCATGATTTTGGATGACCCAGATGGAGATGACAGATATATGGTGGATGATATGGTCATCTATTCTTATGGCAGAGTCTTCTTGACTAGATCTTCTAAGCTCAAGGAGAAGCTGCTACATGTAGCGCATGAGGACTTATTTTCCATGCATTTTGATGCATATCTTTCCTTGGCAAAGGAGTTCATTTGGGATGGAATCCAAAATGAAATATTTCAGCATATGGAGAGATGCATAGCCCGGATGATGATAGAGAGGAGGTCACAGCCACTTCCCTACTCTTTTGAGGTGAGGGAAAATTTTTGGTTGAGCCATTTCAGCTCAAGATCTCAAGTATGATGGAGGATGTACAATTTCACTTTATGTTTTGTACTTATTTTCTTTATATGAGTAGCATATTGTACCAAGGAGGATTATTCCTTCTTGCATATTGTATAATGATGTACTTGAAGCCATTTGTAGCATTGAGATTGGCTATCTCATTGGTGGTTTGTGGGGGAAGCCACATAGATTTTGGTGTGCACCATTGACACCACTTTGTACTTTCATGTTTATATCTTGTAAAATTATTGTGGTAGAAAAAAAGTGGTTAGAAAAGCACCTGTTTTTTTTTTTTATTTGGTGTAGGAAAAGGATGCACTGCACTGGTTCCTTGTGTGGGACCTTGATCCACTTTCTGGTTGTCATATGACAACTTGTTTCTATTGGTTTTTGCTTCCATGTATTGCTGATATTTCTATGTTCATGGGGATATTTTTTTGGAAAGTGGGATATGAGTTGAAGATGCCCATTGGGAGCATGATTCTCCTTACTTTGCATGATGCATGTTTCAGGAGCAGCAATGGGTAACCCATGATTGCCAAATTACGTCTCCCTTCTTCATGTGGGAGGAGCCATTTGGAGAACTTGAGTTTTTGGGGGAGGCACTTCATGGTTTATTTTTTTAGTGGGGTAGCTTGGGCCATTATTGGAGGCCATATTGTTTCATACCAAATACATAAACAGCCCCACACTTATCCTAAATGGAGATAAAAACATGTGAAGGAAGGAAAACTAATCTCTCCATGCAGCCCCACTACATTGCACAAACAGGGGGTTGATGAATGTTTTGATGAGCTACCTAGGATGGCTCATTTCATTTAGATGATAGCATGGGTGATGGAATCACTCATTGGGAATAAGATTCCCCATGTGGGTCATCACTCCTACCTTGAGGAGGCCATTGGACAACAAGGAGATTTCCACTTGCACCTTCCACTTTCCCATGTTTTACACACTTGGGAGGAATCATTGGAGGACAGATTTGTTGCTAAGCTATGGTGGGGATCTATTGATGAGGAGGCCACAAGAAGGAGGGAGGAATTTTGCTCTTCTTTTTCAGTTGCTTGAGAACAAGAAACATTTTGAAGGGGGAGGACTGTAATATTCCCAATATTTAGACCTCATCTAAATGGAATATTATAGTTGGTTTTATCTTTAGATAAATGAATAAATGGGTAGGGAGGCCCATTGAAAGGAAGAATAACATTCATCATGTGAAAAGAGGAAGAATAAGCAGCTGGAAGGAGCCCATTTGGGTGTGAACAAGGAATATATCATGTTGATTCAGTCATCTTTGACCAAGTCAACACATGTTGTCTAGATACATTGCATCTCCTTGATGAACAACACAGATTTGGTGGAGGAAAAATTGCATGAGCTTGAAGGCAAATGTGGTTGGGACCCAATGAGAAGAGGTTCACTTGCTATATATGGAGAGGGTGGAAGCCTTTTTTATTCATGTTATGATATATTATTATTTGGTCTGCTTAGAATTTTGGCTTCCTCTTACTGTTTAGCAGGGTTGCATTGTTGTTTAGCATAGGGTGTTCCCAAGAGGGAATCCCACCTCTTCCCTTAAGAGGCCTCTTGGGAGAGTATTGTACTAATTTGTTCCACATCCAGGATTGAGGCCAAGTAGCAATATTCAGTCACAACGTTATTCCTGTAGCATAGTAATGTTGTGTTGCAGTGGAAGATTGAACATTCTACTCCCGAGTCTGGATCTGTTTCTCAGTAGAGGGTGCCTTCCTTCTCTTAAGAGATCAGAAAAGGAGATTTTTGAGCTCATTTCACATCTTGGTAGCAGGCCAAAGCACCTCTGCTCTCCTAAAGTGTAGTCCCTTGTAGGAACTCGTCATTTTCCAGAGAGTTGTTGCAGCAGGGTTTTTACCCTTGTTTTGGAGCTAGTTTCCTAGGGAAAGGGCCAACCCTTCTCCTGGAAAGCTAGAGGAAGGGATATTTATCCCTCTTTGTATTATTCAGGTACATTCATGTCATGTTGCAGTGAGACTGCATTATTTCTGAGCTGAATAAATCAGATCTGCTCTTTTTGTACATGTGTCTCAAGAAACCCTTGTCGGGTTATCTCTATAATGCAATAAGGAGGCCAGATCTCTGTTTTCTTAGCATATTATGCCATAAATCTCTAGATATATGTTTTTCTATTGAAATATTGCAAAAACTCTCATGAGATAACGTTGTACATGCTTCAGTATTTTCTGCATAATCAAAGTCATGGGATTTGGGTGATTTTATGGCATTGTAAGGTCGGGAGACCTGTTTAACATATCAAAAGTTATTTCTTTCTAAACCCCTTTTTTATGTGAGGTCCTCAATATATATGCTAAGGGACCAAACCGTTATTTCCCTTTTTTATCATGCAGTCACTTGGGAATAATGTTTTTAGGATCTATTTTGTTGCTTTTTCCCACTAGGAGATAATGCATAAAGGCATACTTTTGCTCATATTTTCATAATATGATGGAAGTGTGTTTAAGAAAAATTTTATGAGATAATTTTCTGCAGTACTTCATTTTTTCTCATGTATTGTTGTAGCTCCAACTCTAGAATATCTTAAGATGTTCTCATTGTTGTAGAAATTCCCTATTTTGGGATATTACACACACTAATAAATTGCCAAAGGGACTGGTGCCTCTAGAAGAATTGTTTGACTTCAATGATGTTGCCAAGAAGCCAAAAATGGAACCCATTGAAACTAAAATAGAAGAGTGCAATATAGGTAGTAAAGAGGAGCCCAAAATGATTAAATTATCCAAAACACTGCCAGCTCATATAAAACTGAAATATCTTGAGCTTTTTAAAGAATTTTCTAATGTTTTTGCTTGGAGTTATGAGGAATTAAAATCATATGATACAAAGATAATTCATCATAAGATACCCCTCAGAGAAAACCAGAAACCTGTTGAGCCGCTAATATTACCACTTTTTAACACCTATTTCATCCATTTCTACTCTTCTTTATCATGTAATTTATCATAATTTATCATATAAATCCATTTTATAATTATTTATGGTCTTATGGATAAATATTATTTATTCTCCTTTATTTTTAATAAATTGATGATTATTATGCATAATTTTATCAATGATGGTTTATTAATATATTTTGTAACAACACTCACCATTTTAGCCTCCAAGATATTTGCTAGATTGCAGATTTGATCTCCAGCACATCATTCAATATTCCAACTCAGAAATTCACTGGAATAAGAAGTGATAGTTTGTGGTTGATATTCTGGACAAATGGAGAAGAATCTGGAAAATCTGGAACATGGGTTTTGTCTATAACGGACCGAATTAACTTTGGTAAGAATGGTTTGACCAAATTCGTCCTGTATTGAGAAAAACGGAAGGTTCTTTGAGCATGATTTTATCAGATTTACTGTTGCAGCCATCTTCCAAATTATCTCAGCTGCAAATCCAAATTCGACTTGTTCCTGCTGAAAGATTGATGGAATATATTTTCTTGCTGATCAAGTTGTTGGGGACAATCCAATATTGTTATGAGGGATCACATTTAATATTTACATTCTCCTCTTTCTGATTATAAAAGGAGAAGCATGTATTCCCGTTGGGGGGAACTATGGATTAAACATTCCTTTTGTAACTCTGTCATTTATTATTGACTCTTGTGATCAGAGAGCGATTGCTGTAAACATTATTATGCTTGATTAATACAAGATCTTGTTGCCATTTAATTTCTTAACTCTGGAGTAAAGCCCAACGGTGTTTCACTGGTCGTTACGGGCCCAACGCTGGTGGATCGATCCGTTGTTTGTATCATTACCTTTCAATTATCATCATGTGATATTTTGTATTTGTTTTCATTACATTTGCAAGTTAATTGGTTTGCTGTTTCATTGCTTATTTGATATCAGTGTGTTATATTAACGAATCGCGTTGTTGTTCCTGTATAATTTAAAAAGAATCGTAATTCTGTATAATTTATCTTGTTATACCTTAATAGAGATTTGACGTTCTATTTCAATTATTGTTTCATTCCATTTTCTGTTCCAATTGATTGTTGTTCCGTTTGACTGTTGTTCATTTGCAGATTGTTGTTCAATAGAATTTTCCATTCGATTCCATTAGTTAAGAGTTTGTTGTTTGGATTTATTAAATAGGATTTTCTATTCAATTCCTTTGATTATAGTGTGTTGTTTTTTTACTTCTAGAGCTGTTGTTCATTTCAGTTGATTAATTGCAAAGAGTTTGGTTTTGAGAGCTTTCCTAGTTTCCTTTCATTAGCAACACTTAGTTCAAGATTTATTTCCATTCAATTTCTTTAAAATAGGATCATCAACTGTAACGAATACTGGTTATTGCTCCCACATTCTGAGATTGATTATCTTGTTGCATCAATTTCTAGAGGAAAGAGTTATCATTACTGTTTCCTTGATTGATGTTTACTAAGTGAATGATTGGAATTCAGAGAATTTGAGTTTATGTTATTGTAGTTAGATTTATTTTCTAAGCATCCATTTACTCTTGTATTTAGAACACTGTACTACATATTACAAGGCATTACTCTTAGATTGAATTGTAGCCTCAGACAGAGTACACTCTTGAAATAAAAATTCGTTCCTGGATTGATAATTAATGTAGGATAAATAGGCGTTTAAAAAGACACCTTTTATACCTCAACATTTTGGCACCATTGCCGGGAAGAGTGTATGCCATTTAGAAAGAGTGACGCATATTTAATTTTTTCTGCTTGGGAAGAATTGGGTATTAAAGACGATAGGTAAGAACCTGCACACTGAGCAAGGAACACACTTGTTCACTAGCCTGCTTCACAGCAGAATTGAGTGAAATCTTAAGGTAGAAATGAATGCTTGCGTTTTTTTTAATTTTAGAGGTAGAATTTTTGAAAAAATCTTGCAATTCCACTTGAGTGGTGATGTAAGAACCACCCATTTCACTAACCAATTGTTAGGAACATTTGAAGGAGGATCCTCAAAGAAACACATGAATAACATCTTCTATTATGGTAAGAAATGGCTCACATTGCAAATTTTGAATTCCATATCAAGGATCTAGGAGGAGTGACACAAATGCACATAATTCCCCCACCGTCCTTACCAAATTTTCATGGTTTGACAAATGAAGATCCAGATACATTCTTATTTGAGTTTGAAATACTTTGTAGAGGATATGCTTATTGTACTAATGATCAAAGGTTGAAAGTGTTTCCTCTTACTCTAAAAGGAGCAGCTCTCCGATGGTTCATGAGCCTAGGAGGGAACTGCATCTAAACATGGGAGGAAATGAAGAAAATATTCTTGAAGAAGTACCAAGACTACTACAAATCCAATGGAGATATTTTTGGTATGATACAAGGGGAACATGAAAGCGTGGAGGACTATGTAGAGTGATTTCAATATAACATTCAAAAATCAAAGCATAAACATTTGGAAAAAAAGAGAACTTCAAAACACTCATTCTTAAAGGAATCAAAGATGAATTTTTAGAACTCTTAAATCTAATAGGAAAAGGTGATGTTTTTCAGTTATCATATGATGATGTTTGTAAATTGTGCATAAGGTATTCAAAAGGAATCTCCAAGGCTGGTAAGAATTCTAGAGATGTTTGTTCTTTCTTTTCCAAATCTGCTACAAGAACAGAGGATATAAGAGCTGAAATCAATGTTTTATTTGAAAAGTTCAAAATTGATTTTATTAGCTCTCTAAATTCACAATTGAATGTTTTGCAGGTTCAGAAAAATCAAGAATTTGATGGAGTGTTTTGCCCTCATTACTGAAAGGAGCATCCCATAGATAGTTGTTCTTCCTTATCTAGGATGGAAGTAGCATATCAAAGAGATGGGGAAGCTGCAACAAGGTCATAACCATGGAAATCATGGCCTACAGGTATGGTTCAAAACACTTCCTCTCCATTCTCTTACTTGCATAATTCGTTATGGAATACTCATATTTTAGGGCAGCCATGCCAATCTCAAAATAACCACTACCAATATTGTCTATAAGTTTGGCATGGTTCATCTTATGATTGTATGACTACTCTCCCTCATCTTGTAGCACAGACACATCTTCCAAATCTTCCACAACACCTTGCTTGCCTATCAAAATCATCCACTCAACCCAATCAACTACATCATCAAGAGGCTCCATTCCCTACACAATCTCCTGCTCAACTCATTCCACATCCTCACCATAATAAACCAGTGCAACATGCTTACAGTGTTGAACTGAAAAATTCGTACACCCTTCCCACCCATTCTATCTCACATGCACCATTGGAGAAAACTTACACTGAGACTCAGAATGTATCAAATCCAAAAATTGTAGAAGTTATGAAAGAAAATGAGGTTTCTTCTAGTTTGCACCAAAAAACCATTTTAAAAGCTCAAGAACTTCATGATACGACGACTATGGAAAATCAAGAAAGTAAGGGATACATTGAAGATTGGTTTCACTCCATTTTTTTGCAGTATCATTCCATACTTCAACAATTTTTGGCACCATATTTTCAAGGGAAGTTGGCTTCTCATACCCTACTATTTATCAACATGCATTTTTCAAATTTGGGTATGTACATACTAGAGGCCTTATTTCGGAAATTTCTCCACTAGAAATACTCTTATACATAATCATATTCATTTTTCCAATTCAGAGTAGGCTAGTGTAGAAAATAAAATAAATAAGGAAATAAAATAAACACTTTTTTTTTTTTTTTTGTAAAAATAGTTGTTTTTGTTGCAACACGCTGTGGAAATCAAAATCGGTGATAAATATTTTAATTTATTTGTGTATGTAGATGAATTATATTGAAAATAACAATTCTACAAATACTCATATTCATTTTTATCACCAATATGGAAAAATTTCTTGAATATCATTTTTTGGCTTGCGAGCTTGATCAAATTTCTGAAAACAGAGTTGGGACAGTCATGTTTTGGGGGACCAAAAGTGAATATTTTTAAAACTTGTTTCTATCCTATGTAGCCCTTGATTTATACTTTCCAACCCAATTTGAGTCACTCCGTTTGGATTTGAAACGAAAACGTTATAACCAAAACATTGACAGGGATTATAGTAGGCAGCTCGGGAACGGAGTTGGGACTGTCAGTTTTTGGAGGCCTAATATGATAGATTCCTCTATGAATCTAGTTTACAATGCAATTTTAATCACTCAATTTTGATATCGTATGAGGAATTGATGACCAAAATACTGACTGCCTATCATAAATCATCACTCTTGAAACTTTGTTTTCTCGGTTGTTCACTAGCGTATTTGACCCATCAATTATTCTTGTCTTCAAAAAAAATTTCTATTGGAGAACAATAAATTAATCTACTTTAATCTCCAATTTTAATAGTTTCAATCCACCATTAAACAAAAAATTTATGCTTGAAATATCAACTGTTGGTCTGAGTTAGAAAATCGAAAATGACTCTATTATGCAGGTTGTTCTAAGAAAATTTGACATATCATAGCATTGAATTTTTAAAACCTGTTTCTATTAGAGATAAAACTTTGAATTCACTTTCATTTGGCTTTGGAATCACTCAAATCAGACGAAAAATAAATAATTTATAATTGAAACAATACTGGTTAGCATGATTGGCCACTGCTCTCCCACAGGTAATAAATTAATTTTAATTTGTCCATGGATTTGTTCTACAGAGTAACTACTTGTTAGTTTTTTTGTATAATTATTGGATTAGGGGAGCTTTGCACCTCTCTTTCTCCATGATTTAATGTTTTATTGCAGGTAGACACTCATTTTTTGCAAGTCTTAGCAGAAAAATGAAGGTCAATTTATGGACGAGCGATCCTTGAAAGAAATTTTAGTGAAACAAGGGCATTTCATCCAGTTCATTACCTAATAGATTCATAACAAGAAGAAATGAAGAATTGGTTTCCATTTGAAGATTCATGTCACTGCTGCCAAAACATTTTTCAAAAAGATCATTTTTTTCCATTAGCAGATTGATATTCCCTTAGGAAATAACATCATAGCTGTTGTAACTTAATAAAGTGTTGTTTCTTTTCTGATTTCTTTTATGTTTTTGTGTTTCAGGTGTTGATCCCTTTAAATTGTAGTTTCCGCTCCATTGGAAATTGAACAATAAGGACCCCACCATGCAAGTTTCAATTACAAAAGGCAATTCTTTGGCAGCACCAATTCTGTAAAAAATTACTTTTTCTTGAAACCTGTACATAAATTTTCCTTTCTATTTGATTGGATTTGCTTGATAATAGATTGTACATCAGTTTTGTTCTTTCCTCTATTTTTTTTCCCTTCGTTGTTCCGTACAGAAATTTCTACGTGCATTTTCTTTGTTGTTCCCTATAGGGAACATCACTTTTTTGTGTCTTTATTTTTCATGTTATTCCTCTTAAGGAACAATAGCCATTCCTCTTAAGAAATAGTGTGTTTGTGTGTTTCTTTTTGTTGTTCCTTTCAAAAGGACCAACATTTCCGTTGATTAGTTTTGTTGTTCCTTTCAAAAGGAACAACACTTTTGCCATGTGTTTTTGTTGTTCCTTTCCGAAGGAACAGCAGTTTTGGTCATTTGTTTTTGCTGTTCATTTCCAAAGGAAAAACATTTTTCCCGCTTGTTTTTGTTGTTCCTTTTGAAAGGAACAACATGTTTTTTCCAACTATTTCTATTGTTCCTTTCAAAAGAAACAACATTTTCGCAGATTGTTTTTGATGTTCCTATTAAGGAACAACAGTTTTTCCATCTAAGGAACATCACCTTTTGAGTGCATTTTTCTTGTTTTAGAACAACATTTTGAGGATTTTTGTGAATTCTTCATGAATCTTTTAAAATAAAACACACAATTTATGCAAAGACACAAAAATTAGAGGTTACTGGAATCAGAAAATCAAGAGAAATTGTAATTTTTAAGAAATTGTTTTGTAGTGATAAGAAAAGGAAAGGACACAATCATCTATATCACTTTGTTGTCTTTATTTTCACTAAAATTAATATGATCGGTTATCTTTATCATGTTGGTTCTTCCCTAAATCTTCATAACTCTCTTTGATTTTTATTTATTGAATAAGAATAAGGGCATACTTTCTCTATTGAGATGTTTATACTTCTTCCACCATCCCTACTCTTAAGGAGGGTTGAGTCATCCTCTATACATAAATAGGGAAGTTCCACATGAAAAAAAAGAAAAAAAAAACTCTATATGATTACTAACAATTCTATGATATGGCAGATGGAGGATAGGGGGTCTCATCAATAACCAGCCTACCATGATTATAAGGGAGCAGTGAAGTGGCATTCCCATTATGGCTACCACACCAGGGATATGATCCAATGTACAACTCATAAGAATAAAAAGTCCTTGGAACAAGAGGTCTCGTCACGAGGCGGCCTACCCACCTTTCACTCCTTCCTGGTGAATGGCATTGTGATTCATCTGGTTCCCAAGCCAGCACAATGGCCTCCATCATGACATTACACATCACTTCCCTAGGCATAAATAAAGGATAATGGTTCCAAGGGTGAGAAAGTAACTTTGTCAAGGTTATAGACACATGTGGTCAATAGAGCTCTGTTGATGGTATTGGAGTCATATTTTTCACAAATCAATAGCAATGATAAACCATTTTCTTATATCTTTATCTAATATCAAATGAGAGTATGCTCCTAAACCCTTTGTTCAAAACCTCTTATGCATGAAATTTATTTATAAATCGATCATAATAGTTTATGTGGATAATGACCGCATAAGTATTTTTTTTCACATCAGCTGTTCTTTTTCCTTATTTTCGAATCATTACATAAACATTTCCATATCTACTCACGATTTCAAAATATGCATTTATTTCAGTAATGCGATAATTTTTTGAGCATATCATAAGTATGTATGCCTTTCCATGCTGTACAATTGCTATGCAGTACGCTGCTCTTCTATCTACTAATTTGCCACAATATTTATACAGAAGTTTTTCTGATTGAAATTTTGACATACATCTTATCTGTTGCTCTTCAAAATTAAATCTGTGGATTCAAGAAATTTACATGAAGAATTGTGATTTGTTTACTGAACGTGCACAATTCTTCAGATATAATGTGTGTGCATGGCTTCCACCTTTTGCATCATTTTCAGTATTCGTTCAACCTATATCAGCTTCAACAAATGCCAGTCCCTACATGTCATTCCACATTTTTTTTCAGAGGTAACACTTGAGGTAAAATAGCATAATTTTTTGATTTATTATGAATTTAGGAGAATTTCATGAAAATCCATTGAGCATTATTTATCATCATTCATTCCACATCTTTACCACTTCCCATTTTTTAGAGACATATCATCTTTTAGTTTGGGGAAGCGTTTCTTTCTTTCATTTCTTTCTTATGACCATGTCAGTAATATTCTTTATCATCCATTGATATTCTTATTCATTCTCAACACCTCCCTTATTCCATGTTGTTTTACACCAAGCATCGATTTCAACAGATTGTAGCAAGCAAATCTCTTTGTTTTCTAGCATTGCATGAGGACATGCTAATTCTTCAGTTTGGGGGAGGAATTGCTACACATGATGGATGTTTTCTACTTTCTTTCTCCTTTAAGGCATACAATTTCATTTTTATATAGTGCAGAAATTGATTTGCATATATCTTTAAAACTATGAACTGAATTCTTGTGATTTCTGGATAATAAAGAGGTATCATTAAAATACACAAACCCAGATAATTTCACGCTAAATTAGTTCATAAAATTTCGAAAATTATGCACTATCACCTACAACCATTTTGTTTATATCTCATGATCCATGCATCAAAATGATCTGATTTTTGAAGAAATGGTTAATGAAGTTTGTTGTTACTTATGTCACATTTTTCTACAACTTCATATACATATAGTTGAACGTCAACTATAAAAATTGTTATGCCTTCATCAAGATTGCTAAAATTGAATATTCATTATTTGAGGAAAAAATCATTTGTTCCATCCATTTCATGAGTTGGGATGAACAATTTTTTTTGCTTGGTTAACACATGGGTTTTTTTCTTTGGGTTGCATGAGGACATGCAATATATTTAGTTCTAGGTTGCATGAGGGCATGCAATATATTTAGTTTGGGGGTATGTTGAGCCACTAATATGACCACTTTTTAATACCTATTTCATCCATTTCTACTCTTCTTTATCATGTAATTTATCATAATTTATCATATAAATCCATTTTATAATTATTTATGCTCTTATGGATAAATATTATCTCTTCTCCTTTATTTTTAAGAAATTAATGGTTATTATCCATAATTTTATCAATGATGGTTTATTAGTATATTTTGTAACAACACTCACCATTTTAGCCTCCAAGATATTTTCTAGATTTCAGATTTCATCTCCAGCACATCATTCAATATTCCAACTCAGAAATTCGTTGGAATAAGAAGTGACAGTTTTGCGGTTGATATTCTGGGCAAATGGACAATACTCTGGAAAATCTGAAACATGGGTTTTTTCTAGACGGGCCGAATTAACTTAATTCAAAGAATGGTTTGCCCAAATTCGGCCTGTATTGAGAGAAAAGGAAGGTTTTTTTAGCACGATTTTCCCAGATTTACTATTGCGGCTGTCTTCCAAATTATCTCAGCTGCAAATCCAAATTCGACTTGTTCCTATTGAAAGATTGATGGAAATATATTTTCTTACTGATCAAGTTGCTAGGGACAATCCGATATTGTTATGAGGGATCACATTTACTATTTACATTCTCCTCTTTCGGATTATAAAAGGAGAAGCATGTATTGCCGTTAGGGGGAACTATGGATTAAACATTCCTTTTGTAACTTTGTCATTTATTATTGACTCTCTTGATCAGAGAGCGACTGTTGTAAAAATTATTATGCTTGATTAATACAAGATCTTGTTGCCGTTTAATTTCTTAACTCTGGAGTAAAGCCCAGCGGCATTTCACTGGTGGTTACGGGCCCGGCCCTGGTGGATCGATCCGTTGTTTGTATCATTACCTTTCAATTATCGTCATGTGATAGTTTTTATTTGTTTTCATTACATTTGCAAGTTAATTGGTTTGTTGTTTCATTACTTATTTGATATCAATGTGTTATATTAACGAATCGCGTTGTTGTTCTTGTATAATTTAACAAGAATCTTAATTTTGTATAATTTATCTTGTTATACCTTAATAGAGCTTCGATGTTCTATTTCCATTATTGTTTCATTCCATTTGCTGTTCCAATTGATTGTTGTTCTGTTTGACTGTTGTTCATTTGTAGATTGTTGTTCAATAGAATTTGCCATTCGATTCCATTACTTAAGAGTTTGTTGTTCGGATTTATTAAATAGAATTTGTTGTTCAATTCCTTTGGTTACAGTTTTCTATTCATTTACTTCTAGAGCTATTATTCATTTCAGTTGATTAATTGCAAAGAGTTTGGTTTTGAGAGCTTTCCTAGTTTCCTTTCATTAGCAGCACTTAGTTCAAGATTTATTTCCATTCAATTGCTTTAAAACAGGATCATCAATTGTAAAGAATACTGGTTATTTCTCCCATGTTCTCAGATTGATTATCTTGTTGCATAAATTTCTAGAGGAAAGAGTTATCATTATTGTATCCTTGATTGATGTTTACTAAGTGAATGATTGGATTTCAAAGCATTTGAGTTATGTTATTGTAGTTAGATTTCTTTTCCAAGCATCCATTTACTCTTGTATTTAGAACATTATACTACATATTACAAGGCATTACTCTTAGATTGAATTGCAGCCTCAGAAAGAGTACATTCTTGAAAGAAAAAGTTGTTCCTGGATTGATAATTAATGTAGGATAAATAGGCGTTAAAAAAGACACATTTTATACCTCAACAAAACCTTTTAGACAAAAATTCTGCAGAATAAAACCTATGCAGTTACCTCTGGTTGAGAAAGAGATCAAAAAAATGTATGATGCTGAAATCATAGTCCCAGTGAGATGCTCATAATGTGTATCCAATCTTGTATCTGTGAGGAAGAAAACAGGAGAAATAAGGCTTTGCATAGACTTTAGAAACTTAAACAAAGCCTATTTAAAGGACAACTACCTCTTGCCCAAAATGGATCATATCTTACAGAGGTTAGTAGGTTCTAAAATAATTTCTTTGCTAGATGGATTTTCAAGATACAACCAAATGCTGGTACACCCTGATGATCAACTTAAAATAGCTTTCACTACACCTTGGGGCACTTTTATGTTTTTGAAAATGTCCTTTGGTTTAATGAATGCTGGTGGCACATTCCAAAGAGCCATGGATATTTATTTCTCAGAAGAGATAGGCTTCTTTATTGTGATATATTTAGATGACATCACAGTCTATTCCAAAACAGATGAAGAACACCTTGCTCAATTAAGAAAAGTATTTGAAAAATGTAGAAATTATTTTCTATCCTTAAACCCCAAGAAAAATTTATTTGGCCTCCAAGAATGAAAAATTCTAGGCCATATCATATCTGAAGAGGGAATAAGAATAGACCCAAAAAGGATTGAAGGAATATTGCAAATCTATCATCCTAGAAACATCATAGAACTGCAATCCTTCATTAGAAATATTAATTTCTTAAGAAGGTTCATACCAAACCTTGTTGAACTCCTTAGAAACATAACAAACATGCTAAAAAGGGAAACAAGAGTAAAATGGACCATTGAAGCAAAGAAATCCTTTGAACTGGTTAAACAAGCACTAACTCAAACACCAGTTCTCATTAGCCCTGATATTAACAAAGATTTCTTCATCTTCTCCTTTGCATTAGAACATACAGTTGTTTTTGTCCTACTTCAGAAAAACATAAAAGGAAAAGAGCGACCCATTGCATTTTTCAGGAAAGCATTAAGAGATGCACCTCTAAAATACAACATAATGGAAAAACAGGCTTTTGCCTTAATCAAAGCCTTGAAACATTTCAGAGTTTACATTTTACACTCACACATCATTGTTTTTGTTCCACACACAGTTTTAAAAGACATTTTAACACAAGATCTTGATTGCAAAAGAGGAAAATGGATTGTTGTTATATTAGAATATGACTTGGAAATCAAACCCACTAAACCGGTCAAAGGACAAGGACTTGCAAAACTTATGGATGAATCAAATCTTAAAGCATTAGATATGAATATGATTGATGTTTTAGAAGAACAAGAAGAATGCACAGCCCCTCCTATTGAAGAAGTATTGTTGAATTCACTTTGGTATGCTGATATTTTGTATGTGCTCTTCTATCTTAATGTTATTCCTGGTTTGTCTAAGACAAAGGCAAGATTTTTGAAGTTAAAAGCTGTAAATTACTGCATTATAGATAAATGGTTATATTGAAAAAATGCTAGTGGTATATTTCTTAAATGTTTTCCTGAGAATGATGCAGAAAATATCAAGCATGAGTTTCATGAAGGAGAATGTGGAGGCCACCTCTATTGGAAAAAAACTTTCAACAAAATCCTTAAAGCTGGTTAGTATTGGCCCACCCTCTTCCAAGATATCCATAAATTGGTAGTTGCCTTCCACAAGTGTCAAATCTTTGAAGGCAAAAGAAAACTATTACCCTTACCTCTGCATCCTATCTCTGTTGAAGCTCCTTTTCAACAATGGGGCCTAGACTTCATTAGGGAAATCCATCCATATTCATCTTCCCAACATAAATGGATCCTCACAGCAACTGATTACTTTACAAAATGGGTAGAGGCCATCCCATCTAGAACTGCTACTGATCTAGTCATCATTAAATTTATTGAAAACCATATTTTGTCTAGATTTGGTTGTCCTAGAAATATTATCACTGAAAATTTTGCTGCCTTTAGATCCAAGAGGATGGTAGGCTTTTGCCACAAATGTCAGACCACATTGGGTCATTCCACATCTTATTACCCTCAAGGTAATGGGCTGGCAGAATCCTCAAAAAAAAATTTGATAAACATCATCAAGAAGTTGCTATAAGGAAATCAAAAGTCATGGCATAGCAAGCTAGTACATGCATTATGGGCAGACAGGTTAACATGCAAGAAATCAATTGGAATGTCTCCCTACCAGCTAGATTATGGAGTAGATGCAATTTTTCCAACAAGCCTAGGAGTGCCAGTCATAAAGCTGAACCAGGAAGTACAGTCTAAAGAAAATGACATGATAAGAAGAATAAATCAGACTATACAGTTGCAGCAAACAAGAGAAGAAGTATACAATAGAACACAATTGGTGTAAGAAAACATCAGGAAGCTATTTGACAAAATGACAAAAGAAAATGATTTCAACATTGGTGACAAATTGCTCCAATGGGAATCAAGGAGAGAAGACAAAGGAAAACATGGTAAGTTTGAAAATCTATGAAAAGGTCCCCACATTATCCATTCTGCTAGAGGCAACAATGTATTTTTCTTATAGGAGATGGATGGAACAGAACTTTTTGAAGGTCCTGTCAATGGCAGGATGCTCAAACATTATTTCCATTAATGATGCCAAGTTTAAATCTTTATCCATTTTATATAACATTGTTTAAAGAAAAAATAAGAGAAAAAATAAATAGAAAATAGAAAACAGAGAAAAAGAGGGCAGAAAAAGAAAAGGTACAACCCCATACCAAAAAGAGTAAGTTTTGAAAGTGTGCAAGTCCAAATGCCACTACTTGAAGAGAAGGCTTATTTAGTCATACAGCCTAATCATGACTAAGTGAGTTTTAAGTTTATGTTGATAGGTTAGTGAATGAAGATTTTCCAAATTGTCTAAACTTGGCTTATCAGTAGACTAGATTAGATTAGGAAAAGGAATTGGTTCCAAAGCTCAAAATCTGAACCAAGATAGAAAGAGAGGGATAAAAATAAAATATCATATTTTGGCCCGCAAATTTTTGTGTTAAATTTTTTCAAAATAAATTCTGTATGCAGACTTGTACAAAGTATCACTGCTCATGAAAAATCAAACTGTTCAATCCTGATTTGGTTATGTTTTCAATTTTCTGTTTTAGATTAGAGAATAAAAAATGTCAAACAGCTTAATCTTGACAGATAGTTAGACTAGGTAGAGAAATAAATGAGTTCATTAGTTAAATCTGAACTCTTGGATGACATTAATGTAGAATTTGTTAGTTTCCTGTTTTCAAAAGAAAAGGATGTCAAGGGTTGGCTAATTCAAAAGCACCCAATGAAGAAGAAATGTTAGAATAAGTAAGATGGGTAGGTATAATTTGATTTGGATTTAATCATGTTATGATTAAAATGCCGAGAAATCATTTCTTCAAAGCAGCAAATCTTCAAGTTTAAAGGAGCTCTGTCAAGGTGAAAATCAAGGCACTAATCTACTTCTTCCAGAGATTTATTTTTTGAGGTTCTTAACACCTCCTAAAGGAGTTGCCCTCCCCAATTGGAGCCACTGTTAGCCATCTATAATTTTTTTACTAAAATTGAAAGATGACTAAATATTGATTTTGGATTTCTAGAAATAGTATTTGAGAAACACTGTGAGTTATAGAAATCCTACTGCCTTCATCATCCTAAGTTTGACTATTTTTCACTAAAAATTTCCTGTCTTCTGCCTTCTCAAATGTTCACTGTGATGCTGCAAGAAAAACTCCATTTTTGGGCCTAATTTCCTCATTTTATTACCCCACCTACACCCCCATTCATCCCCTCTTTCCCTTCCAAAAACACCTAAAAAATCCTCCCTCATTCACCATTTTCTTCTAGAAAGCTTTAAAACAATATAAAAATCCTTTTACATTGTTTTATCCTAACTTCTAAACCTATCAGATCCTCTCAAAACCTTGCAAAACTCTTTTTTTTGGTTAAAAACCCACTTTTTACGGGATAGGCCTTTAAGCCCCTTTTTCGGCTTAAACCCAGCCCCCTCACCCATATGAATCTAACCCACGACCTATTGTTATTTCCTTAAGCCCCTGTTCATCTAAGCCCTCAGTCTTCTTTGTCCCCACAGGACCTTTTCCCTCTGCCTATTTCTAAGCCCTTTCCCTATTTTTACCCCTCCACCCTTTCATTTTATTTAAACACACTACCTTATAAAAAAACCCACCCAAACCTTCAAAAAACAATTAAAACGCAGGCCCACTTCTTTTCACCCGCACCTTTTACCAAGCAAATCTCCATCGTTGATTGGGATTTGTTCCCCCGATCCAACGACCATCACCTCTCCTCCCTTCATTCCACATATAATCCAACCCCGCACTACACAAAAAATTTCGCCACATCATCATGCCTGGACCCCGCCCTCCATTTAAACCCTCGTTGAATAAAAGCCCACCACATGTCTTAGGCTCCACTCCACAGATCTGCGCCCTAGCCGCAAAATCCATCCGCACCGTTGATCTCACCTCTTGAGATATGACGGCTCACACTCATATCGCGCAGGATTCTGCGCCGAAGTTTAATGCTCCTAACCCACACTAAAAAAGTGGTTTCACTCTATACATGCGTCAAATGATCTATGGAATCACACGGTCATTCTGGACATGCGTCAAATGATCTATGGAATCGCGCAGCCCCAGGGAAATAACACTTATCACCTTTCACCTGTGCGATAAACCACCGTGGTTTTCCCAAAAACCGCCTTTTCCCTTCCCATGCCAAAATTCAAAGCTCTTCCCCTATATTTGATTTTCCCCACAGTTCCACCTATATAACCCTTCTTTTCACTCCCTCCTCCTCCGAAAATCACCCCCAATGCTCAGAAAACCCAGAAAATTACAGTTTAAACCCCTCCCGCGGGATTTAAATTAACGTTGTTTTATGTTTTTTGCAGGTTTTCTAATGGCGGACAAGGGCCCAAAATGTCCTCCCACAGTCAAAAAGTGACCAATTAAACCTCTGGATGACAATCCGAGAGGTCAATTCACATAAAAAGAACCAAGAGCCTGCATAAAGGTTAACCCTTGATGACTCATGATCACCAATGGGTTATAAAACCTTTCAGCGACAATGAAGAAACCTTCCCGGCACGCAGAACAAACAAACAAAGTAAAGAACAGAAGGATCAAAGGGCTAAACTGAAATCAAAGGATAAACACAGAGGATTAGCCCTTAAAAGCAGCGATTAAAGATGAAAGTCAAAGCTTTAAAGACAAGAGATGAATAAACAAGCAAATCATAAAGCAAAATGATGAATAAGGATAGTGAAACAGATTATAAAGGTTAAATCAAAGATTAGAGGCCTAATACTAAATTTTTGTGATTAAAAAAAAGGCAGATAACCCAAAGACAGCTTCGAATGACTCAAACAAAGAATAAATTACTTCTCCAAAGACAAATTTGCCACCTACAACATGTTTTCTTTCAATAAAGGCATCAGACATTTATTACACAGTCAGAGATATTTTAAAGCAGCTCAATAGTTATTACAAAGTTATTACAAAGCCTTTAAAGTCAAATATTTCAACTAAAATAACTTAGAAGTTATTATTTCAGAGTAACTCTTTCAGATATTTTTGCCTTGGTCCTTGCATGGTCTCAAAGGCCAAAAATCATTAACTCTGCAATAAATAACATTTAGACACCCCAGATTAGCAACACCTCCTCATTTTTCATATAAATATTGCATATGAGCCTCATTAAAAATGTTGGTTACTTGATGGTTATTGGACTAATTTCCGCTGCTAAGCTAGTTGAGGAATGCTAGATTGAACTGAAGAAAGCTCTGAGTTGCAGAGAGCTATTGTACATGGAGTATTGTAACTGTTTTGATCATCAATAAAACAAGCATGTTCATAGGATCCTTGAGCTATATCAATGGTGAAGTTTCCCTAAATTGTTATTGTTTCTCCTTATTTTTTTCCATTTTTTTCATCTTCTCTGATAAATAAACAAAAGTTTTATATTAGGATCTGTTGTTTCAGCACCCTCTTTCTGTCTGCATTTCTCTATGTTTATCTTTTCTTCTGCAAGGTCTGATTGGAATATTCTTAATTGCCTTCTAGTTACATTTAGCTTGTTGTCTTGGAAATGATTCAATAGAGTGAAACCAAGGAAATTTTGGTGTGCCCATGTTCCTTTGAGTAAGACTTGAGATATTTTTTTCAAAACCTTTCTTTAAAGTATGCTTACTAGAGTCTAAAATGTTTTCCATTTTAGATTCCATTCCAGCTTCTATGTCATCTATCTTAGATTCCACGTCTTTCTTAAAACCATCTGTATTATTCTTCACACCATCCATCTTTGCTTCCACGCCTTTCTTCAAAACTTCCATTTCATTTTTTGTTGCTCTTAAATGCAAGAGCGAAATTTGGTGCACTTTCTCTTGTAATTTTGATAGATCATGTTGCAATTATTCATCTTCATGAGTCATAGTAGAGCCTTCTGAAGGATTAATGGGTGTCAAATTATTTTTATGGGGCATTTTTTAGAACCCAATACTGATATCTACTCTACAATATGCCCTTGGAATCAATTCAAATTGATTTTTCAAACAAGACTTATGCAATTCGGAAAAACATACACACCCTTTTCTTGCTTTTGAGGAGAACGATATTTAAATTTGATTATCTCTGTGATTGTGGCTCTTCAATATCTGAAATTAAGCAATGAATTATCCCTATGAATTCTGTTTTGAATGCCACAAATCTGACCTGATTTGGATTCTCCAAGACAAAGTTATGTCCAGTCTTCCACAATGACCTAATTATGGACTGGTTCAATAGAGAAAACTTGTACGACTTGCCACGTGTCACTGTTTCATCCTTTGCCTCTAAAATTGATAGCCAACAAACTACATTCTGTGTACTTTTGTGTTCACTTTTTATGGCACTCCAATCCAATGCTCAGCGAGAGAGTTATGAAGATTTTCCCACGATCACCTTTTTGAGATGAAATTCAAGAGCTTGAAAAAGCACTACCTTCCACAGATCATATCTCTGAAAATTTTGTGAACAAAGCTCTGAAATTTTTTGGGGAGTTTTCTCAGGATTTCAGCTTTGTACCCTAAAAATTTCAAATTCTTAACCTTCGTATAAAAACAATTATAGCACAAATTCCACGATGACCTGTTTAGATTAAATTGAGGAGCTTGCAAAAAAACCTAACTTCCACAGATCATATCTCCGAAAATATTGTGAACCAAGATCTGAAATTTTTTGACGATGTTCCTCAGGATTTCGGCTTCGCACCCTAACAATTTCAGCTTCTGAAACTTCGTAGAAAAAAGTTATAGCGAAAATTCCACGATGACCGTTTGGAGCAAACAAACCCCAGAATCCAAAGCCTCTGAATACCAAATGTTGTGTAACCAGCTCCAAAAATAGAAGAAAAGAGATATCAACGCCTTAGAAATAAGCCACTTCGAGGGGGAAACCTCCAATACATTACATGAATGAACAATTCTTGGATGATACAATTTACAAAACCTCCTTTCTATATATAGGAGTCCATGTGGCCATAATGTAATCCTAGTGGGCCACAATGTAATCCTAGCTGACCTAACAATAATAATTTAAGGGCACAATAATAACAAAATGGAGGTTACAAGGGTACAATAATAACAATAAAGGGGTTACACTAATAACAATAAGGGACTATATTGGTAATATAGGGACCTAACAATGCAACTACTCATTTTCAAATAGCAGTGGTGACCCTTGGAAGTGGGCCTCCCATGAGAAGCTACCATTCAAAAATAACCTCCTGATCTTGGCCAATGTAAGCATGAGTGGCTTCCATCTACTCCAAGGTATGGATGATTCCTTCCTCAAAGGAAGTACCCTATGTTTCTCCAAATACCTGGAGCATCTCCCTTGCACCATGAAGGTGCCATCCTCCATTACTGCAACAACTTCTGTCAGCGCAGTATGTGTAGTGAGAGTGGGTGAAGCTGAAAATGGGAGAATGTCTCTCTCCTCCTTGAGTCTATCAAAAACTCTCTGCAATGTAATAGACCCCTCCAAAGTGTCCACCCCTTCGAGATCTAAGAGTGGTGCTATCCAATGTGAAGCATTCCTCATCATATCCTGATCTAGTGATCTCCCCGGTGGAATGCCTCCATGTAATGAGACATCAATGTCAAGAGTAGACTGCTCATATGGATGGAAAAATGTGTCCCTGCCCTCATAGTGCAAATCAGTCTACCTCTTCTTTGCATTAACTCTCTGAAATAGATAGGGGTGTGTTCTCCTCATCAAGTGATGGTGACCTTCCTCCCTACCTTCTCCTCCCATCTGCAATGTTTCATAACCATGTTGTTCATTGATGGTGCCTTGACCTCCATATATGAGATCCTGGGGAATTCCTTGCAATGATACAATAATCCCTCTTGTTGCAGCATGTGCTCCTTCTTCCTCTACATGAGGTACTATATATTCTCTAGATGTGACAACGTTGTTGCCCCCGTCCTTCTCTTCCTCTTCAATATGAATGGGAGTCACCTTCTCAATAAGAGGATCTTCTTTTGGAAAAGGGATCTTCATGCCTTCTTGTCCAAGGATATGAGACAGAGATCTTGCCTTTAGCAAGATGTGAGCTTCTCTTACAGTTTTCTGAAGTGGATTTGAGTTTATAGGTTCCTCCATCATATGCAAAGGTTTTGTTTGTTTTGGTTTGTTTGGTTCCACCAATGATGTTTCAGAATGTTTTCCATCAAACCTTTCCACTAATATCTTATTGAACTTTGCATAAGAAGAAATATTTTCATTTCTTAATGAAAAATACTCAAATATCCACCAAGCATAGGCCTTACCTTCAAAATTCAGCGCTGCAACTTTGATGGCTACCTCTTCAGAAACTTGGTGCTGCTGCAAATAGGTGTGTAGCTTCTCCACCCAAGCTCTAGTTGAACATGTTGGCGACCCATCAAAAGTGGATAAGAAAAATCTACCCCTGTCATGCTGCTTGCTCCTCTCCACCTTTATCTTGCAAAACTCTTGGAAGGTGATATTATCTCTGAACTTCTTAGTTTGAGATTCATATTCTTGCAGAAAATCACTAAGAGTTTCCCTCCTAAGAATTTCTTCTTCTTTCATTTCCCTCATAGCAGATATGGACATATGACTATGCTGTGAACCATAGTGTGTGGTTGCATGCTCACACCTATCATGTGCAAATCTAGAGTTTTCTTTAGATACAAACTCCTTTGAATATTCTCTCCCTCTTCTCATCTTCTTGAGATCTCCTTTAATGCTCTATATAGATTGAAAAAGAAGCTTTAAGAGCCTCTCTTCCTTCCTTCCTCCAAACAATGGAGTCGTCTCTTTGTATTTTCTATACATCTCTTCTTCTTCTTATTCTCCTGATATCATAATGGCTGAGATCCACAGGATGAACCAAGATTATGCTCTGATACCACTATAATATCCCAAAAGGGAGAACGCAGTAATACTAAAACACAATATTGGAAATATTAGTGTAAATCAACTTATGATCATTGGAGACTAATATGGATACAAAACATCATGTATTAGATCAGTAAATCATCATAAATAGTGAGGAATAAATCAAGTACAATGAAGGACCAAGCCTCCCCTAAACAATCACACCACAAATGAGTTGTTGTCACAATACAAAATGCTGGAGACTGCTATAGCACAGTTAAAAACACAATGCTACAGAAAAATAATGTACAAAATATGTAGGGCTGATATATGCCTCAAAATATATGCCCAATACAAATCTAGGCTTAATACAAACTCCTACAAAGAACTCGGAAATGGTTTTCAGAAATACACGATATACAAGATGGGATCTAAAGCCCAATGGCTGAAGATTCACTACAAAATGAAGAACATGAGTGTAGAAGGGTGAAATATAATATATCTGATGTAAATCCCCTCAAATTTCTCCTCCCATGAAAGGCTGAACCCTTCAATCATAAGAAAACACTCCAAAGGAGCCACAAGATCCCCCACTGAAGCTGCCCTCCAAAATAACACAATCCCTAGTTAGAACAACGTTGGAAATGATAGGAAATAGTTGGCCTAATGCAAAATATCTGAAATATGCCCAATATCTCTCCAAACTGATCTCCCAGGAGAAAGAAACCTTCCTCCTATGAGGAAATAGCTCAGAAAGTGGGTTTCTAACCCCTCCACTGCAACACCTTGCAACACAACACAATAACCTGTAGAAACTGTGCTGATTAAGAAAGTTGTAGCTTGGCCTAAAAACCTGAATATGGAAATGAATAAAATACTCTTCCAAGAGGCCTCTCAAGGAAAGAGGTTGGATTCCCGCTTGGGAACACCCGGTGCTAAACAGCACAGCTACCCTGCTAAACAGCAAGAGGAAGCAAAAGTCTAAGCAGACCAATATCAAAATAATAATCTAAAACATGAGCTCATATGGCTACCATCCTCTTCCTTAAATAGAATATGAGCTTGCTTGCCCTTGGCCCCACTCAATTAGGTAATTTCCTTCATGAGATCCATCTCCCTCAAAAACTGATTTATTCCTCAATTAATCTCCACTCCTCCATGACAGCATTGTTGACTTGGTCAAAGTTGATTGAATCAACATGATCCAACTCCTATTTACACTTGGAGGTGCTTTATTTAGCTGCTAAAAGGGTATCCGTCCACACTTGAAGTGTTTTTATTGTTGCTTAGGAGAGTTATGGGCCTTCCCACCCATTTATTCACCTACCTAGTGATAAAACAAACTATAATATTCCATTTAGCTTAAGGCTAAATTTTTGGAATATTACATACATGGCTCTCATGAGCAAGCATATCATGACAGAGCCATCTTCTTTTGAAGAATCAGTGTAGGAGCCCACATGGGTAGATGCCATGGTGGAGGAGTATGACTCCATTGTCAGAAAAAATGCTTGGGAGATTGTTCCAAGGCTGGTTGGTAAATCAATGGTAGGTTCAAGATGGATCTACAAGGTAAAACAAGTTTTTGATGGGAGCATCGAGAAGTATAAGGAAATGTTTGTTGCCCGGGCCTTTTCACAGATCAAGGGGATTTATTATGAATAAACCTTTGCACTTTCCTCACGGTATTCTTCAATAAGGACCATCCTTTCTCTCTCAGTGCAGATGGGTTGGCACATTCATCAGATGGATGTGAAGATTGTGTTCCTTAATGGGATCATTGAGGAAGAAGTGTACATTGAGCATCCTGAAGGATTTGAGATCTTCAGGAGCGAGTCGCATGTGTGCAGACTCAAAAGAGCATTGTATGGGCTGAAGCAAGCACCTCGTGCTTGGTACACACGGATCGACAACTATTTCACTGGATTTGGCTTCACCAAGAGTGAGGCAAATGCAAACCTGTACCAAATTATGGTGGAGGGTAAGATTTTAACCATTTTTCTTTATGTTGATGATTTAATACTAATGGGTGATGAGAATTTGATACACTCATGCAAGGCAGATCTTGCACAGGAGTTTGAGATGAAGTATTTGGGCCTCCTTCATTATTTCCTTGGATTGGAAATATGGCAGCAAGAAGGTGAACTATTTGTGTCTCGAGGCAAGTATGCTCAGGAGTGTGGAGCGATAAAAAGGTGTCTTTGTAACTCCTAATTACCTCACATTAATTGTCAACCCAGGGACGACTTTTTATTCCAAGAGTGTACTCAGTCTGAGGCGGCTATTTACTCAAGAGTAATGTTTTGCAGTATAGTGCTTAAAATCCAAAAGTAAATGAAAGCTCGAAATAAAATCTACTTACAACAAAGCACTTTAAGACTTTAAATCATGCATTCGGAAAAATAAGCAATGTATCGGTCAAGGGTTTGACAACAATAGCCCATCCCTTTGGAAACTGATGAAAAGGAAATTAGAGCATAGACCACGGGTCTGGGAGCTAGACAGTGAATGCCGAAGCTCACTACAGCCTTAGATCGTCTCTCACACCAAAACAACAAATGCGAGTAAATGGAACGGCAGATAGCAAAATAGAACAACAAAGTAAATGGGCAGCAAACTGTAATTAAAAGAATCTGGACAGCAAACTCTAATTAATGGAAATGGACAATAGCAAAGCCAAATTAATAGCAATCTTTACTCTAAGAATAAATTGAACAGCACAAGGAAATAGAACAGCATTGATTAATGAGAGGATATAAAACAACGCTGGAAATCCAAATACAAATACACAATGACTTAACACACGGCACACATTAATAGTAATCTGATCCAATTATCAATCTTAGTTAGAAAGAGTACGACTGCGTTTCAAAGTAGAACAACATTGTTTATAGATCCAACAATCGCAAAGAACATAACTTCCAAGATAAATTTCGTAATGTTAATGAACAAGTGCACGGCACAGCGGCTCTGTAATTAAACAGCAACAGTATTCTGTAAAGACTAGCAGTATTATATCAACACTTAAAAGAACAGAGATACGATGCAGAGTCAATACAATAGTTGTCTTTAGAAACCTTAATAAATTAAGCATAACAGAGCGTGTGATGTAAACTAAACAACACATCAGATTACCAAATAATGCTAATAAGAAAAACCACGCATAAACCAAAGAAATAATATTAGCTTTAAGAAATAAAGACAATCCACCGAGGTCAGTCTGCCGCCACGACGCGTCGGCTATCGTAATGAAAGAATGAAATGGCACCGCATTTATATTAAAATATCGAAGCAGAGTTATAATGGATTACAACAAGAAATCTCTCAATCGCTCAGCCATTATCCATTCTCTCTTCCATCCTCAATTCTGATTCTCTAATTCATCCTCAATTCCATCATTCGAATCCATCCCTGAAGTCCTCCCCCTCTCTTATCTCTGTTCTGATTTAAATACAAAGAGAGCAGAGAGTGGTTACAATGGAGATAATTACAACATGATTCTATTACAAAATTAGATTGTTTCCAACCAATTTATCAACAAGAAGAAGGCGAATTTGGCTTTGCAGCTGAGATTTGGAGGACGGCCGCAACAACAGAACTGAGAAAATCGTGCTTAAAGAACTCTGCGAATCTCTCAACACAGGCCGAATTTGGGCAAACCGTTCTTTGCTAAAGTTAATTGGGTCTGTTCTGGACAAAACCCATGTTCCGGATTTTCCAGATTCGTCTTCATTTGCTTAGAATATCAACCGCAAAACTGTCACTCCTTATTCCAGCGCATTTCTGAGTTGGCACTTTTAATGATCAAATCTTCAATCTGGAAATTATCTTGGAGGCTAAAAATGGTGAATAATGTTATAACCAATTTATTAAAACTATCATTGATAAAATAATTCATAATCATCAATTTATTAGAAATAAAGGAGAATAAATAACATTCATTCATAGAAGCATAAATCATCATAAAATGGATTTAAATAATAAATTATAATAAATGACGTGATGAAGAATGGTAGAAATGGGTGGAATAAGCGTTCACAAGTGATAATAATAATGGTATATTAACGGCCCAACATACCCCTACACTTAATATGTTGCATGTCCTCATGCAACGAAAACCTGAATATATTGCATGTCTTCATGCAACCCCAAGACAAAACCCATGTGTTAACCAAGCAATAAAAATTTGAGAACAAATGAATGCTTCCTTAATTAATGAATATTCAATTTTAGAAATCTTAATGAAGGCATAACAATTTTTACATTGACATTCAACTATATGTATGAAGTTGCAGCAAAATATGATATAGATAACAGCAAACTTCATTAACCATTTTCTCAAAACTACAAACCAGCTTTTGTTGAAATTTGGCAAGTAAATTTATAATATATGAATGCCTTTATGATCCAAAAATCAGATCGTTTTGATGCACGGATCATGAGATATAAACAAAATGGTTGTAGGTGAGAGTGCATGATTTCCGAAATTTTATGAACCAATTTATCTTGAAATTATCTGGGTTTGTATTAATGATATGTCTGTGTTTTCCAGAAATCACAAGAATTGAGTTCATGGTTTTTTTAAAATATTATGGAAATCAATTTCTGCATTGTGTAAAAATGAAATTGTATGCCTTAAATGAGAAAGAAAATTGAAAACATCCATCATGCGTAGCAATTCCTCCCCCTCTCTGAAGAATTAGCATGCCCTCATGCGATGCTAGAAAACAAATAGAGGTGGTTGCTACCAGCTGTTGAATTCTATGCTTGGTGTAAAACAACATGGAATAATGGAGGTGTTGAGAATGAATAAGAATAACAATGGATGATAAAGAATATAGATGACATAGTCATAAGAAAGAAATGAATGAAAGGAACACTCCCCCATACTCGAAAATGATATGCTGCTGAAAAAGGGAAAGTGGTAAAGATGTGGAATGAAGGATGATAAAGAATGCTCAAAATGGATTTTCATGAAATTCTCCTAAATTCATAATAAATCAGAAAATTATGCTATTTTACCTCAAGTTTTACCTCCAAAAATGTGGAATGACATATATGCACTGGCAGTTGTTGAAGCTGATGTAGGCAGAGTTGGTGCTGAAAGTGATGCAAAAGGTGGAATCCAGGTAAGCACATCATGTCTGAAGAATTGTTCACGTATGCGAGTTGCTCGAGCCTCTTCTGTTAGTTGCAATACTGTAGTCATGCCGTGAATAGAATTCTGCCCATACTTGTTGTTTTCCTGCAAACAAAGCACTATTTGGCATACAATGTTCTTGAATCCATAGTGTTAGGTTTGAATAGCAACAGATAAGATGCATGCAAAACTTTCAATCAGAAAAACTTTTGTCAAATCAACAAGTTATGGCAGAGTGAAGTAATCATATCGCATGCAATCCCATAATGCATACATTCCCCCCTCCAATTGGAAAAGGAATTCCATGACCATAAAGCATATGAGAGGTGTTGTGCTGATGGCAAGGCAAGGGAATGAACAATATAGCAGTGAATGAAGCAGAGTACACATATCAATGATAGGATAGTGGGAGTTATGGTTATAATGAGAGCAGAGTGTGTAAAGATAGTTATGAATAAAAGATAGGACGCTTTGGATTGATGATAAGTTACGAAAAAGAGAAAAAGAACAACAATATGCCAAAAATATGCTTTACTGATAGTATGCTAGCTGAAAATGATGTGATTGATCATAAAACAATTTTTCATGCATAAAGGTTCAAAACAGGGAAAAAGATAAGGAAATAACTTTTCTGATAAAAAGAAAAAAATAAGAAAATGGTATTATAATAATAATTGACGATAAGATATAACTTCAATACCATAAGCAGAGCCGCTGCTGCCAGCAGGCGTCCATAGCCTCGGCAGGGTTGCTTTTTAACCCATATGAGCCAGGATCCTCAATTTATAAATAGAGAGTTACATTGTTGTTCTACAGAAGAGATCAGTGTGCTGGCGTGGTAACCAGATAACCACACTGCCATTCACTGGGATGTAGCAAAAGTGATCAGGCCGGCTCGTGATGAGACCTCCTGTTCCAAAGATAATTGGGCTATCCAATGGATCATAACCCTGGTGTGGTGACCATAATGGGAATGTCACTTTGTTACAGCCTTATGAACATGGTAGGCTGGCTCGTACTGAGACCCCCTATCCTCCATCTGCGAACAAAATTTTGTTATTATTACACATTTTTATGATAAAAAGAGGGAGGCTCAGTACTCCTTAAGAGCATGGATGGTGGAAGAAGTTGAACATGTCAATAGAAAAATATACCCATAATCTCATTTATTACAGACAGAGAAGATTATAATCCAGAAGGGTGGAACCAGCATAGTATTAAGATGATCAATCAACATCATGTTCAATAGAAAACAATGCAGTAAAGTAGTATATAAATAATTGTGTCTCTTTTGAAAATATTCTATCATCAAGGAGTTGTCCTGTTAAAGATCATAACGTGAATGATATTAACTCGCTTCAATAGAATCCATAATTCTTGTCCTCATAAAAATAGTGTACTTCATGCCATGAAGGGGAATCAGTAAAATGTGGTTGAGATGAACTAAGAACAATTCCACAAGAGGAAGGAAGGATTGCTTTCGAAAATACTCCCAAAGTGTTGCTTTTTTTTTGAATGAACAGCAAAAACACGCAAAAAAAGTGTTGTTCCTTGTAGGGAACAACAAAGGAAATGCACACAAAAAAAGCAAAAATACACACAAAAAAGTGTGAAAATGCAAATGTCGTTCCTTTGAAGAAAGGAACAACAAAAACTAAAAGTGTCGTTCCTTTAGAAAAGGAACAGTAAAAACGCAAGTGTCGTTCCTTTAGAAAAGGAACAGCAAAAACGCAAGTGCCGTTCCATTCGAAAAGGAACAGCAAAAACGCAAACGCCGTTCCATTCGAAAAGGAACAGCAAAAATGCAAGTGTCGTTCCTTTGGAAAAGGAACAACAAAAATGGAAAATGCAGAAGTGTTGTTCCATTCGAAAAGGAACAACAAACGTGAAAGTGCAGAAGTGTTGTTCCATTTCGAAAAGGAACAGCAAAACGTGAAAAAGGAACAACAAAAAGAGTCGTGGAAAAGGAATGGCAAAATGACCCGTGACAAATGAATTGCTGACCAAAAAGGTGTTGTTCCTTTGGAAAAGGAATAATAAAACGAAATTGATGTCCTTTTGAAAAAGGGACAGCAAAAACGACAAAAGTGCACACAAACGCTGTCCCTTCAGAAAAAGAACAGCAAAAATGCACAAGCATGAAATGCAAGCACGCAAAGAATGAATTAGCTGTTCACTGTATTGATGCTGAGGATGGGTCACAGTTTGAATGAAGCAACACCTGAAACACAAAATATAAAAAATATCAGAAAAAAAACAACGTTTTATTTAAAAACAATATGTAAATAACTAAATTAAGTTACAACAACTGTGATGTTATGTCAAAAAAATGATCTCTTTGAAAAATGTTTTGGCAGCAGTGATAAGACATGAATCTTCAAATTGAAATCAATTCTTCATTTGTTCTATTATGAATCCGTTGGGTAATGAGTTGGATGAAATTCCTTTGTTTTATTAAAGTTTGTTTCAAGAATCACTCGTCCATAAATTGACCTTCTTTTTCTCTTAGGACCTGCAAAAAAATAGTATCTACCTGCAATAAAACATTAAACCATGGAGAAAGAGAGATGCGCGGGCTCCCCTAATCCAAGAATTATGCAAAAAACAACAAGTAGTTATTCTGTATAACAAATCCATTGAGAGAATAACAAAGTAAAATTTACTTGTCACCTGCGGGAGAGCAGTGGTCGACCATACTATCCAGCAGTGTTTTAATCACAACTTCTTCTTTTTTCATCGAAATTGAGTGATTCCAAAGCTAAATGAGAGTTAATTCAAAGGTTCATCTCCAGTAGCAACAGGTTTTAGAAATTTGATGATATGATATGTCAATTTTAGTTAAAACAACCTGCATAACAGAGTCATTTCCGATTACCCAGCTTAGACCAACCGTTGATATTTCAAGCATAAATTTTTCGTTTGATGTCGGATTCGAATGATTCAAATTGGAAATGAAAGTAGATTCATTTATTTATTTCCAATAGAAACAGGTTTTGAAGAAAAGAAGAATTGATAGGTGAAATACTGTAAGGAACATCCGGAAAAACAGAGTTTTAAGGGTGCTGATTTACGATAGACAGTCAGTATTTTGATCATAAATTCCCCATACGATATCTAAAATGAGTGATTCCAATTGCATTGTAAACTAGATTCATAGGGGAATCTACCATAGAAACAGGTTTTAAAAATTCATTCATTTAGGCCTCCAAAAACTGACTGTCCCAACTCTGTTCCTGAACTGCCCACTAGACATCCGGTCAATGTATTGGTTCTAACTTTTTCGTTTCAAATCCAAATTGACTGATTCAAATTGGGTTAGAAAGTAGACATCAAGGGCTACCTAGGGTAGAAACAGGTTTTAAAAATATTCATTTTTGGTCCCTCAAAACATGACTGTCCCGACTGTTTTTCCAGAAAGTTCATCAAGCTCGCAAGCCAAAAAAATGATATTCAAGCATTTTTTCAAATTGGTGATAAAAAATGAATATAAGTGTTTATATAATTGTTATTTGCAATATAATTCATCTACATACACAAATAAATTGAAATATTTATCACCGATGTTGATTTCGATAGCGTGTTGCAACAAAAAAACAACTATTTTTACAAAAAAAAACAAAATGCATTTATTTATGTCCTTATTTTATTTTATTTTATTTTCTCCACTATCCTACTCTTCTTTGAGAATCAAATATGTTTATGTATAAGAGTATTTCCAGTGGAACCATTTTAGAAATAAGGCCTCTAGTATGCACATACCCAAATTTGAAAAATACATGTTGATAAAAATTAGGGTATGAGAAGCCAACTTCCCTTGAAAAGATGGAGTCAAAAATTGTTGAAGTGTGGAGCAATGTTGCAAACAAGTGATGGAGTGAAACCAATCTTCAATGTATCCGTTACTTTCTTGATTTCCCATAGCCATCATATCATGAAGTTCTTGAGCTTTTAAAATAGCGTGTTGATGCATAGTAAAAGAAACCTCATTTTCTTCCATAACTTCTACAATTTTTGAATTTGAAACATTCTTAATCTCATTGTAAGTTTTCTTAAATAACACATGTGAGATAGAATGGGTGGGAAGGGTGGATAAATTTGGCAGTTCAACATTGTAAGTATGTTGTACTGGTTTATTGCGGTGAGGGTGTGGAATTAGTTGAGCAGGAAATTCAAAAGTAAAAATGTTGGACAGTTTCTTACCATAACAGAAGATGTCCTTCATGTGTTCCTTCAAAGCTCCTTCTTCCAATGTTCCCGTCAATTATTTAGTGAAATGGGTGGTGCTTACATCACCACTTGAGTGAAACCTTGTGATTCATTTTCCAAAATTTCTATTTTTTTCCTAGTCATTCACACAAAAATTCAAACATCTATTTCTACCTAAAAAAGCAACAACAAATCTGTTAGGAAAGCGGACAGTGGAGCAGGGCTTTTACATCCTCCGCACGTAGGTTCTTATCGTATTATCATCTTCTAGCAGTAATTTACTGTATTCATACTATTTTAGAAATGGCTGTGACTTCACGGCACGGCGGCTAAATGGAGGATAAAAAGGTGGCCTTTATTCCTAATTACCTAAGTATTTACTACAACCCAGACGACTTTTTATTCCAAGAGTGTACTAGCCTGAGGCGGTTTACTCAGAGTAATGTTTTATAGATAGTGCTGGCAACTAAAAAGTAAATGAAAGATTCGGAAATAAAATCTACTTACAAGAAAGCAATTTTAAGACGGAATCATGTGGTCTGAGGCCAGAAATGTATCAGCCAAGGGTTCTGATAACAATAGCCCATCCCTTTTGGAAACCAAGGAAAGGAGCTGAGAGCATACCACGGTCTGGAGCTGGACAGTGAACGTCAAGGCTCAGCCATGCACTTAGATCTGCCTCTCATACCAAAACAACAATGCGGAAAATGGAACTAGATAGTAAAATAGAACAATAAAGTGAACAAAAATCAGAATGAAAGAATCCGGGATAAAGAAACTCTAATTAATGAACACAATAGCAAAGCCAAATTAATAGCAATCTTTATCAAGAATAAATCGAATGAAGACAAGGAAATAGAACAAAGAATGGATTAATGAGAGGATATAAAACAATCTGGAAATCCAAATACAAATACACAATGACTTAACACACCAGACACATTAATACAATCCATCCACTATCAATCTTAGTTGTGGTTAGCACACTGTCAAAGCAGAACAACATTGTTTATAGATCCAACAATCGCAAAGAACATAACTTCCAAGATAAATCTAATAAAGAATTGTAATCAAGTAATAAAAGACAAATGGGCTCAGAATTAAACAAAGAACAAGATTCTAAAGACTAGCAGTATTATATCAACACTTAAAAGAACAGAGATACGATGCAGAGTCAATACAATAGTTCTGTCTTTAGAAACCTTAATAAATTAAGCATAATAGAGCGTGTGATGTAAACTAAACAACACATCAGATTACCAAATAATGCTAATAAGAAAAACCACGCATAAACCAAAGAAATAATATACAGCAGCAGCACAATCCACCAGAGGTTGTCTTCTCATTTAAAATGGACGCGCTCACGAAGGCCTGGGACAAAGAATGAATGGGTAATCAGATTTATATTAAAATATCAAAGCTAGAGTGAGAATGGATTATAACAAGAAATCTCTCAATCGCCAAAATGGCTTATCCATTCTTCTTCCATCCTCACCTTATCTTCTAATTCATCCTAATTCATCATCTAATCCATCTCCTAAGTCCTCTTTCTTCTCTCATCTCTGTTCTAATTAAAAACAAGAGAGCAGAGTGGTTACAATGGAGATAATTACAACATGATTCTATTACAAAATTAGATTGCTCTAAACTAACACTAACAAGAAGTAATAAGAATTTGGTTTTGTACCAGGATTTGAGTGACGGCCAACAAAAGGTAGAACTAGAAATCTGCAGGAAGAACTCGCGAATCTTCAACACAGCCGAATTTGGGCAAAACTGCTCTTTGCTAGTAATTTAACTGCCTTCCGGACGCTCAACCCCATAGCCTGATTTTCTGATCGTCTTCATTTGCTCGACCCCCAACCGCAAACTCGTTTTCACTCTTATTGAAAATAAGATTTCAGTTGGCACTTTTAATGATCAAATCTTCAATCCGGAAATGAAATTTATCTTGGAGGCTAAAAATGGTGAATAATGTTATAAACTAATTTATTAAAACTATCATTGATAAAATAATTTATAATCTATCAATTATTAGAAGTAAAGGAGAATAAAATAATATCTATTCATAGCGTTTAACTAATATAAAATGATTGAAATAATAAATTATAATAATGACGTGATGAAGAATGGTAGAAATGGGTGGAATAAGCGTTCACAAGTGATAAGTAATAATGGTATTAACGGCCTAGCAAGGAGATATTTGTAAAGCTCTGCTACGTGAGGGACTACAAGCTCATGGATGTTCTGTTGCTTCCTCTTCCAAGAAATTGGAGGAAAGAGGATGCTACATCGGCAGAGGTAGTGGATGCCACTATTTATCAATAGTTGGCGGGTTCGCTCATGTATTTAGTTAATACAAGACCAAACATATGCTATGTTGTGAACCAGCTTAGTCAAGCGATGGTTAAGCCTACCAAGCTCTTTTAGAAGGCAGGCAAGCATGTCCCGAGATATCTCTGGGGCACATATGAGTATGGCTTATGGTATAGACAGACGGATGAGGTGAAGTTGCATGGCTTCACGGATGCAGATTGGGAAGGTAGCCCAATGGAAAGAAAGATCACATCAGGAGGGGTTTTCAGTATTAGATCTACAACAGTTTCTTGGTACAGCAGGAGACAAATATATGTGGCACTTAGTTCAGTGGAAGCAAGTAAACAAAAAGCTCAGTTCAAGCCGAAGGCAGAGGTTGTCGATCGTAGTGGAATCCCCATATCGATTTAATTCACATTTAGATCCTACAGTGATACATTGCGATAATCAAAGTTGCATTAAACTCTCCATTAATCCTGTGCTTCATGATAGATCTAAACATATTGATATCTGGTATCATCATATCAGAGATTGTGTGTAGCGGAATATCATGTTGCTTCAGTACATTCCTATGGAAGATCAGGATGCAGATATTTTGACGAAGGCGCTCGACAGGAGAAAATTCGAATACCATAGAGGAAGGATCGGGTGAAGAATAATCCCTATCTTGTTGAGAGGGAGTGTTGAGATTCAACAAGATGATGAGCTTAGTGAAAATTAAGCACCTTCACTAAGTGGGGCCCACAGGCTATTTTTAGGTGTATGTCTATTTTTAGACATGGTGAGCATATTCTATAAGTTGCAGGATGCTATTTATAGATGGTTGGTAAAATGTGGAAAATATATGAGATTCTATTTTTAGAATATTAGGTAAAGTATATTTATAGATCGTCAATCTAAAAATAGATGCATGTCGATTATTATTAGCCCTTAATAATAATCTGATAATAAATATCAACTTATTCTCTTGGAGCACTTTATTTCAATGAACAGATTTGGAAAATCAGTGGGCTGAAGGAATTACACAATTCCTAGGGTGGTTGGTAACTCATGCATGGAGGACTCAGTTAGAACTGAAGTGGCAGAGTTGTGACAGAGTTGGAAGATTAGTTATGGGATTTTTTATTCAGTTTAACTTAGTTAAGTGAGTTAAACTCAGTTGTGCTAGTTGTATCTAGTTCTAACTTAAGATACACTAGTGGGAGTTTAGTGAATTAATTATTTAATTAATTCATAACTAGAGACTCACTTGCAATTGAACAAATACAACGTTTAATTAATTGCATGTCAGTTCCAGTGGAGACCTAGTGGAGAGATAGGTGAAAGGGTGAGGAGAACTATCTGTTGTGACTATAGTGATGCATTCAATGCATCTGACACACATTGGAGATGCTAATGAGGATTGCACAGTCAAGGCAAGGCCAATTTGGATTCATTTAGAGGTCTTCTTCAACAGGGATTGCGCAGTGGAGGTAGATTGTCAGGGGGCAAGGAATTGGTGCATAGATATGCAAATTTCTGCATGACAGTGTGTAATCATTGTTGATTTTATTGAGAGATTTATGTACTGAGCTTTGTATGAGATAATTACATGATCCATTGATATGCATAATATATGATATTTGGGGTTTTTAGCTTTAAGATTTCCCGTGAAACAATTGTGTTTATGTGCGATTGATTTGATTCATATGTGTTTTGCAAATGGTGATTTAATTTCCGCAAAGAATTAAGTGGAAGGATTATGTATTTAACATAAGATTAATTTATTAGATCAGGAGAATCTGGTAATACAATCAATATTAATAAATTTATACAGCTGACCAGAGAAAAACTAACTCCTTACTCCCAATGTTGTAAAAGCAGGGTTCCATCCTATAAAGAAATTAGAGCTTTGACCTTTAGAAAAAAGGATTGAAACCTTTACTTTGAGAGGTAAAAAGTAAATATCCTAAGGAATGGGTTGAATGAGGGATATGCCCACTTCCAAAGGGGAACCCTTGAAACGAATTTGATCCACTAGCCATAGAAGGTATGGGTGTGGAGACAGCTGAAGCAGCAGAAAAGGAGAAAGAAGGAATTCCACTAGTGGGCATTCCATAAGAAAAGGGACCAGATTAAGAAGCATGTGCTTGAGTGTTTCCAGAGCCAAACACAACAGCACTATAAGTGATTGTCAATATAAAAATATTTCCTCCTCCTTTAACTGAAAGAATATTTTGAACAATTTCAGTGTTCATAGCCGAAATTGTGTTCCCAATCGTAGCCATCGAAAGAAAGGGATATGACAGAAAAGGACTAGCCAGTCTCTAAGACTCAGGCCTGATGTATCGAATAATGTCAGGACAACTAGCAAGAAGAGGAGATGGAAGAGACTCAATAGGCTAAGTGAATTCCTCTACTTCAACTTCTTCTGCAGGAAATAAAACTCTAGAGATGAGTGGAGCGCTCCTCTCTACACTGACACTGACACCAGAACCACCCACAGATATAATAAGCCCCAACGGAGGATCACTCTCAAAACCACCAGGTGAAAATCACCCACCAAAATAATCCTACACCTTCTTGAAGAAGGCTCGGCACTTGTGGGAGAAAGCCCACGAAGCCTCCTCAATCGATGAGGCAATCGGTTAGCCACTTTAAGAGATTAATTTTTCGACTAAAAAAATATATAAGAAGCTAAGAATTAATCTAGGATTAAAGAGCACACTCTAAAAATTTCCTAATATACAACCATACAAGCAGCTCTTAGGTATTTCCGTTGCAGGTGATGAGGACCGGACACCAAAAAACAAGAAAGAGAAATTGTAATATCCCAAAATGGGAACTGCTAGCAAGACATGCCTGAAAAATGCATTTTTCAGGAATGGATGCTACAGATCTTGAAATCAGCCCTTGGATCCCTTAGATCTGATAATATAAGACCTAAATCCAAGAGGATATCATAAAAAAATACCTCTAGGTGGGTTAAACAGATCTCCCACACCAGTACAGCTTGGAAAGTGCCCAAAGAGGGGCTGCAACACTATGTGACAAAAATGCTTCAGAAATAACGCAGTTTAACCAAATACATGTAGGAGGCCAATATGTAGCTCAATATGATTGTTTATAACAGTAATTCAGAGTTATATTGAGACCCTTACATTACAAAATAGAAAGCAATAGAATTTACATGAAAATTTGCTCAAATTAAGAGGCTACGACCATATGATATGACTGTACAAGCTTGAAAACGTTATTTTATTAGCTGAAAAGAGTTGTAAGTTACACTTTAGATCTAGAGAAAATTTGTGTACAAAAAGATAGATCTATATCAGATCTGTACATTATAGAGTCTCCTCTTCAAAAGCCCCTTGGGGTTTTCAGCAGAAAATGTAGTACATGGAGTAGATCTGAGATCTAATGCAGTTGTTATGTAGAAAGATTTAGGATTTCTGAAGAAAATACATCAGTATTTAGATCAGATCTACATGGAACATGGATTAGATCTATAATCCACGGATCACCACAGTGAGGGGCAGATTCCCAATACCAGAGATCTCTCCTCCTTGAAGTGCCAAAAGACCCTGCAACTTTCTCCTTGCAAATAGCGCAATTATGGAAGATGGATTGTGTTTTAGGCTCTAGAGCATGATGTGGCTTGATGCCAAGATCTTAAAATGAGCTCTCCTCATCCAATACTCTCTTGCCAGAGGGATAGAAATCTTTCCCACTGAAAAGAGAAACTATAATAGCTTAGATCTGAATAGATCTAGCCTCCACTTGTTGTAGCTTACAAAGAAAAACAAACCCCCAACAGGATCTACATTTTAGTTGGAAGAAGAGCTTGGCCAAATGCCTAATAGTGGTCAAGAAATGCAAGAATCCTCCAAGAGCTACTCAATGGAAGAGGTGGGATTCCCGATCAGCAACACCCTAGTGCTAAACAACATTATTCTCAGCTAAACAACCAAAGAATGAGAAGTGTCTAAACAAAGAAATCCTTTCAATACAATATGTTCAAAAACCCCTCTCATGCTACTCTCCTCTTTCATTTATAGGATGAAAGCCTTGCAAAACCCTAAACCATCTCAAAGGTTTAGCTCCTTTCACATTTGAAACCTCCAACTAGATCTGCGTTGTGCATCTAGGTGGTACATTGCATCTGGATAACACTGTGGATTTGGTCCTGTTGACCCAGTCAATTGTCACAATCCCTTTCACACATGAGGGATTTTTATTAAGGCAACCCAGATTTAGCCTTGTTCACATGGGCATTGATTTATTTTGTTGTTTTAGGAGTTTAATTTATCCTCCTTTACAATCTTATTCTTGCAACAAGAAAATGAAAACAAAATAGTATATTCCTATTAGCTTGGGCTAATTAGGAACATTACAGTCCTCCCCTCCAAAATGTTGCTTTTCCTCAAGCAACTAATAAGGTGAGTGCTGCAACTCATCTCCTCCTCCATTGGTGTCACAAACAAAGGATAAGCTTCTCTCATAAGCTAAGTGATCACCAAACCATCCATCCATGACTTGTCCCAACAATGTTCTCATGTGTAATATTCCTATGTTAATAGGAATATTCAATTTCATTTTGTTTTCTTTGCTCAAAGAATAATTATGTAAAGGAGGGTCAAAAACTCCTAATAAAAAGAATAAATACATGCCCAATGTGAACAAGGCTAAATCTGGGCCACTTTAATAAACACACTTGAGTGTGAAAAGGACAAATCCACTTGACTGGGTCAATCTTGACCATATCAACAACGCAGTATTGGAGGAGTGCTCATCAATGAGGCACAACGCAATTCTAGAAGGAGGTCTCTTGTGTGAAAGGGATAAATTGATAAAGGTGGTTTTAGGTTTTGGCAAGCTCTATCTTATAAAAGGAAGAGGAAGGCAACATATTGAGGTTATTCAAGATTTGATTTCTGAATTATTGTCTGTTTAGACAAACAAATTTCTTGGCTGCTTAGCCTAGATTGCCTTGGAATTTCCTGTTTAGGAGTCCCATCTATTTCATTGAGGAGCTCTTGGGAGAGCTTGTATTGCTTGTCCACTATCTGGTTGAAGACCAAGATTCTACTTCCAACTGCAACGCAGATCCAGTGAGGGTTTGCTTACTTTTGTAAGCTACAGCAAGTGGAGAACTAGATCTGTTCAGATCTAGCTTGTATTGGAGCCTCTTCTTAGTGAGCGTGTCTTTTAACCTCCTGGAAGAGTGCATCCATTAATTGAGCTTCAGTTTTGCATCTTGGCATTAGGCCAACTCAGTTAATCAAGCTGCAGCACAGTCTCCCTTGAGGGACTGCGTTATTTTCATGGAGATCAGATCTCTTAAGATCTAAGTCATTTCAGTTCTCCTTTTCAGTGGAGGAGGCCTCTAATCTATTGGAGGAAGTGTATTGGAGTGCATGAGCCTTAGTTTCTAATATTTGCATGTGGCCATCAGCGGTCTATCCCCTACAACGCAGTTTCTACTCCAGATCTGCGTTATTCCTATAGGAGGTGTTGCAGGGGGTTGGGTGCACCATTTTGTGAGCTAGTTTCTGAGTGTTGGGGATCTACCCTCCACTTTGAAGACTTATTGGATGAGACCTACACATTTTACCTTTCATATATAATCTACATAATATGAGTGCTTCAGCATTTCTGAATATTTCTGCGGATTTTCTTTCTTAGATCTCATATCTACTGCTTATGCTTGGTGCAAACCTCGAAATTCTAAGTGGATCTAAAAGAGGAGCTCTTCTAGTGCATGGATCTGAATTTTTATGCACAGATATTCTCTAGATCTGACATGTAACATACAATAGTGTAGTTTAATAAAAATAACGCTGTCAAGGTAGCTTTCTGTAAAACATATGGTTGTAGCCCTCTTTTGAGGGAATTTCTTCTGTTTTGCCTTGTATTTTCAGCCATGTATTAGATGAACTGAATTGTAAGACTTATTTTCTGCTGTAAATACTATTGAAACATATTTTATGAGCCTCCCATCACTTCTCTATAGAAACTGCGTTATTTTCTGAGAAAAAATTTTTGTTATCACTGCAGTCTCTCTTTGAGGCATTTCTGAAGATAAGTAGATGTGGGAGATCTGTTTAACCCACCTAGGAGGATTTATTTTTTATTCCCTCTTGGATTTAGGACCCAGATACTCATATCTGAGGGATCCAAGTGCTAATTTCAAATCCTATAGCAGCCATTCCTGCAAAATGCGTTTTCCAGTCATGCCTTGCTAGTTTTTGTAGATTTGGGATATTACAGTGGTATCAAAGCAAGATATTTGGCTTAGCTTGTGGGCTTCAAGCCAAAGTGCTATAAAGAGAAGTAGTAGAGAAAAAAATTATGGAGAGGATGAGATTTATCTCATCAATTTTCAGATCTAAGAAGAAAGAATAAGAAGAAAGCAATGGAACTCCTAGAGGGTTTCAAGAAGAAGAAAGTTGCAGTGAGACCTCTAGAAGGTTTCAAGAGGAAGAATACAATCCATGCACTTCATGTTCTCATAGAGGAATTGGAGAGCAAGAAGAACACTTAGAACATGAGATCCTAAGTGGGTATTTGGCATAATACAAGTGCCAACCTAGGGCCTTCAAAGAGACCCTAGATTTTCCTCAGTTTATTCAACTAAGAGAAGAAAGAAGACCATGCAGTGAGAGAATGATAAGAGGCAACATATTTTTGTTGTCTACATTTAATGGATCACTCAAGTGTGCAATAGAGACTTGGGTAATGAAGCTAGAAGCATTTTTCCTACTACATCCAGTAGTGGAGGAAGAGGCTGTGGATATCTCAGCACTGCATTTGGAGGGCAGGGCAAGCTCTTGGTGGTTTAGCCATGGAATTCATGCAAGCGTACCTACTTTTTTTGATTTCACTCATTAGATAATCAGAAGATTTCGTAGTAGAAGATCAGAGGAGGAGGAGGAGTCCTCTTCTCCATTTGAGGAGCCTTGTACCAGCACTGTCACATTCATGGAGGGGTAGCCATCTGTATTAGTAGTTGGATCAGCCAACACATTGAAGAGAGGAACCCTTGCATCAAGATGTTCCCAAGACTCACCAACAACAACAAGCTTGCATAGCGTTGTGCAGTTTTGGATTGATCCAAGAGGGTATGAACATTAATTCCTTTGCACCTTATTTGAGTTGCATGCAACATGAGGAGTTAGGGTGAAAAATGGTGGGAGGCATGATGAGTGTTGTGCCACTTTCTGTTGGTGTTTGGCCTTCAACACACTTGGATTTTTTTGGATCCAAGAGGATCATTGATGAGAGGTATTTTCTGAAAGATATCCAAGGGGTTACATCTCAACTTCCCGTGAGGTGTAAGGAGGAATACTTGCTTGGATAGATTGGTAGTCTTCACTGGGAAGATACCAAGGGAAGAAATGATTGGAGGCTTCCACCTTTGGATGAAGAGTATTCTTCTCAAAAAGAAGACATGAAGATTCCTCTTTCAGAGGTAGACCAAGATCTAAGGTCTCCTATTGAGGATGAGGCATTTTCTACCTTTGAATGAAAGGCTAGGGGTGACAGCGTAGTCATGACAGAGGCATCTCTAGCATTTCATGTAGGAGGAGAAGAAGCAGCTACTCCAAGAAGAAAATCGCTTGCATTCTTGCAAGGAGTTTCAAAGAGTCTCACATATAAAGAATATGGCACAATCCATGAGCAGCATGTGCCATCATTATTAGATGGTGAGATCCTGAATACTGCAGAAGATGAAGAGGAGGTAAAGCTTCATTAGGAAAGAAAAATTTACCCCTCTTTATTTCAAAAGAGTGATGTACTAAGAAGGCATGAAGATCTATGGAAGACAAGCCAGGACACATCAGTCCATACATATTTCTATTATGATCTATGCCTTTATGTATCCTTACTTGGAAGAAGCCCCCTAGGAAAACTCCTTGATGGAAATAGCAAAGTGTTCTCTCAACCTTGTACAGTAATGATACATTTGGCCAAGAGAGGAACTATCACGGCGCTGGAGACTTTGGGTAAGAAGCATGCTTATGTAAATCACATTCTATTTTATGATTGCATGAATTCTTTCACTTTGCATGTGCAGTCCATGACTCCTAAGAGGAGTGTCCTACCTTATAAGATTCATGGCCAACTATGGGCCAGGACTATTTTCAAACTTGGCCACTCCCTTGATGGGCTAAGGGAGGTTCTGCAACATGATGGGTGCTTTCCTAAAGCAAAAAATATACATTTCACCTTCAGCCTTGGTGGAATGATGAGGGCAGTAAGTAAGCAACATGTAAACCACTTACCACATCTAGATCTAAAGAAGGGGGGAGATGACCTGCACTGGTTTCTATTGGGTGAGTGTGGGTACTACCCAAGGTTTTGGATTTTCTTGTCTCATGCCTTGTATCTCAAGGGAAAAATGCATAAGTAGGAGGCATGGTTGCTCTGGTTGGCAAGAAGGAACTATGTACACCCCATGATTAATTCCATGTCCATACATTTACTTATGTCTATGATGTATGTACATGTATTTCTGTTTAGAATGAATATCATAATCATGTATGTACTTTGGCTTGGGAGAAATTGTAACCTTCTCATGAGGTGGCATAAGGGAGCTTGTTTGTATCATGATGACAATAACGCTCCAATATTTGTTATGAACATGAGAGGAGGAATGACACATTGGTTGAGTGTCTCCTTTGGGAATGAAATCTCCCACATTCATTCATGCTTCAAGAGGAGAGTAGGACATTGTGTGGTTGTTGCATTATATCATTTGTTTCCTTATGCTAGAAGCCCTATGTTGGGCTTATGCCATGGGAAAACATCTCTCACTTGGGAGAATATGCAGCAAAACATGTGTTGTTTGCATCTTATCCAACCAACAACTATTACTCTCTACTATTTCCAAGCTTTGAAGAAGCTTTTTGTAGCAAGAAGGTGGTGGGCTGGCCACTTATTGTACCATGATTTGAGGCAGCAAGATGAAGGATAACGCTGGTCTCAAAGGAGGGACTATTGTCACCACCCAATATATCATATGACACTTAGTCCATATTTATTTTGGAGCACATATGGTGAAGATAATCCATTCACTATATGCATGGAAGATTGGGCAAGGAGGCTCACTAGAATCCATGAAGGGAATCATGAAGTTCCAAGTCTATTTTGGCTTCATGAGGACTATATTATTGCAGCCTAGGATCATCAGCTCCATATTTATCATAAATGGAGAGAGATACATCGTGATTTTAGCATTCTTATCTCTCATTTCTAGCCATGGAGCCCCTACACATTGCATATGGTGGGGATTGGTGACTATTTCATTGAGCTATCAAGGATGGCTCACTTTGTTTGTATGATAGCAGGGAGATTGGAGTTTCTCATGGGGGTTGTAATGCCCAATATTTACCATCTCTCATACCTTGAAGAGACCAATGGACAACATATGATTCTTCTATGTATCTCCCACTACTTCATGATGACAGCTATTTGGTTCATCCACTAAAATCAGACTTGCATTCTTGGGAGGAGGCATTCTTGGGAGGAGACAGCTCCATTGGGGATTTTGTAAAGTCCTTGTGAGTTTCTTGAGGAGAAGCAAAATTTTGGAGGGGAGGACCGTAATATTCCTATTTTAATAGGAATATTCAATTTCATTTTGTTTTCTTTGCTCAAAGAATAATTATGTAAATGAGGGTCAAAAACTCCTAATAAAAAGAATAAATACATGCCCATTGTGAACAAGGATAAATCTGGGCCACTTTAATAAACACACTTGAGTGTGAAAATGACAAATCCACTTGACTGGGTCAATCTTGACCATATCAACAGCGCAGTATTGGAGGAGTGCTCATCAATGAGGGACAACGCAATTCTAGAAGGAGGTCTCTTGTGTGAAAGGAATAAGATGATAAAGGTGGTTTAGGGTTTTGGCAAGCTCTCATCTTATAAAAGGAAGAGGAAGGCAACATATTGAGGTTGTTCGAGATTTTATTTTTGAATTTTTGTCTGTTTAGACAAATATCTTTCTTGGCTGCTTAGCCTAGATTGCCTTGGAATTTCCTGTTTAGGAGTCCCACCTCTTTCATTGAGGAGCTCTTGGGAGAAATTTTATTACTTTTCTACTATCTGGTTGAAGACCAAGCTTCTACTTCCAACTGCAATGCAGATCCAGTGAGGTTTTGCTTTCTTTTGTAAGCTACAGCAAGTGGAGAACTAGATCTGTCCAGATCTAGCTTGTATTGGAGCCTCTTCTCAGTGAGTGTGTCTTTTAACCTCCTGGAAGAGTGAATCCATTGTTTGAGCTTCATTTTTTCATCTTGGAATCAAGCCAACTCAGTTAATCAAGCTACAACACAGTCTCCCTTGAGTGGCTGCATTATTTTCATGGAGATCAGATCTCTTCAAATCTAAGTCATTTTAGTGCTCCTTTTCAGTGGAGGAGGCCTCTACTCTTTTGGAGGAAGTGTATTGGAATGCATGAGCCTCATTTTCTGATCTTGTCATGTGGCCATCAGCTTTCTATCCCCTACAGCGCAGTTTCTACTCTAGATCTGTGTTATTCCTGTAGGAGGTGTTGCAGGGGGTTGGGTGCACCATTTGGTGAGCTAGTTTCTGAGTGTTGGGGATCTACCCTTCACTTTGAAGACCTGTTGGAGGAGATCTACACATTGTACCTTTCATATCTAATCTGAATAATATGAATGCTTCATCATTTTTGAATATTTCTGCAGATCTGCTTTCTTATATCTCAGATCTACTGCTTATGCTTGGTGCAAACCCCGAAATTCCAAGGGGATCTGAAAGAGGAGCTCTTCTAATGCATGGATCTGATATAGATCTGACTTTTTATGCACAGATCTTCTCTAGATATGACATGTAACATACAACAGTGCAGCTTAATAAAAATAACGCTGTCAAGGTAGCTTTCTGTAAAACATATGGTTGCAGCCCTCTTTTGAGGGAATGTCTTCTGTCTTTTCGTTGTATTTTCAGCCATGTATTTGATGAACTAAATTGTAAGGCTTATTTTCTACTTTAAATAATATTGAAACATATTTTATGAGCCTCCTATCATTTCTCTACAGAAACTGCGTTATTTCCTGAGCAGAATTGTTTGTTATCACTGCAGTCTCTCTTTGAGGCATTTCTAAAGATAACTCGGTGTTGGAGATCTGTTTAACCCACCTAGGAGGATTTATTTTTGATGCCCTCTTGGATTTAGGACTCAAATACTCAGATCTAAGAGATCCAAGTGCTGGTTTCAAATCCTATAGCAGCCATTCCTAGAAAATGAGTTTTCCAGTCATGCCTTGCTAGCTGTTCCAGATTTGGGATATTACATCATGAGAGGCAAACAACTCATCCCATAAGGAAATAATAAATCACATGAAACAACCATGGTTTTCACAATTCCCTCCCTGAAATATAAGACAGAAAGTACAGGGAGTGTAGTTCTCCCATAGGGCACATGCATGCCTTCCCTCTTTCCTCCATACATCCCCATGAAAATTACAAGAACATCATCAGTATAGGGGATCAAAAAAATGTACAAACAAACATAAATGTGTGCACATGGAGGTGGATCATAGTCCCACATGTGGAACCAGCGTAGGGCATCCCCTGCCTGCATCAAACCAAGATGTGGTAAGTGGTTTTCCCACCACTTACTTGCTGCTCATACCATCTCAAATATATCTGAAAGTGTGAGATATATTTGGTGCCTTTGGGAAGCACCCATCATGATGAAAAATCTCCCTTGTTCTCCCAAGGGAGTGGCCCAATTCAGAAATCTTTGGGACCCAATATTGTCCATGAGGCTCAAAAAATATATTACTCCTCCTTGGAGTCATGGCCTACAAAAATATGGTGTAAGAATGCATGAAATTAGAATATAAAACACATGTACTAAGAACATTCTCTTCACCAAAAATTCTCCTCATATCAATCGATTGGTGCATAGATCTACTCTCATCTTCAAGGGAAGAAAGAGTGGGCTGATTTAAATCTTCCTTAGAGTCATGTTGCTGCTCCAACCTCACAAGTTCCATGCATCTCTAACAATGCTAATATAGTTCTCTTTCAAAGCCCTCCCAATAATGGCTCCTCAAAATGATATTGTTGAGCTCCATAGAATAGGTGTGGCTGAAATTGAAATCTTCATAAGCCCTTTGTAGTAACTTCTCCTTGAGCTTGGAAGCTCTAGACAATTATATCCTACCATGATTATAGATGACTCCATCAAGGATTGAATAGCTGTCTTCATGCAACCAGTCATCAAGAATCATGCAAGTATGAAGATCCTTGGAATATTCCACCAGCAGTTGGGATTTCCAATAGGGATCTAATGTGCTCAACAATAACAGCACTGATAGAGTGTCAAATGAAGTGTCTTCCATGTTGTTGTTCTTCTCCTTGACATCTCCCATGTCAAAGGTGTATAGTGGAAGGTTGCTAATCCTTCCTTGCTGCCCTCCTTTCTCATACACATGCTCAAAAGAAGACATAAGTCCTTTGAAGTTAGTCTCCCATGGGAGGCTATCATCTATCCAAAACCTCCTTGGTTTTGCCAAAGTATGCATGTGTGACCACCATATCTCATCATGTATAGGAGAGAATCCTCCAATCAAGTTTGTCTTCTAATTCAAGGATTTCCTTCCTTGCTTCAGGATGATGTCAACCTCCATTCTTGCAGCGTCTTTTCCCAGTGCAGTATGAGATGAGAGAATGGATAGTGATTTCAAGGGAAAAATTGTTTTCCTCTCCTTGTACTTTCCCCATACTCTCAGTGCTAAAGCATGGTCCTCTAATGCTCCCTTCCTTCTTGGATCTATGGAAGGAGCATCAATGCATGAAACATCTTTCTTAAGATCTGAATCAAGTGGTCTCCCAGGTGGTATACCACAAGATAATGATGTATCATGGCTCATTCCCATGTGAACAACAATTGGGAACTTATTATGACTACTTCCACTGCGCAAATCCATCTTTGATTGATATGTGGAAGTATCATGATAAGGAGAAGTTGGGGAAACTCCACCTTCTTCTTCTTCATCACCCACCTTCTGCAAGATCTCACAGTATAAGGTGCTCCCTTTAGATGTAGTTAACTCATGAACACCCATCATCTCCTTGGTGTCAAGAGTCTTGATCACAAAGGACTAATCCATCATAATGTGTGTTCCAAAGATTGGATGGAGTGTTGGAACACATTTCCCCCATTGTTCTGTCTCTTTGTCTATCAACATAGACACATGTTGCTCATCCTTTTCATGTATAGGATCCTTGGGATCTCCCTGCAAAGATACAAGAGCCCTCTTAGTGGAAGCAATGGCTTCATCTCCATCTCTCAATAAAAATAGACCTCCTCCTGCTGTCACAGCGCTGGAGGAACCTTTCAGTTCTTCTTCTCTCTCCTCCCCATAAATGGAGTATGCCTCATCGATAAGAGATCCTTTTGCTTGATCTCTCCTTGAAAAAGGAACACTCATTTCTTCTTCTTTAGAAGAAGTTTCTTGCTGAAGTGGGGCTTTTTCCCTTGGAAATTCATGTAGCAGATCTCTAACCCCTCCAAAAATGTTCTGAAATGGAGTTATCTTCATGGATCTTTCCATCTCATGCAAAGGTTTTGATTTCTTGGGCTTAGTTTGTTCACCAATAGAAATTCCAGGTGGCATAGAATCAAATATTTTCACTAACCTCCTAGTGAACTTTGCATAAGTAGAGATGTTTATATTTTCAATGAAGAAGACTCAAATAACCACCAGGCATATGCTTTACCTTGGAGGTGCAGCACCACTACTCTTATGGTTTCTTCTTCATAAACTTTATGCAGCTGAAAATATGTGTCCATATTCCTTACCCAAGACTTGGCTGAGCCCTCAGGGGACCCATCAAAAGTAGGTAGAAAAGTTCTACCCAAGGTGTGCTGCATGCACCCTCTTCTTCTCATATTCTTGTTGGTTCTTCTTTCTTCTTTGAGTTGAAAAAAATATGGGAAGCTCAAATTCTCTTTGAATATTTTATACTGAGATTCATATTCTTGGAGATAGTCACCAAGAGTCTCCTCTTTTGGTGTCTCTCCTTCTTCTTCTCCTCTTGCAAGGAAGTAGGCATGCTACAACGTTATAGATCAAATTGTGTGGCTGAATGCTCACACACATCACATGAAGTAGTGGGGCGTCTTTCAAGTGAAAATATTTGCAAAATATCTACTTTTATTTCATTCCTCACTCCCTTGATTTCATTCTTCAGCTCACAGAGTTTTTTAAAACTCTTTCCCAATCAATCTTCCGGATGAAGGGTTTGGACCCTTGTATTCTGTGTCTTCAGTGTAACAACACTTCTTAATCAGTATTTTATTTCCATGAAAATACATATTGGCTCTTCTATAAGCAAAGCACAGGTTGTGCCAAGAAAGATGCTTTGATACCACTGTAATATCCCAAAATGGGAACTGCTAACAAGGCATGCCTGAAAAACACTTTTTCCGGAATGAATGCTATAGTTCTTGAAATCATCCCTTGGATCCCTTAGATCTGATAATCTAAGACCTAAATCCAAGAGGATATCATAAAAAAATCTCTCTAGGTGGGTTAAACAGATCTCCCACACCTAGTACAGCTTGGAAAGTGCGCAAAGAGGGGCTTCAACACTATGTGACAAAACCGCTTCAGAAATAACGCAGTTTAACCAAAGACATGCAGGAGGCCAATATGTAGGCTTAATATGATTTTTTATAACAGTAATTCAAATTTATATTGAGGCCCTTACATTACAGAATAGAAAGAAATAGACTTACATGAAGATTTTCTCAAAATAAGAGGTTGCAACCATATGATATGACTGTACAAGCTTGACAACGTTATTTTATTAGCTGAAAAGAATTGTAATTTACACTTTAGATCTAGAGCAGGTCTGTGCACAAAAATATAGATCTATATCAGATCTGTACACTATAGAGTCTCCTCTTCAAAATCCCCTTGGGGTTTTCAGTAGAAAATGTAGTACATGGAGTAGATCTGAGATCTAATGTAGTTGTTCTGCAAAATGATTCAAAATTTCTGAAGAAAATACATTAGTATTCAAATCAGATCTAAATGGAACATGGATTAGATCTGTAATCCACAGATCACCACAGTGAGGGGTGTTGGCTTGAGGGGTCCTAACCCAGGTTCAATGTGCAAGGTTTGCCAACAAACCCCTATACTACTGGCCCTTTAGGCAGTGACCTTCTTGCTTAGGTCAAAGTCTCACCTGAAGTAGTATGGGTGGGTGCTGGAACCAGGTTTCCGCACCCTGAGAAAGGATGGGTAAAGCAAGAAAAGTTGTGCTAGGTCCTGTAATCCCTTATTACCTTGTTCTGCGCAGGGTTAATTAGGTCTCTGTTCGCATCCACGTGCACTAGATCTATATTTATATGTTTTATGACAATAACACAGCAATATATAAATAGAACAGAATAGATACAAATCCAGAAACACACTTACGCAGATCTTCGCAGCTACATAATACATCAATTACCAAAAATTCGCACCAGATTACTCACAGATTTAGTCCTCTATCAATCCTTCTTATTCATTCATTCATCAATTCTTCCTTACAATTCCCTTCCCAACTTGCGCACACAGCAGCAGGGTCTGCACACAACTGGACTTAGATCTCCATGCATGTTAGGTCCCTATATTACTAGTATAGTCCCTTATTTTTGTTAGTGTAACCCCCTTATTGTTATTATTGTACCCTTGTAACCCCATATTTTTATTATTGTGCCCTTAAATTATTATTTTTAGGTCGGCTAGGATTACATTGTGGCCCCATGGACTCCTATATATATAAAGGAGGTTTTGTAATTTAAATTATCCAAGAATTGTTCATTCATGTAATGTATTGGAGGTTTCCCCCTCGAAGTGGCTTATTTCTAAGGCATTGATATCTCTTTTCTTCTCTTTTTGGAGCTAGTTTCACAACATTTGGTATCAGAGCTTTGAGATTCTAGGGTTTCGCTGCTCCAAACAGGTCAATGTGTCATTTGCGCTGTAACATTTTTTCTACGAAGGTTCAGAATATGAAATTTCTAGAGTGCGAAACCAAAATCCTGAGGAACATCGTCAAAAAATTTCAGAGCTTGGTTTGCAATATTTTCGAAGATATGATCTGTGCAACTTAGGTCATTTTGCAGGCTCCTGAATTTAACCTAAACAGGTCATCGTGGTATTTTCATAATAAATTTTTTTCTGCGAAGTTTCAGAAGCTGAAATTGTTAGAGTGCGAAGCCACAATCCTGAGGAATATCGTCAAAAAATTTCATATATTGTTTCGCAATATTTTTGGAGATAAGATCTATGGAATTTAGGGCTTTTTGAGGCTTCTGAATTTCATCTCAAAGAGGTGATCGTGGGAAAATCTTCATAGCTCTCTCTCTGAGGATCGGATTGGAATGTTGTAAAAAGTGGCCAAAGTGCATGGACTGTAGATTTTTTTCTATAAATTTCAGAGCCAAAGGAAAAAATAGTGACATGTGGCAAGTCTTACAAGTTCACTCTATTGAACCAGTCCAAAATTGGGTCATTGTGGGAGATTGGACATAACTTTGTCTTGAAAAATCCAAATCAGATCAGACCTATGGAATTTGAAAGAAGCTTTAGAGGGCTACTACAGGGCTAAATTTCAGATATTGAGGATCCGAAATTATAGAGATAATTCAATTTCAATATCGAGCTCCTCAAAAGCAAGTAAAAGGTGTGTATTTTGTTTTCTAAATTGCATAAGTCTTGTTTGAAGAATCAAGTTGAATTGATTCCAAGGGCATATTGTAGAAAAGATAACAGTATTGGATTCTAAAATGGCCCCTAAAAAGAATTCAACACCCATTAATCCTTTATAAATCTCTACTATGAATCATGAAGACGAATAATGGCAACATGACATATCAAAATTACAAGAGCAACTGCAACAAATTTCGCTCTCGCAAAGAGCAACAAAAAATGACATGGAAGTTTTGAAGAAAGGCGTGGAAACTAAGATGGATGGTTTGAAGAAAGGCGTGGAATCTAAGATGGATGGTTTGAAGAATGGCATGGAATCTAAGATACATGGCATGGAAGCTGGCATGGAATCTAAAATGGAAAACATGAAGAATGATCTAAAAGCAGACATGGAAGGTTTGACAAAGTTGATACAAGAAATGTTTCCTAATGGTGAAAAGATAGTAGAGGAAACTCATGATGAGAACAAAATAAATGTTAATCATGATTTAATAAAATCTAATGTTGGCGGGAAGAACCACCATATTCCAAAAATGGATATGAGGAAGTTTGATGGAAAGGATCCTGTAATATGGATACTACATATGGAGCAATATTTTTATCTCCATAATGTGCAAAACACACAAAAGGTATGCATTGCAACTTTACATTTAGAACAAAATACATTTGTATGGTATTGATGGCTTTGCTCATGAAAAAAAAATTTCACTTGGTCAATTTTTATGGAGGAAATGATAGCACATTATGAGGATACAAAGAGCAACACATTCTTTAGCCAATTGATAAATCTCAAACAAAAGGGTTTAATGGGGGAGAACATTGAGGACTTCCAAAAATTGAATATAAAGGTAACTGAAATTCCAGAGGAACATAGGATTGATCTCTTCATAGGTACTTTAAAGGATAACATCCAACATGAATTTCGTGTTTTGGAACATGATTCATTGGAGAAGGCATTCAGGTTGGCAAGAATAATTGAATGTAAAATTATGGCGACAAGGAAGCCTACCACTCACTTCTATAAAGAGGGAAGTGTTGCTACTCCTAGATTTCCATAACCTACAACGTTGACAACACAACAATTGGAAGAAAAAAGAGAAAAAGGGCTTTGCTACAGTTGTGATAGAAAATACACTAAAGGTCATAAGTGTGCTGAGAAGAAATTATTTTACATAGATTGTGAAGAGGAAGAAGAAAATGAACAAGAAGAGGATATACACCAAGAACCAACCCAAGAAGAGGAAGAAATGAGTCCGACCATATCGTGTAATGCATTGGCAGGAATTACCACTCCTCAAACTCTCAAGATAGAAGGACATATCAAGAAGAAAAAAGTAATAGTGTTGATTGATTCGGGTAGTACCCATAATTTTATTCATTGTAAGGTAGCCAAGGAATTGAATTGTTTCCTATACCTAGCACCAAAATGTCAAGTGATGGTTGCAAATGGAGGAACTATAAATTGCTCTGGAAAATGCCATAATATCAAGCTAACCATGGGGGAATATGTATTGAATAGTCCAATGCTTTCCATTCCTATGGGAGATGTTGATGTTGTACTAGGAGTACAATGGTTACAATCTTTGGGGACGGTAGCTTTTAATTTTCAAGAAATTTTCTTGAAATTATTTTTAGAAGGAAAGGAAGTCAAATTATGGGGTATTGTAGGGAAGCCGAGAAATATAATAAGCTCTAATGTCATGACAAAGCTTCTAAAGAAAGAACAATGAGGCATAATTGCACAATTATGCTCACTAGAAGTTCCAACATCAAAATCATTTAGTTATGTAGATCTCCAAAAAGTCTTGGACAATCATTCCAAGGTTTTTGAAACTCCAAAAGGACTCCCACCTATTCATAATCATGATCATGCTATTCATTTGATTCCAGGAAGTGTTCCTCCAAACATCAGGCCTTATAGATATCCTTATGTCCAAAAGAGCGAAATTAAACGTATGATTGTAGAAATGTTAGAGGCGGGTATAATTCAACGTAGTCAAAGTTCTTTCTCTGCTCCGGTAGTATTGGTACACAAGAAGGATGGATCATGGCACATGTGTCTGGATTATAGGGAGCTCAATAATCTCACCATTAAAGATAAATTTCCTATTACTGTGATTGATGAATTATTGGATGAATTAAATGGAGCAAATTATTTTACCAAATTGGATCTTCGTTCAGGGTATCATCAAATTAGAATGAAGACTGAAGATATTCTGAAAACAACATTTCGAACTCATGAGGGTCATTATGAATTTTTGGTCATGCCTTTTGGCCTTACCAATGCACCTTCTAATTTTCAAGGGTTGATGAATTCCATTTTCAAACCCTTCCTTAGAAAATTTGTGCTAGTATTTTTTGAAGATATACTAATCTACAGTAGGTCTTGGAAGGATCATGTTCAACATGTTGACAGGGTGCTCGAACTATTGCAGGAGAAACAATTATATGCAAAAACATCCAAATTTTTCTTTGGAGTATAAGAGGTGGAATATCTGGGTCATATTGTATCTCACGAGGGTGTTAAGGTAGACCCTAACAAAATTAAATCCATTAAGGAATGGAAAGTCCCCACAACCATAAAGCAGTTGCGAGGATTTCTCGGGTTAACAAGGTATTATCGAAAGTTTTTTAAAGAATTATGGGAGAATAGCAGCACCTCTAACAACATTATTGAAGAAAGATGCATTTTCATGGACTCCTAAAGCAACTAAGGCCTTTGAACATCTTAAAGAGGCAATGTGCCTAGCACCGGTCTTAGCTACGCCATACTTCACAAAAACCTTTATTGTGGAATGTGATGCCTCAGGAAATGATATTGGTGTTGTTTTAATGCAGGAAGGAAGACCCATTGCTTTTGAAAGTCGTCCAATCAAAGGAAAGTATTTACAGAAACCTATTTATGAGAAGGAAATGTTAGCAATATTGCATGCACTAAAGAAATGGAGAACTTACCTAATGGGAAGACACATCAAGGTAAAAACTGATCATGATAGTCTTAAACACTTTTTGGAACAAAGACTATCTTCAGAAGAGCAACAAAAATGGGTCACAAAGATGTTGGGTTATGACTTTGAAATAATATACAAAAAAGGGAAGCTAAATGTTGTTGCAGATGCACTCTTAAGAAAGAATGAAGAGGTGGAAGCATTGCTTTGTGCCATTTCTATTATCCAACCAGATTGGATAACCGAAGCAAGGGATGAATGGAAGAAGGACGAAGAAGTGTGGACACCCATTCAAAAGTTGCAGCAAGATCCTAGTACATCTGATACATTTAGTTGGAAAAATGATTCCTTATGGTACAAAGATCGCTTATATCTTTGTAATAATTCCCAATTAAAACAAAAGATTCTTCTGGAATTGCACACTTCTCCTTTAGGAGGACACTCGGGATTTTTAAAAACTTACCACAGGGTGAAGAAAGAATTTTTTTGGGATGGTCTTAAATCTGATATTCAAAAGTTTGTGGCGGAATGTTTGGTTTGCCAGCAGAATAAAGTGGAAACAATTAAGACCCCGGGACTTCTACAACCTTTATCCATTCCAAGTCAACGTTGGCAGGAGATTTCAATGGATTTTATCACAGGTTTACCTAAGTCCGAAGGAAAGAGTGTCATCATGGTGGTAGTTGATAGACTTACCAAGTATGCACACTTTTGTGCATTATCTCATCCATTTAAAGTAAGTACAGTTGCTAATACATTATGGACACAATTCAAAAGATACATGGAAACCCAAAGGTTATTGAGCGACAAAGATCCCATTTTTACTGGAAATTTTTGGACGGAGTTATTTTCTTGTTTGGGTACTCAATTAGCTCATAGCTCATCTTATCATCCTCAATCCGATGGTCAAACTGAGATAGTAAATAAATGTTTGGAAGGATATCTTCGTTGTTTTGTATCCGATAAACAAACACAATGGGTCAAGTGGTTACCTCTAGCTGAATGGTGGTATAACACTTCCTTCCATACTGCAGCAAAAATGACCCCATTTATGGCACTTTGTGGATATCATCCACCATCCATCACATCATATTTAAGAGAAAATTCAAAGGTTCAAGCAATGGAAGATCACATCGAGCATCAAAAAGAAGTTCTCCAACTCTTAAAGGACAACCTAAATTTGGCACAAAATCGAATGAAACAACAGGCAGATCAACATTACAACAAGAGAAGTTTTGATGTAGGAGACTGGGTATTTTTACGGCTATAAAAATACAAACAAATGTCCCTCGAGCAAGCTAAGAAGGATAATAAATTATCGCCAAATTAATATGGTCCTTACAAGGTGTTGCAAAATATTGGTACTATGGCATACAAATTGGAGCTTCCTGCTTCTTCACGAGTGCAGCCAATTTTCCATGTTTCATGCTTAAAGAAGGTTATAGGTGAAAATCTTCCAGTTCAAACAATATTGCTAGAATTTGATGAGGAAGGAAAAATCATATTGGAACCTAAAGTAGTCACAGAAATAAGAACTCGACAGCTACGGAATCAATCAATTTCAGAGTATCTCATCAAGTGGAAGAACTTACGCACTGAAGATTCTACATGGGAGGATGAGAATTTTATACAGAAGCACCCAACACTACTCAAGCATTGAGGAAAACACTTGTTTGAAGGAGAGGGGCGTGTTAGGTCCCTATATTACTAGTATAGTCTCTTATTGTTGTTAGTGTAACCCCATTATTGTTATTAGTGTACCCTTGTAACCCCCATATTTTTATTATTGTGCCCTTAAATTATTATTGTTAGGTCGGCTAGGACTACATTGTGGCCCCAATAGGATTACATTGTGGCCCCATGGACTCCTATATATAGAAAGGAGGTTTTGTAATTTGAATTATCCAAGAATTTTTCATTCATGTAATGTATTGGAGGTTGCCCCCTCAAAGTGGCTTATTTCTAAGGCGTTGATATCTCTTTTCTTCTCTTTTTGGAGCTGGTTTCACAATATCACACACAGCCAGCAGGATTCCATTCCCCAAAACCCAAACAGATAGTTTAACCAACAATTCGCACCAATAACTCATCATATCCCACCTTACAATACAAAAATGGTCCTATGTTTATAACAATCTAGCCTAAACTTTCCTATGGTCTGCAAACCATGGTTTTCGGAACCCTGGTTTACCCTTTTACCCAATACAATGCCTTCGAGGCTTTGACCCACCCCAAAACCCCTCTTCTAGATTAAATCTAATCAAAAAATCCAAAATGGACCAGTTTCACAGCTTGTTAGGAGACCTTGTTCCAACAAGGGGCAGATTCCCAACACTATAGATCTCTCCTCCTTGAAGTGCCAAAAGACCCTGCAACTTTCTCCTTGCAAATAATGCAGTTCTGGAAGATGGACTGTGCTATAGGCTCTAAAGCATGATGTGGCCTGATGCCAAGATCTGAAAATGAGCTCTCCTCATCCAATACTCTCTTGCCAGGAGGATAGAAAGCTTTCCCACTGAAAAGAGGCACTAGAATGGCTTAGATCTGAACAGATCTAGCCTCCACTTGTTGCGGCTTACAAAGACAACCCATCTCTCACTAGTATTTTTGTTTTAGTTGGAAGAAAAGCTTGGCCAAATGTCTGATAATGGTCAAGAATGCAAGACTCCTCCAAGAGCTACTCAATGGAAGAGGTGGGATTCTCGATCAGGAACACCCTAGTGCTAAACAACACTATTCTCAGCTAAATAGCCAGAGAATGAGAAGTCTCTAAACAAACAAATCCTTTCAATACAATATGTTCAACAACCCCTCTCATGTTGCTCTCCTCTTTCATTTATAGGATGAAAGCCTTGCAAAACTTTAAACCATCTCAAAGGTTTAGCTCCTTTCACATTTGAAACCTCCAACTAGATCTGTGTTGTGCGTCTAGGTGGTACATTGCATCTGGATAGTGCTGTGGATTTGGTCATGTTGACGCAGTAAATTGTCACAATCCCTTTCACACATGAGGGAGTTTTATTAAGGCAGCCCAGATTTAGCCTTGTTCACATGGGAATTGATTTATTTTTCTATTTTAGAAGTTTAATTTATCCTCCTTTACATTCTTATTCTTGCAACAAGAAACTGAAAACAAAATAGTATATTCCTATTAGCTTGGGCTAATTAGGAACATTACATTCCTCCACTCCAAAATGTTGCATGTCCTCAAGAAACTGATAAGGTGAGTGTTGCAACTCATCTCCTCCTCCAATGGTGTCACAAACAAAGGATAAGATTCTCTCATAAGCTAAGTGATCACCAAACCATCCATCCATTACTTGTCCCAACAATGTTCTCATGAGAGGCAAACAGCTCATCCCATAAGGAAACAATAAATCACATGAAACAACAATGGTTTGCCCAATGCCCTCCCGGAAATATAATGCAGAAAGTACAGGGAGTGTAGTCATCCCATAGGGCATTTCATGCCTTCCTTCCTTCCTCCATACATCCCCATGAAAAGTAAAAGCACATCATCAGTATAGGGGATCAAAACAATGTATAAAAAAACAGAAATGTGTGCACATGGAGGTGGATCATAGTCCCACATGTGGAACCAACACAGAGCATCCCCTGCCTGCATCAAACCAAGATGTCGTAAGTGGTTTTCCCACCACTTACTTTCTGCCTATATTGTTAGTATGAATCTTTTTTCGGAAAAAGGCCACTTTAGCTACGCATAAAAAATAGCCCTAACATCAATTATGGCTGCCAATATCTTTAAATTTATAGTTAGTTGATCCAAATAAAGCTGCACAAATCCAGATCTATGCATAAAAGACATTAAGCAGTGAAAATAAAATGTTGCTCCATGCATCCAATAGATAAGACAAGAACAATATATTTGAAAGAATTTTTGTATTAAAGGGGTACCTGAGAGGAAAACAAGAAAGGTGTTTCCAATTCTCCTCAATGGGATGGGTTCTTGAAAGTCCTCAGCATTTCAGATCTAAAACTTCTCTCTCTTGTTGGTGTAGAAAACCCAGACAAACATAGAACTCAAAGGGAGCTCACTAGGCAATGATGGAAAATGTGACAATGATAATGGCTCAAAGTCAGACCAAGAGTATAGATCCAAAGTGATCTAATGCAATGAAAGGTGACAAATGAATGGGAAAACCCTTCTATTTATAACAAAATATTAGGGCGGTCTAGAACTTGGTGCATGAATAAAATATTATTAACCAACTTCTAGAACCACCTTTTGGGAATATTTTATTATATTTGTTGGAGGGAAAAGGATTTTAACTTGGGTAAAATCCTTTATTTGTAAATAATAAATAAATAAATGATTTATTTATTATTTTTAAGGAAATGGTGGAAATATAATTAAATAAATAATGATTTATTTAATTATTTATAAATGATTTGGTCAAATTTAACTAGGAATATTATTTAAATAACTTATTCCTAGGAAATAATCAAATAAATAAGGATTTATTTAATTGATCTCCTTGTTTTGGGTTAAATATGACCAGGAATAATGATTAAATTGATGTTTAACTGATTATTCCTTGAGGAAATATAAACAAATATAGATTTGTTTATTATTTCCTTTTGGGGTTTCCTGTTTAGACCATAAACAACTTAATAAAGGTGTTTTACTAAGTTATTTCACATAGTGAAAGCAATTTTACTTAGGGTAAAATTGGTCTTACATGGTGTACTTGGGTCCATCTAATGATAATGGGTTAGATGACCAAAAAAATGGTGTAACACATACCATCTCACCATATCGAAAAGTGTGAGATATATTTGGTGCCTTTGGGAAGAACCCATCATGATGAAAAATATCCCTTGTTCTCCCAAGGGAGTGGCCCAAATCAGAAATATTTGGGACCCAATATTGGCCATGAGGCTCACAAAATATATTACTCCTCCTTGGAGTCATGACCTGCAAAAATATGGTGTAAGAATGCATGAAATCATAATATAAAACACATGTACTAAGAACATGCTCTTCACCAACAATCCTCCTCATATCAATGGAGTGGTGCATAGATCTACTCTCATCTTCAAGGGAAGAAAGAGTGAGCTGATTTAACTCTTCCTTAGAGTCATGTTGGTGCTCCAACTCCACAAGGTCCATGCATTTCTGACAATGCTGATATAGTTCTCTTTCAAAGCCCTCCTAGTGATAGCTCCTCAAAATGATATTGTTGAGCTCCATAGAATAGGTGTGGCTGAAATTGAACTCTTCATAAGCCCTCTGTAGTAACTTCTCCTTGAGCTTGGAACATCTAGACAAGAAGATCCTACCATGATTATAGATGACTCCATCAAGGATTGAATATCTCTCTTCACGCAACCAGTCATCAAGAATCATGCAAGTATGAAGATCCTTGGAATATTCCATCAGCAGTTGGGATTTCCAATAGGGATCTAATGTGCTCAACAATGACAGCACTGATAGAGTGTCATCTGAAGTGTCTACCATGTTGTTTTTCTTCTCCTTGACATCTCCCATGTCAAAGGTGTATGGTGGAAGGTTGCTAGTCCTTCCTTGCTGCCCTCCTTGCTCATGCACATGTGTTGGAACAGGGTCCCCTAACAAGCTGTGAAATT